>JBCFYV010000100.1:34760023-35367523 GCA_039000515.1 Timema cristinae
ATATAAAGTAGTACATGGTTATGTAAATGTATTTATTAAATTTGAAAAATATTAATTTGTTGTCTATATTTCTTGATGCAACCTGTTTTTACCCCCCATGAAACGATAGACCAACGTTGAAGGGAGAAGTTGTGATCGCTGCCGTCCAGGAACCTTCGCCCTGTCGTCTGACAACACTGAGGGTTGCCTAGAATGTTTGTGTAGTGGTGTTACTGACAGCTGCCAATCTTCTAACTATTACCGCACCCAGATCCCAATGCAAATCATGATTCAAGACACGGTTTTACTCTGACTGACAGGTACCAACATAATATTGGTTTATTTCATTTTATGGACTTTTTTCCTAGCGAGAAATACGGGACATTATGAATCCTACATTGACAACATTATTTTGAAAACTAGACCGACAATTTAATAAGTTCCAATTATAAAAAGAGATATTTGTATTTAAATACATAGTTTTTGTTTTATAAGTTAGATAGAATCTAAAAAAACATTAATTTTTTATTCAGTTAAAGATACAAAATATTTGGATCAATAAAACTAAAAGAATCGTTGTTTATCAATGAAGTAGCCCAATGACTAATGGATTATTATAGTTTGGTAAAGGATTTATGAGAATAGTTACATCTCTCATGAACAATAATCTCTTATTGATTGCGGAAAGATTGTTTCAAATTATTGCCTACTACTTATACTTAAATATCTTATTCAGACATTCTAGATTTTAAAATAATTCATTTGTAATTGTTAAAAATAGACGTAACTTTCTTTTAAACTTTCCAACAGTTCCAGGAATAATGTGGTTAGAGATGGCTTTTCGCTGAATGTTGCACAGAATGAAATTGGCTACACTTTTCCAAACAGCCGCAACCAGAGAATGTTCTGGTCCTTACCACCAGCCTTTACAGGAAATAAGGTAATGTTATACAATATTAGATATTAATAATAGCGATGGGATGTTTGATTTCTCAAATCCCTCGAAAACTATGGAATTCGAGAGATTGATAACAATCTCAAAAAACTATCATCATCATCATCATCATGAACATTTTCCAACCTCTTACTTGATCTGTTTGGAACATAAACTTCTCCAACAAATCCTTTATCACCCCCATCAGCTCTCCTCCTTCATAATGATTCAGTATTCTCCTCTCACCACTTACAATTTTTCATAAAAAAATTAAAAAAAAAGTCTGTTAGCATGTAAAGTGTAAACGGCCATTCCAAATTTTACTATAAACGAGGGTGTAAAATAATCAAACCCATGACCATGAGATTGAAACCCTTATAAAAGCTCATGACATCATGTCAAAATCTGTATTAATTTTGCTATCAAACGTAACTACTATCAGAACATTTTTTAAGATAAATAAATCTCAGTGGTGCATTGCTTACTCCCTGAAATACTTCCCATCCCCCTGGGGGTACACATATTACATTTTGGAAAAACTTGTCTTAAGCAATGGTTTCTTTTTTCTTTGTTGATCTTGTTTCTTCAGGAAGTTTTGATTTTATTAAAGTTTTTTTTTAATCCATACAGTACAATCATTCTCTAACATCAATTAAGTTACAAGCGACAATAATATAATAATATAATGTATTATATAATATTTGGAAGAAGGTATAGGAAAGGTGGATAGAAACATATAAAAGAGGGACAAACACAAAATGGCCTTTACAATGAAAAGAAGAACACAGTTCACACTTTACACTGCTGCCAATGGACAAAGAGGTAATGGTTGTCTCTTAAAGAAAATTGATCGTCACCGCCCAATCCCCCGACCCTGGTTTCATTCTATCGGAACTCATCAGGGAGGAGTGTGAAACGCGCAATGAAACTTCCTAAAAGAGAAAACCAAACAACAAAAGGGGAGAAAAAGGAAAATGGTAAAGCATGTAAAGTGTGAACTTTGTTCTTCTTTTCATTGTAAAGGCCATTTTGTGTTTGTCCCTCTTTAATATGTTTCTATCCACCTTTCCTATACCTTCTTCCAAATATTAGATAATACAATTACCTCATAAAGCGAAAAGAGGTTTTCCTTATTGAGTTATATCATAATAATATAATGATAATATTTACTCATCCAAGTTACAAGAAACTAGAACAGTGATATTAAATATAAAAACATTTAACTATGGTAAATAGTACTCACCTCTGGCAGTATTTGACCAGATACCGCTCCATTTAACCTAAACATCAACGTAATCCCCAGCGAAGTAAAGTACAAGTAACTCCAAGCCCCACTTAAAAAATGTAAGCTTGTCAAAAATTCTCTTTCGGCCTGCCTATTCTAAATTTATTGTTTCGGTGTGATTATCTTTTGTTGTATTAAAAAAATTTATCTTGGAATACATTAAATTATAATTAATTTGCTTTCTTGAACCTTTCAAATCTTTTCTGCCAACACTCAGACATTTCTTTTTTTTTAATATGGATTCTGGTGGAAATTAAACTTTGACATTTATTTATAATAATGTTCCTTCAGAATGACTCTTAATACTAACTGTCAAGACTTTAATATTAGTATTGCGTGTATCTTCCGTAAATATTTGTACATTACACTTTCTTAGACTTCCGTTTACATATTTATGATAATAATTTCATAGTGTTTGTTGTTGATTGGCATATTCGTTTTATTATTAGAGATCCTAGAATACATGACGACGTATAAGGTTAAATGTTAGGTAAAGACTATGTCAGCCTTTGCAGCATATTTTATTTGATATCAAAGGTAACTTGCTCAAATTAACTGTTGTTCGTTAGTTTATATTTATTTAATATATTGTTTTCTATATTTAAATATAATAGATTAGTAGACCCTCTGCATTGATATTTGTTTATAGTTAAATGGTAATCTGGTTATTGACACAATATGTGTTTATTACATAACCTTTGGTTCTTTCTTAACTGTGTATTATGAGTTCATATACATATTTTTTGTAACCTTTGTTATTTACGTTTAAAGATCAGAGGGGTTGAATGAGGCACAGCGGGTTTGTGTAGTTTAACTGAAGATTTCTACAAAGTGTTACTCTTGAGGGTTATAACTGTAATTTTTTTTTTTTACAAATGTACGTATATTGTTGCAGTATTAAAGTTAATAATTATTTTTGAAACATATATATTGTATCATTTAAACTCCTATAATACTCATTTAAATCAATTATATTCTTGTCGTTCCCCTCTTATTTATCTTGGTGTCATCCAGACCAAAAGTTACCGATGTAGTCACAATAATGAAAATTACCTCTTTCCATTTAACTTCTATTCTTTTTCAAAGAACGTCCTCCCCCTGTTCATCAAGGACATATGATGGTTACAAATCTAACCTGTTTTGCAGTTCTTTAATAATGTTTCAGTACTGTGTATTGCCTGTGTACTGAGCTGCCACATGTTATTGATGGTTCTGATTACTCTAGGTCTCTTCGTATGGAGGCAGCTTAACAGTGACTCAACACTACACAGCCAGAGCAGGAGCAGAGAGGTTGTATGACACGGACGTCGTCATCAGTGGAAATGGCATTTCCCTCTACTGGACGTACCAGGGTGATGTTGCACCAGACCAACCCCTCGTAAGTTTCACAGTGAACAAACTATAATCAACTACTTACCAGAAAACTGTAGGCCTCAAAGTTCACAGCTGAAACACAACAAAACATATACTTATATAACTTTTGTGGTACATCAGTCTTCTTCAGCAGAAGAGAGTAAAACACAGACTGGACTGTGTCAGAATGTCTAGAGGTTGTTCATGGTCACTTAGATTCGGTTGTTGCCTGTTTCTTGATTAAAAAAAAAAAAGTTTAGGCATTGATTCTGCAGTTGCCTGTTCAAATTTGTGTCTTTACTCTTGGTATATGCACATAATGTTGTATTTTTATTATATCTAATTATCAAATTAAATATTCTGTTATAATTGTTTATATAGAAATGACTGGTGTGAGTAGGCCTGCTTGGAAGAAAGGGAAAGAAGGTTATCTAAGTTTAAACCAGTGGAAGGGGGGTGCCTGGATTAGGTTAAATATTGGTGAGCAAGCTCTCGCCTACGAAACTGGGAATCATTGTAACTATTGGGGAGGGCTGATATATTAGTTTGAATAAGAATCTGAATTATGTTATTGGGCATGAAGTGCTACTGATACTCAGCATACAATAATTATACGAGGGGTAAATATTATTGGAATTTCTAGAATACTTTTTCAAACTTTTCTACCGAGATAGAAGTGTTGTTTGCTATTACTCTATAATAAGAAAAAAATATATAGGTGAAATCTTTCTACTCTTCCAAGAGTCTTATGATGTATAATTTATTTTCATTTTAAATTAAAATGTCATCCGTTTGTAACTTATACATTACTGAAAGGAAACTATGTATTTGTGCTAACAGACGTTTACGGTGCCATTACGAGAAGCTAGCTGGCGTCGACTAGGTCAAACTGGGCCGCGCAGTGCTTCCCGCGCTGATCTCCTCACAGTGTTAAGCAATGTGGAAGCCATCTTGGTCCGAGCATCTCACAGCAGTCAGACTTTGTCCACGTACCTCAGCGATGTTTCCTTGGACACGGCTGTACCCCAGTACACTGGCCAAGCAGTGGCCATCGATGTGGAGGCTTGCAGATGCCCCGAAGGATACAGAGGCTCTTCTTGCGAGGTCAATTTTGGTTTTATTCCTAAAAACATTTTGGTTATTTCTTGTTTTTTTGTTACATTTCTCACTCTACTACCAGAAAAGTTTAAATAGAATGAAACCTAGGTAATGGGGTTAGGCGTTAGTGATCTATTTTCTTTAAGAAACAACCGATATTTCTCTGCCAAGTGGCAGTAGTTCAAAGTATCACGTTTCTCCCTATTTTCATCAAAATAGATATATATTTTATGCACTGTAGGGATGAAACCCTTGAATCCTCAAACCCTCGTATACCTTGAATCTTTAAGGATAGTTGAGATTCAAGGATTTTAGAAAATATCGGACGAAAGACTCACATCCTAAGAAGAAAAAAAATTCCATTTAAATTAATTTTAAAGCTCTATTACTGCCAATTGGTGTCTCAGAACAAACATAATTATAGGGTAAACTCAACACCCAAGCCCCAGACAAGTAATTTAACACTTAACCCAATATATAAATGTTACAGAATGTTATAATGGATGGATTATAAGAAAAAAGGTTAACCTTCAATTAGTATTTCTGTTTTATACTATTCCATTATATTTCATTCTCTCTTGGGTTCATAATTTTTTCTAAGATTCAGATTCAAATTTGATATTTGGGAGTCGAAAGTAAAATGAAGATTTGTATTGGAGATTTGGGAGTTGAAAGTAAAATGAAGATTTGTATTTGAGATTTGGGAGTTAAAAGTAAAATGAAGATTCATATTCGAGATTTGGATTCATAAAATAGTGGCCTCAACTCAGCTCTAATATACTGTATTGGCCTGAATATAGTGCAATGTTTTTATCCTAAAAATGTCTATTCGAATAATATACTCTAATTATATGTGCAGCCTCGACTAGCAGGATATGTCACACACGTCTTAATAGTAAACTCAAAGTCAACACAAGAGAGAGAGAGATAAGATTTACGTCCTTCATTGTCACTGAACTAGTAATTAACCATGTCGGTGTTAGTTGGTGCTGCTGAGTTTTGCTGAGTTTCTGATATTAAAAAATCACCAATGTCAGATCTGCAAGTGAATGATCATGTTGAAAAGAAGGCTTCCTCGGCAACTAAAGCAAACAGATTGAGAAGCTATTACATAAATCACACTGTGTTAATTTATTCTTATTTTTTTACCTCTTAGATATATTTGAAGTAACCTCTTATTGTTAAAGTAAAATACCTTCAAATTGTTTGGGTCGTATTATATGCTAGGCTGTATTGTAATACAGTAATCTTATTTGTTTCTGGTTTTTTTTCTACTCTACCATCTTCTGTACATCAAATATAAAGATAAGTCGAATCCTTTTTTATTCAACTCTAATCTTCATTATACTTAAAATAAATGTTATGAGTTCAACTATCCTAAAGATTTGAGAATATAAAGGACTCATCCCTAATTATATTTTGTTTTCCCTACCTGTCCCAGCTCTGTGCGCCTGGATACTACCGAGACAGCAATGACCGGTCAGCAAGTTTACTTGGTTCATGTACAAGGTGTCCTTGTAACAACCACGAGGAGAGCTGTTCCGCGACACCCGATGGGCGTGTGAGCTGTTCTTGTCAATCAGGCTACACTGGTCGGTACTGCAACAGTGTCGGTGAGTCAACCAACTTCCCTGTCCTATTTGGCATGTTTATTGGATTCGTGTTCACATAACTTTTTATTTTATTTTCCAGTGATCTCTTCTCTGATTATATATTTGGTTTTATTGTTTGTTTATGTTGCATGTTGATAAGTCACCATAAGGTATTATTAACCTTCTACATTAAATATTGGTTGCTATATTGAATTCAATCATTAATAATAATTTAGATTTTTGTTTATGGTGACAGTTTTTGTGAGGAAAGTCTTACTTTTAATTTCATATATAAAATCCAGGGTCATGACTCTTGTATTTTTAGAATATTTTTCTATGTTTTTAACTTTTAATTTGGTCATCATTAAAATAGGCTATTGGCAATATTGATTTAAAATAATTTTTTATGTAGGCGATTAACTTATGCACATTCATATTTGAGAATACACATCCCCTTAGCCCACATTCCCTAGTGCTTGTACTCTAAAATAACTTGATGTATTTTTTTTTTTAATTATCTTCTTATAGATTATTTTTTTACCACTATTAAAACTCACATCACCTTTCAAAAGTGTTTCCATCCATAAATATTAATTATTATTTCTTATACTCCATTCATCATAACAATCATAAATTCAGTTAAATGTTAAATTAATGGCCTGTATTAGAACTCTAAAACAAATTTCTCTTGAAATATTTTTTTCCCCCTTAGGATTTGAATTTTCTCAAATCCTCGAATCCCTATTATCCTCAAGGATATGAGGGCCCATATTTAGTAGATGTATTGTTTATTACAGCTTTTTTAATCAATGTGCTGTTTATTTACTATAGGGACCAGCTATACTCATTTGATCAATAGCACTGCATTTTTAGCTCCCTTTTGTCCCATAACTTTGAGTGACACCTAGTGGGAATATAATTTTGTCGAAAGAGAAAGATTATGCCAGACTAGGCAGCAAATAAATTTTTTCAAGTGCTCTATAATATAGACCTAAACATCCCATATGATACTCACGAAGTATATTAAGAACCCTGTATTTGAAAAATGATACACATTAAAATAATGTAATAAATGATATGGAAAGAAGGGGTAGTTGGATCAGCCTTGATATAAAGCTAATAAACTTCACCTTTACCTGCTTGGATGGCCACAGAGTCTAAGGCGTCACTCTCACAATAGACTGGATTGTCAATGACAGGGAGATTGAGATTCGAATGCCAGGTCAGGTGTACTGAGGGTGATTTTTCAAAATTGGCTTACCACTCTCCCTCCATGCAATTGTGGGTATACGTTCTCCTCTAAATTTAACTTTCCTCATCCTTAACTTATTAACATAATTAGCACATATGTGTATAGCCTGAACAGATAGTAAGACACAGTGTTAAATTAATTTCTTTCTTTATACTTTCTTAAGGCGAGGCTGAAGGAATGCAAAAAGGTAATGGTTTTTGCAATTTTTATAGCAAAACATTATTTTGTTCAAAACTAATTAAACATTGCTTCTATACAGAGAGTTTAATTTTATTCACATGGTGATATCAATTCTTCTTGAATATCTGTCACGAGCATCATCTAAAACATCTTTAAAGGAAGAGAAAAAGTTTTCATGAAATTCCAGGACATTGTGAAGAAAATTAAACACTCTGTTTGTAATAAAGCAAAATTAATTTATTGTGAACAAAAAATGTTTTGCTATAAAAAACTTTAAAAAACACTGACCTATTTCAAACATTTCTTGGATCTCCACCTTAATACTTATACTCATTTCTTTCACAGTTATACATTATTTTTAAATTGTTGGGATTATTTATTGATATATTAAATAAATGCATAAAACAAACAGATAAAAAAAAATTGGCCCTACATTTCGGATATTCTTAAATTTTTCAAATGTAACTGACAATTTTATTTATTTATTTTTGCTTAAAATGATAAAGGAATAATCCTGAAAATTAAAACTATAAAAGTGATCATATAAGAAATAAATAGAGAAGTTTCTATCAAAGCCTACTATCTATCCTTTCAGGTTAGCTTCTTCCCTTATCACTTACCCTACAATATTTTACAGTGTTTACACATATTATATATTTTTAAGTCATTACACAACTATACTGTGCAGCGCAGTATAGCAGAGATAAATATTTAATATTCTATTCTTATGTAATTTACATTTTTAGACTAACTATGCTTAAAGTCAACCATAAACACCAAACTACTATTGGGAGAAGCACAATCCTATATTGAAAAATTGATTAAAGATGTCCACCCAATATCCAATAATTAATTATATTCATATATCGAAATTGCTTTTCTTCTCTTAATTCATTGCAAAGTCAGAGCTACTAACAAAGTTTAATTGGTTTGTTAACTTAGGAGATCTAGTAAAACTATTTTTCTAAACCGTATGAAATAACAACATAATTTTGTAATTGTATTTTTTTAAAGCCGTATGAAAGTGCATGAATGCGACAAGATTGCATGTGAGTATTAATGCATGCACATTGAATATGGACTTATTGGTGTGATTATGATTTGTATTGCATAAATACGCTATTGAATGGCAGTGTTTGCTAACCATAACTTAACCCCTTAGAAGGTCTCATGATGGAGCTGGTTCCTGTGCGTGTAAGTCAACCCATCGGCACCCTGGTGTCGTTTGTGTGTAGCTACAACAGCAATGAGGAGATGAACATTGAGTTCATAGAGATCCCCAAACCAGCCGTCGTACAAACGACCAACGGAAATAACAATTTGCATCATACGCACACGATAACTCGTTATGATTCCGGAGCAAAGAGAGTTTGGACTGTAAGAATCACTCGCTGGCACAAAAATGTCCAGTGTTTGGTGAAGAATAAGGCTGGGAACATCTTAGGAACGCTGACTTCGACGATTAACACAGGTTTGGACAGTCTGTTATCCGTTTCCCAGTCGACGGGAAAAAAAGAGGATGCTTTTATTTTTCATTTTTTCATCCCTGGGCTCTTCAGTGATCGTCCACAATCTGATCTATATTGTGCTGTCCAAATACTGTCCTTTGTATTGTTTTATTTCTTTTGACTTCTGTCCATTGCTTCACTTTGTTGAGAAAATGTTGTTCTCAAGCGTTTGGTGATTTATAAGCTTTTCATTAATGTGTTATTGATTTAGAAATATTTATTTTCATTTGTGTCTATCTGCTACTAAAACTATCATCCAATCAAAATATATAATTTTAAATCTGTTATATTATGAAATAAAGTAAATTGAGCAAAAAGCAATTTGCAATAAATAAAATGATAGAATAGTATGAAAATAGGAAAACTAGAAAACTGTTCTTGATACAATCTTGTCAGAATCAATTCTTAATCTTTTAAGCCAGAGTAAACCATTACAACCGCTCACCCGGCCTTTCACCATAACATCAAATCAATTAACAACATTTATAGAGATGGATATAGTCTATATTTCTTAGATCTGAATCTCAAATAAAATTTGAATTCTTGAATTTTTTTTTTTTTAAAAAGTTCAATTTTAATTAAAAGAAAAATATTAAAATTTTAATTAAAAAATATTTGTTGTAAGCTTAGTGCCGCAGACAAAATTTGTTTTCATGTCTATCGCATCATAAACAACAAAGAGAACATTAGTATATTATTATAATTATTTACTAAACAAATTTTGTTCTCTTTTATGATTTTTTTACTCTTCCAACTTCACAGTTATTTTAATTTCTTTCTAAAAAAATCTTAGTTATATCAAGTAAATGTTTTCATGATTTTATTCAAATACATTTTATTATATAATTCTTAAAGTTGTTTTGAATCCACTATTTTATGAATCCGAATCTCCAATTTACTATTGAATGCCAAATATGAATCTTGGGAAAAAATTATGAACATAACAAGAAATATAAATATAATTAGCATAATATTAAATACAAATAGCAACTAAATGTAATAATGTTATTGTCGATTCATTATAATATTCATATATTCAGTTAAGTGTTAACAACCAGGCCCCAGAGCAGTAATTTAAGTTAATTCATAGTAATATAATTGGTTCTGAACCATCAATAAGTAGTATTAGAGCTCTAAAACAAATTCCACTTGAACAAATTGGAAAAGAAAAAAATATATATTTGTGTATCGAATTCTCAAATATTTATATCCTTAATGATTCTAGGGTCTCGTCCTTAGTATTTTTATGAATCCTGAATCTCTCAAATACCATAGGATTCTTGGAATTGAGATTTTGAATGTCCCATCTCTAAATATTTTATTATTTTTAAGTTTTATATCAGTAGGGACAGCCAGCAGCACACTTACCTAAGTAATAAATACTAGGGTAAAAATGGTTTGATAAAACATTTAGAAAGACAAGAAAACATTTTTAAATGTAAACGCTCTGTGTAATTGTGCTTAAGGTTTTTTTTATTGATTTATCTAAAAAAAAAATTCTACTCTATTGGTTAGTGTGCTGGTTCTCATTAATTATCCTATTTTAAAACATGGTTTAGAAAGTTGATTATCGTTTTAGTTTTCCCAATCTCCCAATATGTTTTGGGAGTGTATTTACTTGGTTATCCTCATTCTTACCTCCTTATTAAGTATTTAATAGATACATAATATAACTAACACTAAAAGAAAATGCTATAGAAGGTCTTAACACCATACACTGCTACATGTTTAATTGAATATGAACAAATTAATTATACTGCTCAGGCAAAGAATTTTAAAATTTTGGCCTTAAGAAATCTTTTATCAGTTGAGTGTTAATTGTGATATTCTAGTAATAATGTTTTATCTAATTAATTTAATCTTATTCTGAGAATATTTTGTAGATTTTATCATTTTCATATAATAAATTTGATTCCATTTTGAAACACTTTTTAATTATTAAAAATTGTTGTTGGAAATTCATAAGTGGAATTCCTTAATGCTTTACCTATAGTTATAAACTATAGGAGTTTTTTTTTTAATCTTGACAAGTAATTTAGCCTTTATTTTTTAAATATTGAACGGTATTGTTTTAAATATTTCTGTAGGTAAATTTAATAGTAAAGCTACATATCTTTTTGTGACCTAGCGGTCTAGGGGTAAGGTGTCAGACTTCTGTGTTCGAGGTCCGGGGTTCAATACTCGGTCCTGGCACAGATTTATCTTTTACCAAACCCTTCCTTCACCTCCGACAAGACGTGTATTAATCACAACTTTGCGAGTGTGGAAGGCCAGGCCTCCACCATAGTTCGGATTCCACGTTAAACTGAAGGTCCTCCATTTAATCTTACAATCACCCTATCATTACACATTAGCGTAAGTGCATATAATCTGAAAGGGTAGTAAGACGCGGTGTTAATAATAATAAAAATAATAATAAGAAGAAAAATACACATCTTTACTGATGAATTCACATCTTTATAACACCATTTCGTTTGTAATATTATAATTAAAAATTTTTAATCAATGAGATTGGTGTTTTCTAACATTCTTCTCTAACAAACATCAATGAATTTTATCATTTTATATGATGGCTTACAGAACACATTTAACATGTATTGTATTTAGTACGATATTCTCCTAAAATTTAATTTCCATTTAAAATATTTCCATAATTTTTGTGAAATAGTCTTTATATACAGACACATGCGTGCATAACACAGAATATTTCCATAAATTATACTTAGAAAATGTTACACATTTTATATTAAATTATTATAGACACATTCACATTCACACTTGAAAGTGTGCAAATGAAAGAAGAAGAATGGAAGCTATAAAGGAGAGATGAGGTTTGGAAGGATAGGAGAAAATATGGGACATTTTATTAAACTGACCCAGCCTCAAGATAGAAATATTTGATGATATGATTATGATTGATATTATGATATATGATTATGATTATTTATTATTATTATGTATGATGTGATGAGGATGATGATGATGAGATGATAACATTTCATGGTCATAATCTGAAAGAGATCATATATCTTACTGTCCATGCCTAAAATAACTTTGTTTCAAAATAAAACATCCTTTTTTAGCTAAAAAAAGTTTAATAAAATACCATGGGTACTGATATACATATAAATCACCTGCTTTTGAACATAATTTTCTAAACCCATATACTTTTGTATTGTCTTTCTAATGATGATTAAGTATAATCACTAATTTCAGATTTCTAGAAATCCTGTACATCCACTTATTAAATTTTAGCCACCTCTTCATTGTCTTCATTCTTCAAGAAGATACTGAAAACATATTCGCATGACATTGTGGCTAGTAAAATTTTGGATTTGTATATTGATTTTGCAGATACAGTTTGGCTGTATGACTGCCTTCTTTTGTGGTTTCTTCCTGATGAATGCATCCCACCGGTTATTTCAAATTTTTTAACGGTGTTCAAGACTGAAAAAGGAAAGTTGGTTTTGTATTAGCTTTGTGTGCAAATACAGCTTAGAGGGTTCTTTTTTCCACTTGGTTCAAGTAGTGAACGAGTCAAATTGGTGTCTTGCTTTTCCGCAGGAATTCTTTCATTAGAAATAAATGTCTATAGATTTGTCTCTAGTCTTTCTGTAATAGATAACTTCACTGGTTGTGATAAAAAAAATCTATTTTTCTTAAACATTATAAGAATAGATAGGAAAAGTTGTGATCTTTCCGTGTCAAGTATTCCAACGACTTAACTAGTTTTTATCAAATGTTTTAACATGCTTACAGATATAAATACTTTGTGTTTTGTATTTCAATATTGAGAGATTTATTCTTTGCTTTACAATTTAATCTCAGACCAACCATAAAAAATTATTTATTTATTGAGTCTTAATTGTGATTCTTTGTATGTTTTTTTTTTCATCCAAGATTTAATGTCTACATCTAAAACTCTTAAAAGTAATTGTTTTTCCACTTTATTGTTGGTGGTAGTTCTTTTCTTATTCAAATTATAATGCTTTTGGTTCTTTAGCTGCAGATTTTTTTTTATTAAAATATTGTTTGAATGCTTGTTTTACTTCGATAAGAAATAAATTCTCAACTTGGTTCATGGATTTTTGTTGGTTGTTTGGATAAATATTTGTGATATACTTTGTTTTATGTTTAATTGCATGCCATTTCTTAATAAATTGCATTCTTACAGTTGTATTTTAGTTGCATGTACCTATATCAGGGGTGGTCTGGGACACTGGGAGTTATACCTTTTAACTAAAATAAAGTTATCCATTAAATTCTAAATGATACCTGCTTAGGTGGCTGCATGCTCTAAGGCATCACTTTCATGTTAGAGTAGACTGTATATGACGGGGAGACTGGGGTTCAAATACTGGTTGGGTGAACTAGGGCTAGTTTTTCCTAAACAATTTTCCACTCTCCCTCTACACAAATGGTGTTACACTTCCTCTAAATGCAACTTTCCTTATCTAACTCACTAGCATAATTAGTACACATGAATATTGCCTGAGTAGGTAGTAAGGTGTGGTGCTAAAAATTTATTAATTATTGTTTTTATTAAAATTTAATCAAATATTTCAGTGAATAAATCTGAGGGTTGCTAAAATATTTTTTTGCAAATATAGGCAATTATATTAAATTATGTAAAATCACCCCTTTTGTGGTTATTAGGTGTTTATGGACGATTTCTTAAGGTGATTGACCCTTTTAATTTGGCGTGTAAATGCAGAGCCATGGGAACAAACTATTTTCGTCAATAATTTTTATTGTTTTGCAACTTTCTTTTCAGAAACGATTTGTGCATGTTGATTAAATTAGATTTTTTGTACACAATCACTTCTAGGATTTTAACAGTGATTAAATATCGATTAAATCGATATTTTTCAACAGAAAACTGCCGGCTTCATAACAAAAAAATAAGAAAATGTAACAATTAATAAATAACTATACATTATCTTAGAAGGGGTGTTGAAAATATTAACATAAAAAATTCATTCGTTCTCGAGGAAACTGATATTTCTAAACAAATTATATTTCCGCAAGACCTGTCGGCAGCTAGCGCCATCTACGGTTTATGTGATCCATCTGTTTTTGTTGGTGCGAAGGATACTTTGGTCTGTTGTGAAGCCACGCCTTTCCTTTCACCCTGCCACCCACCATACCACAAAATAGGTTTTAGACTTTCACTCGACAGGGCCAAGGGCATTTGTTTTGAGTATAGTGTTTTTTACTAGCGTTGTAATTTAAGCTTTAGTAAACTGAAACTAGTCTCTCAGTGTTTCGTCTAATAATTTATATGTATTTTTGCTCATGTCACTAGAAAGTTGAAGCTGGCTTACTGAAAAGCTATGTAATTTACCAATAATATAGCTGAAATGGCCACAAAATAGTTTTTCTAATAACAAACCACTTCACTAATTTATTTTAACCTTACACTAAAACATAACTTCATTGGTATACATGAATGTGTTTAAGTGGGACAGTGTAGGGAATGCAAGTAAAGTGCAAATTTTTTTCAATTTTCATATCAACACAATTTTTTGATCTGAAAAAAATAATCCAAAATTTCTCCAGTAGAAACATAAGAGTTTACTTTTCTTCACAAGGTGATATCAACAGTTCTTGAATGTCTGTCCAGGATGTCCTGAAATTTAATGACAACTTTTTCTCTTAATTTAAAAAGTTTATCATCCAATAATCTGCTATGCTCATGACAGATATTTAAAAACATTTGAGGTCACCATGTGAATAAAATTAAACTTATGTTTCTACTGGAGTAATATTTGATTTATTTTGATCAAAAATAAATTTGCCATAAAAACTCTAAAAACTTACCTTAACTCGAAAACTCTAGTGACTGTTATATTTGTAGTCTTAGGCTGACCTTGTAATCTGCCAGTCCACCTCTGAAGTGTATAGCTTCATAGTGATTGATAACTAAGCGTGCTTACAAATTAATATGCAATTTAAACAGAAAAGTAATTAGAGATATAATTAGTTTTGCTCTTTAACTTTTTTTTTTACTTAAAAAAGAAGAAACAATAAATATGCTTACATATCATTTTTAGGCTGAGTTGCTTCCATTACTGAATTTTAAGTCACTAACATTTCTCAGCCACGGGATCACATTTTAAACCTTGTCAGGGAACTTACATTAACGTTTGTCAAACTTAACTTAATTTGGTTGTTTGGAGTCCACTTTGGTCATGATGACAAGTCGAGGTTATACTCCCTACTGACGGGCTCCAAAAATCCCTTATCATGTGAATTTTAGGACCTACTTTAAAGTGGGTGGACCTTGCCTTTCCTTCTTCCTTTCAAAGTCTATTAAAAATTTGGTGCAATTTGTTCTTATGTTTACAAGCTTTTGATAGCTTTGTTATATGTAAGCTCAATGTGTTGATTTGCTAAATCCCTTGAGCTGAATGTAGCAGTTTTTTTTTTTTTTTTTTTTTGCATGAAAATGAACAACTATTTGATATGCTGCAGGCCAAAAGTTTTTAGAGAATGTATAGGCCATATGAAAGAACGAAAATAGGGAAAAGTGCTCAGAAGAAGTTATGTCTGTCATCTTATGAGTGAAACATGGGGGCAGTACTGAGCCATTTTCTGTCTCTCTTCTTCCTTAATCTTTAAGATGTCGTGTTAGTACTATTTATGTGCTTTTGTTTTGTAAACATGCTGTCTTTGCATTCACTTCTCGCTTTTTCATTTTTACTAAAGGCATAATATTATTTTTGACATTTCACTTGACTGTCAAATAGCAATGTATCATGTCACACTAAACTATTATGTCATTCTGTTAACAAAGTTTTAAAAGGCATTTAGCTTATAAAAAAAATGTATTTGCCACTTTTATCTAGCTTGTCTTTTGGCATTAATTTCAAATGTACTTTGAATTTCTTTCTTCTTTTTTTCCCCCCCATATTAAAAGATTGATTGGTTTTTGATTTTACATAAGAAAATCCTTTTCTAAACTTAAACATGGTTTTAATAAAATATTGATATTTTTTTAAGTAACTTATAATTAAGTTCTCAGTATTGAATTAAAATTGTACTTGCATATTCAAAATAATTTCTTGTCTTTTATCATGATGTATTTAATAATGTTTGAATGATATCCGTGCAAAATGATTAGTGTTGCTTGATCACTTTGTAGATGGAGGCAATGGTGGATCTGGAGATGGATCTGGAGATTTAACCTCATCAACAACTACCACCACCCTACGCCCACCACCACCTCCGACCATCTCAATCTCTGTGTCAGAACCAACAATACAGATTGTAGATGTTGGCAGCACAGTTCGCTACCGTTGTTCCGGCCGATCATTGATCACTCAGGTTAGTTTGCTATGGTTTGGCAAGGAAAAATCCATACTATTGGTATTCAAACTGAAGTACGCTTACTCCCGAGGGGGTCCAAAATAAATTCTAAAAATATATATTTTTTCATGTTAAACACTAAATAGTCTGGGTCAGATTAGGGGCTAAACACAACAGAACCTGATGTGGGAACATGTGATCTAGAAGTGCCATTTTCTTTTTATTTCTTCCTTCCTTTCTCCTAGATGTAGATTATTACATTTAAGCTTTCATTTTTCACAAACAACTTTGGGGATACAAAGTTGTAGATAAATTAAATCTGGTGGCACACAAACAAAAAAGGTTTGATTACCACTGTTCATTACCAATCAGTGGTGGCCCATCCCTGTATCAGTGAGCTTTGTATTCACAACTCCAGTAAAATGGTTGTTGGGGGAAGCACATGCTAGAAGAAAAGTTTTTAAGGTAATAAAATGAACATAATGAATTTTAAATAACAACACCCATGATAAATTTCCCTAATTACAAATTCTACAAAAGATAAATAAATGTGTTGATATAAAGTATAAAACTCGCTCACTAAACTCTTTGCTACCATTTTTTTTTTTATATTTTCTCCAAAATACTATTTTAAATGCTATGTTATATTTGGAAGAATGTACAAGAATGTTGGTTAGAAACATATAAAAGGGAAAATGTACAATATGTCTCTTACATTGAAAAGAATAAAGAACATAATACACACTTTATATTGCTGCTATTGGACAACAAAGTTATAAGGAAATTGGTGAAGAATTATAGGACACACAGATAGAATAGAAACATGTAAAACAAATAACATAAAGGACAACCACAGGGAATTTCCTGTACCTCCTTCCAAATATAAAAAAAATACCTCAAAAGTGAAAAGAGGCTTTCCTCAAATATATATGAAATACTATAAAATTTAAAATAAATTTCACATAGTTAATAATTACACTCTCATCACTCATACATAAATTCAGAATTTTTTGTAACTCTATGTTCTTTAGGCTTTTACAATTCAAAGGATGCAGTTCTATTTTAAACGGATAAAATTGAAATAATATTTTTTTTTAACTAAACCCAATATGTACATCGGGGGATTGGGTGGTGACGATCAATTTTCTTTAAGAGGCAACCATTACCTCTTTGTCCATTGGCAGCAGTGTAAAGTGTGAACTGTGTTCTTCTTTTAATTGTAATGGCCATATTCTGTTTGTCCCCCTTTTATATGTTCCTATCCACCTTTCCTATACCTTCTTCCAAATATAATACAATACGTACAATTGCAATTTTCATGTTTTAGTAGGTTTCTTTTAATTACTTTTATATGTAGATATTGATGTTGTAACAATTTTAATATTTTCTTGACAGAGACCGGTGACACTGCAGTGGAGCAAGGAAGGAGGAGAGCTACCGAGGGATAGAGCCATTGACGACCGTCAAGGTGTCCTCGTCATTACAGACGTTAGAGTGTCAGACTCTGGCACGTACATATGTGCAGCTTCTGACGGTCTTACCATCGTAACAGAGCGGGCAGTACTCACTGTGGGAGGTGAGGCAAACTAGTAAACAATTTTAATCTGATGGATATCATTATTAACTTTCTGTCTACTTCTCAAGTATTCGCTTTAATCAATAATGATTATTAACATTTCAGCTTTAGTTTGTCTAAACTGCAAGATATGAACATGGTGATCATTTAATGGATTTACAATAAGGGATGTGACCTTCTTCAGTAGTCAAATGGTCTAAGGTGTCACTTCTCGTGTTAGGCCTGCTGGTGCCGGGGAGATCGGGATTTGAATCCGTGGTTTTTCTTTAAAAAAACTCCCATTCTCCTCCCACGCTAATGTGGGTATAACCTGAACAGGTAGTAAGGTGTGGTGATAAAAAAAAATAGGGTAGTGACAGTAGTAATTTTTTGCTTCAAATCAGGTTTGAATGAAAATCTATAGTGTTTAATCGAGTTTGAGTAATATAGGGAAACTGTTGTACTATAAAAATGCCTATACCAAGTTGAATTTCTATAATATATCTATTTATAAACCATACATATAAATTTTAAGAACTTTTTCTTTTGTGGAAAAAATTAAAACACTATTTAAAGAACATTGACTTTTTTTTATTACTATTGTAAAAATTGTGATTTTCTTAATTGAATAAAAAGGAAATATTGAGGGGCTTTGTTTATTTTCAAATAATATTTAAAGATTGAATAAAATTAATGAATTTTGAAAATTTAAAGTAGTCACATTTTTTTAGCTTTGGTAAAAATATCAATTTTAGACAACTTGATTTAAGCACAAATTTTGTAGGTACTTTCAAACTTTTATTTACAATGGAATTTTAAAAATAAAGGATATAGGTCTTGTGATAAGGGAAAATGCATGTGCTCTAATCCTAAATTGTTAGTTTATGACTAACAAGGATTTCCTGGAAGTTTATGTTTAGTTTCCAGAAACATGCTTCAGTGGTCACCTGGTCTAAGGTGCTACTCTAACAATAGTCCAAACTTCCAAAGCCAGGGAGATCGAGGTTTTATCACAGTCTGGTGTACTGAGGGTGGATTTTCCTAAATGGTTACCCTCTAAGCAAATGCAGATACACTTCCTCTAAATTCAACCTTCCTAATCCATAATACATTAGTGTAATTGGCACAGGTGGTAATGCTAATGGGTAAAGCATATTTAAAAGATATAAAGTACTAATGGCTAGTGTCTAAACGCTCATTTTACTAATATTTTTTGTGACCTGGTGGTCTAGGGGTAAGGTGTCAGACTTCTGTGCTGGCGGCCGGGGTTCAATCTTCGGTCCCGGCACAGATTTATCTGATTTCCAAACCCTTCCTTCACCTCTGACAAGAATCTTGTGAATGTGGGGAATGCCAGGCCGCCACCGTGGTTTGGATTCCACGTTAAACTGTAGGTCCTCCATTTCATCTCACAATCACCCTACCATTACACATAAGCGTAAGTGCGTGTAACCCGAACGGGTAGTAAGACGCGGTGCTAATAATAATAATAATGATAATGATGATGATGATGATGATAGATGATGATATATTTTCATCTTGCTGCAGTTTTTGTCAAACACTTGAAAGGCTTCTACTTCAGGGTTTTAAATTATGTTTTTTTTTTTTTTTTTTAAGTCAAGATTTACATTTTACCTGATTATTGAGTAAACCTAAGTTAATAGCTCTGATAATTCTGAAGAAAATGTTTAAGGGTGTTCTCAACTTAAAGGAAACATTCCTCAAATTAGGATATTTACTATGGGAATCAAAGTTCTGATCCTTAAAAATCACCAGAATATTTCATAAATGCATACGATATATTATTTTAATTTGGCACCATAACACCAAATGTCTACATTTTTCTTAGGGAAGGTTAGGTATAGTTTTCTGTAGTTTACGTTTTTCCTTAACTCATGTAAAATGTCATTAAAATGGACTAATTCTACATTTGCAAACATATATTTAAAGACTTAAGCGTTACTTAAATATTATTTAATATTTGAACACCTGCGATGCTTTTGGATACTCCATTATGATCTCAATGTTCATGTACCATAAAGAAACTTACCAGTGTGGGATTGATATTAACGTAACATAACAAAACAACTTAAGTAAAACACAGTTAAAGTACTGAATAGCCATATTTACATTGCTTTCAAGATAATTGGTCAACAGTAACACGTGTTACACTTCCCCTAACTTAACGTAACTTTAACATTTTCCCTTGGACAAATGTATTTTAAATGTTAAATTAATTGCAGTATGATGGCTTTGATTTAATAACAACCGTTATGTTATGTTTGTTAAAGGAATGTCAAGTTTAATTAGATCCAGGCATTAAGTTTTAATATAAATTGAAAGGTTTATTAGTGTATAGTTTATAGTATATAGATAGATCCATAGTTTGGTTGCTACACTCCACAAGTAATGTTTTGTCTGAATATAGTTGTGTGTTATTCTATTACATGCTGCATTGATCAGATTTTCCTCTCAGTCTCCTCAGCGCACCAGGTAAAGTTCTTATTGCTCTCAAGGCTTCATAAGGAAACAAATATGCCAACAATAAACAACAAATATTAAAACAAAAATAGAGCAAACTTCCAATTCAAATAATTCTTCCTTACACATCAGTTTTTATTTCAGTTGTGACATAGTTTCCATACCAACAATATTTGATTTTGATTTTAGGAATGAATTATCTTTAAAGCTAAGGAATAATATTAATTAGTATTTCCAAGCTTCAAAATATTGGATTATCACACTGCTTGTTAATTTTATTCATAGTATATTTAGGTTGAAGTTATTATTTGATTTTCAATTCAAAATCATATCTAATATGGCTATGAAAAATATTATATAACTTTTTTATGGTTTCTAATTTGTCTCTGTGTGGGCTGAGAAGTAAAGTAATGTATATGAATAGTGTAACAGATATTGAAGGAAGCCAACCTAAAAAGAATAGCTATGACAGATATTGATATAAAACAAATAAACTTCTTTCTCCACTTCTTTATAAACTTTTATCACTTTGGATATGTTCCTTTATCATCTTACAAAGCACTTGTGAAGCACATACAGAAAAACTGTTACATTTTAAAGTGAAATATTATGTCTAAACGTGAACGTGATCAGAAACTGGAAGTGTGAAGAGTGCATGAAAAAATTAAGAAAGAAGTTTGTTGATTTGTTTAAGGTCTAATCCATATATCCTTTCGGATTAGCTTTCTTCCCTATCACTTATTATTCTAAATTATTTACAAATGGTTTTCATACATTTCTAAGTCACAAGGCAGTTTTAGTTTGGTTTTTTTATCAATAAAAATATATGTGTGAAAGATGTCTTAATTTTAAAGCAAGCATAATTTTATTTTGTTAACGTTATTAATTTGTGTGTTTCAGGCTCCCCACCAACACCCCCTCAAGTGGTGATCCTTCCTCGGTATCTTGAGGTGACTGAGGGCGAGCCAGTAGAGTTTAGGTGTGAAGCTTCTGGCAACCCAACACCCACACTCCGCTGGACTGCCAGGGAAAACAAGCCCCTTCCTTCTCAAGTAGGTTACACATTCATCTTATGAGGAATATTTTAGGAAGTGACTGTACTCTATAATTCTTGATATGAAAGAAAATATATGATCAAAATTGTAGAAAACAAAATGGAATTTGCCTTAGAGCTCTAAAAGATGGTTCAGCTCCAACATAAATAGGGCATGCTTAGTAACTAGTCTCTAGATAATTGATTTAACAATTAACTTTGTATGAATGTTGGACGTATAGTAAAAAATTGTAGCATTTATTTACTATTTCTATGTTCTGTTGTCGACCTTGGTCTTGGGATACATACTAGCCTCAGGACTCGATATTTATTAGTTCAAACCCAGCCAGGGTTGATGGAATTTTTTTGAGCGATAAAAAATCTTTAGCATAAATTCCTTCAGAGGAGAAGTATAGCCGTTGGTCTTCTGTCAATTGTGGCATGTAAAAGAACCCTGGAAGTTATGTGAAAATAACTTTCCGGCAAAATTGGTAGGTACTTTCGCTTTAGCTCATAGAAATTCTTATGAGCTGATATAATCAGTCAGGTTATAAAGTGCACATTTATTATTTTATTTCCTGCAGTGGGATATTTTTTAAATTGTTTTTCTAATATTAGAATTTGAATAATTCAACCTCTTTCATTCCAGGATGCGGATTCTTGCTCTAATAACATAAAGTTTCAGACTAAAATAATTACCATCTCACTTTTGAATTGATTAAAAAAAGTAATTATTATAGGTAAACACATTTCATGCATTGAGGTACATAATATTATTTATGGGAGAGTAAATAGGGATATAAGGGTAAAAAACACAATATTGCTTTTACAATGAAAAGAACACAATTCCCAGTCTAGGGGTGTGCAAAGTCCACTTTTTTCAATTAGAAGCAAACTCAAATCGGAAATATGAAATATTCTTGAAGCCAAATCGAAGTTCGAATATTTCCTTTTAGTTGTTTTATGGTTGAAAAAATATTATATTTTGGTTATTTAAATTAATTTATGCACTAAAATTACTTAGAAAATGTTTTATTACACCATTGTTTGTAATAGTCTGTGTTACTCTGACAAATCAAGTTACTATTACAACATGCAACTCAATTTCTTCAAATTTTCTAAATATAAATATTAATTTGCTATGTACAAAACAGCTTAGAATTGCCATGATTGAACATTAATCGATAATTTTAGCTGTTAATAATTTTACTGGTGAAGCTTCAAAGCGAAGTTGAAGCTGATGTTTGTTTTGAAGCAAGTCTAAGTTTTGCACACCCCTATTTCTCACATTAAACTGCTGTCATTGGACTAAAAGGAAATGACTGCCTCTTGAATAAAATTGATCGTTACTGCCCAATCCCACGACCTAGGTATCATTCTATTGAAACTCATTAGGAGGGATTGTAAACATGCAACACAACTCCCTAAAAGATGAAATCAAAAAACAAAGGAGATAAATAGATGATTTGTAATGAATGATAGGACACTTAGATAGGAACATGTAAAAGTAATAACATAAAGGACAAAAAGAGGAAATGGACATGAATGGGATATCTTTATAAGAAAAACCTCTTTTCATACTGTAATAGTAACACAAAAAAAAAAAATTATGATACAATTCAACAATCCTATGCACAGTCCATTTGTGAAAATAGATTTAGATGTGAAGATTTATCATTGCTTAAAAAAAATCATCACTTCCTGACCAAAGTGCAACTGTTAACTTGATGCAATGGTCTAGGGGTAAGGTGTCAGACTTCTGTGCTGGCGGCGGGGTTCAATCCTCGGTCCCGGCACAAATTTATCTGATTACCAAACCCTTCCTCACCTCTGACAAGATGTATTAGTCACAACTTGTGAATGTGGGGAATGCCAGGCTCCACCGTGGTTCGGATTCCACGTTAAACTGTAGGTCCTTCATTTCATATCACAATCACCCTACCATTACACATTAGCGTAAGTGCGTATAACCCGAACGGGTAGTAAGACGCGGTGCTAATAATAATAATAATAATAATATAAAATAATAATAATATAATAATAATAATAATATAATAATAATAACTTGATGCAAGCCTCTTACCAGAAAAATAAGTTGGAGCATTAATGGTTTTTAAGCTTTACATAGTACACGTTTGCATTAAGCTGCTTGATACTGTCTTGTACAAAGAATATTTTTGTTCTAATGACATTACAATACCCTCTTTGTTGGTTTTTTTTCCCTTTTTCATATAAATCTTGGCTCAGGTCTGAATACTGAATTCTCACAGATCCCTATTAGACTATTAAACTAAACCTTTAAAAGAAATCACTCCTTTGATCTAGGTTTAATTCTATCTAGGAATGGGACTTCGAATCCATAAAGATAGTCAAGACTCAAAGTTTTGAGAAAATGACAGATTCAAGACTCAAATCTTAAAAAAATAACATGTTTTTCTAGTTTTCTATTAGATTTGTTTTAGAGCTCTAATACTACTTATTGGAAATTCAGAACCAATTATAATCATAGAATGACTTTACATGTAGGCCCAGGACCAGTAATTAACACTTAACTGAACGTATGAATTAAATTAAAATTATCTAGCCATTGGGCCACCTCATTTTTGAATCACTGAACGTATGAATGTTATAATTACTAGATTCTAGCAAAAAGTGCTACATTTAGTTAACGGTTTGTATCTTATGTTATTCCATTATATTGGTTAATAATTTTTAGTAATTTTTTCCCTGTATCTGGTGTTCAAAGGTAAATTGGAGATTCAGATTCATAAAATAGTGGATTTGACTCAACTCCAATTCTATCTGAACTTTTTTTTTGTAAGACCATTATCATTACTGTTTCCAACCTTGGTCTGGGTCAGTTTTTTATTCACGCGATATATTTTCCACTACCTGCTTGCTAGGCCTGTCGTAGCTTCATATGCCTTACAATCTAACTTAAGACTAGGACATGCACAACATCCAGCCTGTGACAATGTGAAAGGGTAAACCCATATTTTCGTCAATTATACATTTTTGGCCATGCTGGGAATCAAACCCGGGGCCCTTGGCTCACTAGGCAGACACACTACTGACTGAGCTAAAGTGTCATACATTATCTGAACTCTTTAGGTTAAAAAATATAGACACCTTAAAATCCAACTTGTCCGAAGAAACCCAAGTTTAGGAATCTGGTAGTAACGACCAATTTTGTATCAACAGAGTTTAAAAAAAAATTGCCTCTATGTCCACTGGCACCAATGTAAGTTGTGAATGCAAGCTGTTTTATTAGTTTGTATTTAACTTACAAATCTTTCCTGTACTTTATTCATTATGTATAACTGTTTCACTTGTGCATCATTTCTTTGTTTATTTTTAAGGCATCTTTTTTGAATGGAGTATTCCGCATTCCTGCCGCTCGCAAGTCTGATGAGTCAGAATACGAATGCCATGCAAGCAACCCTTCAGGAACAAATACGCAGAGGACAGTGTTGTATGTGAGAGGTAAATAAATATTAACTTTATTGTTTATTTATAATAAGTTTATTCTATTTTTTCAAAATTCTTACTTTTCACTAAATATCATGAAGCATAAAAGGACAAAATATATGTGATCATTTATAAAAAAAATTAAGAGATAGGTTATTTGTTTTTCTCAAATCTGAAAGATATTCAAGATACATTAGTTTGAAATAAATTGATTTTAAATTAAAGCCATCATCCTGCTTATTATTGGTTTAGCCCATTTCTAAAATAATACAGCTAGTCCCTGAACTTATAATTAATATTATTATTCCTATTTTCTTGGGACATTTGAATTAATAAAGAAGTTTCTTCACTCTATTTTTCTATTTCCTCTCTTTTTCGAGTTGGACCATCTTCCCTCTTCTACAAAAATAGTTTCTCATTATAACTATACATCTCTCTCTTATTATTTTAACTTGAATAGGGTTAAAAGTTTAGAGTTTTATTTCCTTACTGACCAACCACTTCTAAGAGATCGATTCAAATCCTGGTGATGTCGAAATTTAGTCTTTGCCTGATGCAAATGCAGATGTAATATCACGTTTTTCTTATAACTTCTGCAAATATAATTAAACAAACTGCATTATCCCAAGTCTACTTGCCAATATTTCTTTCTTAATCTACTTATCTTTTTAAGGAAAACCTCCTTTTGCTGTTTGAGGTAATCTGTAATATTTAGTTGGAAGAAGGTATAGGAAAGGTGGATAGAAACATATAAAAGGAATTAACACAATATGGCTTTTACAATGAAAAGAAGAACATAGTTCACACTTTACATTGCTGCCATTGGACAAAAATCTATTGGATGCCCCTTTGTCCAGTGGCATCAATGTAAAAGGTGAACTGTGTTCTTTTAATTGTTGCATCCATATTGTGTTTGTTCCCTCTTATATGTTGTCTATCCACCTTTCCAGTACCTTCTTCCAAATATAAATTATTCTACTTACAGAGTGCTTTTTCAAAAAGTTTTGATAGCCTATATGTAATATTCTTAAATTTCCTTTTACTTACCCATACTTCGATAGAGAAAGAATTGTAACCATGAAGATGTTTTACCTCTTAGATTAGTATGGCTCTTTATGCTTTATGTGTCTTTGTCTTACACATATGTTTGTTTGTATATTGAGTTACATCTAAAACAATTTTAGTATATTTAGTTAAACCTTATTTATAGATGTTATGTGGTCATACCTCGGGGTTAAATCTTTATTTTGAATATAGACCTAAAACTAAGGCTAGTTTACTTATGAAAGATTTTTTAACTTTAGAAATAGATCAAAAATGACTCTTAACAAGTTTTACCAAATGGATATTTGGTAAGAGTTATAGATAATGAATAAGAATTAATATGTTTTTTATTAAAAAAAATAAAAAAAATGACCAACTGTGTTTAAAAGTTATAAATGAAAATTGTTTCATATTTGTAATAAAACAAAATGTTTGTTTTTCTGTGGAAAAATGATCTTGTGTTATTTAACTGAGAACTAATCTTTAAAAATTAAGCTACAAACTACATTAGATTATGAGAAATTAAGTATTATTGTGTAACACCATTGATTTTATTTCCTCATTGCAAATTTCTCACATTAGAGATTTGTTCGTGTTCTAGAAGGTCAACCAAAACCAGACCCGACATCTTTAACTGTCGAACCCAACGAATACTCTGGCCCTGGTGGTGAAACTGTAAGACTGACATGTCTGACGGGAGAGCAAGACCGCGACTATACAATCCATTGGTCTCGCGCTGGAGGCCGAGAACTGCCACCATCGGCTGTTCAGAGGGACGGAGTGTTGACAATCTATAACGCTTCCCCTGCTGACTCTGGAGTTTATGTGTGTACGGCAACCTCATCATACACTGGCTCGGTGGACGAAGTTCAGGCTAGAGTCACCATCGTCTCTTACAGGTGAATTACATGTGTAGTGTACAGGCTAAATAATGGTTTAAATTAGGAGGCATAGCCTGAGTGTTACTGGAGCAGATCATAACTAGCATTACAACACAAAGGTGCTTAGATTCATCAAAAAAGATTTTTGTAACCCTTCACAATTAAGAATATATGGAAACTGGCCCATCGAAATATCACCAAATATAGATTCAACCTTGGGTGAGTTTCATCTTCTTACCTCTGAAATAGCATAGGTAGAATTAATAATGTTACTTCAAGGTCATACCTGCCACCCCTACCAATCCATCAGCAGGGAATGTTCCAGCATTTTTTGTGCTTGTGCACACATATACAGTACAAAAGGCCTACTGTTCACATTTCATTTTTTTTTTTCATGAATATTTATGAATTGTTCATAATAAGGTTAACATAATTTAGTAGACAACAAGCTGAATTTTCTTAAAAGTAAAGATTGAAGGCTGAATTTTTTTTTTAAGCTTGAAACTATAGTACTCACAGATCCCTTGCACTAATGCAATTTTAATTATTAATTACAGCTATAGTTTGTTAACTAATGTTATAAAAAAAAAACTAATATGTTGAATATTATGTTGCAGAGGTCCTCCTACAGTTCGTATTGAGCCGGACCGCCAAACGATCTCTCAAGGTACTCGAGCTGAACTAAGGTGTCAGGCCTCAGGAGACCCAGCACCACAAGTCAGGTGGACCAAGGTTGGAGAGGAGCTCAGTAGCCTCACACAGGTAACGACCTTGTCTCTCTCCCTGGGTATATTTGCTGGCAATATTACAGGCGGAGGTTACATACAGACCAGAATGATACTTGGATTTAAAATATAAATTAGGGATGAGATCCTCAAATCCTTCAAATCCTTAGGGGAAAAAAATGGTTTTAAATCATTTAACTGAAATTTGTTTTTAAGCTCTAATACCTAATCATTGGAGGTTCAGAGCCAATTATATTTTTAAAGGATGTACTTAACAACCAGGCCCCCTACCATTAATTTAACACTTAATTAAATATTATAATGAATGGATCATAAGAAAGAATACTAACATTTAGTTAAGTAATTTGTATTTTCTATTATATTTATATTTACTTGTTTTCATACTTTTTTCCAAACTTCAGATTCAGATTCAGGATTTGAAGGTAAATTGGAGATTAGGATTTGAGATTAGGGTTCGTAAAAGGTGGATTCGACCCATCTCTAATATACATATAAATTAGTATGAACATTCTTTGTAATTAAATGTTAGCATTTCCTTTTTCTTTTATGTTTACTCATTTATGAAATTAAATAACTCCATTAACAAAGTCAAATTAATATTATTTTAACCAATGAGCTTAATTAGTAAAGCAGAATATGTCCTACATCAGTGGCCTGCGGCTGCCATGTCGCCACCAAACCATTTGTGTGCACCCTAGATTACTGCTGCACAAATAATTTAGACATAGGTGTTTGTAGCGAACTTTACTTTGCATCCATTACTGTTTCCAGCCTATGACCTGGATCAATTTTTTATACTGTAATTTCCATTACTGCCTTGCTAGGCCTGTCGTAGTTTAATATGCCTTATAATCTAATTTCAAGACTAGAACAAGCACAGCATCCAGTCCCCGTCCATTAATTCATCACTGTGAAAGGGTAAACCTACATTTAACCAATGATACATTTTTTGGTTATGCGGGGAATTGATCCCGGGCCCTTAACTCAATAGACACGCACTACCAACTGAGAAAACGATTCACACTCAAGATCCTGCTTTTTTGCGATCCGGACCGGCGACCACCACATTAGGCTGGATAGTTGCAAGCCTTTTGTGTTTGTTTATGCAATTTGTAATATAGAACTATTAATATTCTTATATGTTATGGTTTCTCATTGAAGGTTTCTGGATCTCTGCTGATAATCAACAGTGCCCAAGTCCGAGATAGAGGAGTGTATGTTTGCACGGCTGAAAATGAAGGTGGCAGTGCTCAATCCTCAGCAATCGTTGAAGTTGAAAGTAAGAACTTTGTAAATAAGCTAAAGGATTTCTGGCAAACACATTGCTTAATTTCTTTCACAGCATATTTTAACAGAATAAAACTAAACTAATTAACAGCTTGAATCTTGGTTTAATATTCAAGTTGATATCTTAAAATGTGTAGAATATTATTAAAATTATTGGTTTTAACATAGATGAATGTACTTTCCTGTATAGGGCAAGAGCCTCCTTCAATTGAACTGTACCCCAAGGGCCAGCAAACAGTGGTAGAAGGTGGCAGAGCACTATTACAATGCCGTGTTACGGGAGGAATACCGAGCCCGAGTATTCGCTGGACTCGTCCCAATGGACTCGCACTTTCCTCATCAGTTGAAGAGCTTCCTGGTGGAGTGTTGAGGTATGAACGTAAAACACTTTTGTTCACCTTAAACAAATTTAGTGTTTATTTTCTTCCTTATTTAAAAAACAACAACATACTAATAGTTAAATAGGAAGAAATACCAGTTTTAAAGTATGTAGGTAACAAAAGTTGACTAGTTTTTCTTTTGTATTTACAATAATTTAAAAATATGAAAACATTTAATATTCAATTTGTTACATATATTTGTAAGAAGGTATGGAGAGGTGGATAGAAAACAAAGACACTAGGCGGTTTTCTTCATTAAATTTGCACAAAAGTTTTTTCCCCTTTTTTCTTAATTCTTATCTTTATGATTATCATCAATTAACATTATTATAAAATCACTTAGCCATTGGGCCACATCTTTGTTAAACAATTCATACTTCGGGTCATTAGTTCACTAACTGACCTTGTGGTGTAGTGTTAAAGCGCTTAGCTGCTGACCTAGAGGTCCAGGAATCGAATTCCATCTGATATCAAGGGATTTTTCTTGAAAGTAGAATAATTCTCATGGTCACCAGGGTTTGGTTAGTTAGGCTTAAGTTTGGTTAAGAATTAAGATCTTCATTGGCTTTACCTTGTCATGTTTACCATCATCATCACCTCATTGGGACATGAAAAGGTTCTATATTGTACTTTTGGTCGTTCCCTGGGTAACAGCACATTAGTACTGAGATACAGATTGATGTAGCCTAGAAACTCCATTATTTTTATTAGTTTACTACCTAGCTAAATGGGAATAAATATGGTAACAAAAAAATGTTATCACTTAGCTATAATTTTTATTTTCAATCACATCTAAATAAATAATGTGTACACGATAATAATTCAAAAAGAATGAAAAAACATCAATATATAATTCTCGTCGCATTTTCTATGATTTTGATTGATATTTAATTTCGTAATTAGAATTTAAAAATACTTCGAACCATTTTTATTTATTTTTACACAACTTACAAAAGTAGCTACTCAACCATTCATAATTGTATGTTGACTGCAAAGGTAGAATACAAACGTTTTTGTTTTGTGTTCCAAGATTTAACCACATCACAAAGACGGAGGAAGGCCAATACTCGTGTCACGCAGAGAATAATGCTGGAAGCACAGACGCTGTGGCCACATTATTGGTCCAGTCGCTGCCAAAGATTGTCTGTCTCCTTCCAACACAGTCCATCTTACTATTGGCCAGAGTGTGAGACTTGAGTGCAGGGCGACCGGTGACCCAATCCCATCTGTATCCTGGACCAAATATTTACAAAGGGCATACCCATATGGGTAAGTTGATCTCTCACTTTACATGATGATTTATAATAAAGGAAATGATAAAACTATCTGCCAATTGGCCACCTCATTTTGAATCATTTTACATGATAATTGTAATCATATAAGTCAGTTCATATCTGATAAATTCATTGATACAGTTTTAGCTTTAAGAAATTTATTTCTAAAAGATTTGTATTATTAATCTCATAACTATATTGTACAACAAAAATGTATTGGTAAATTACTTTGTTTATGTATAAAATTTAAACTGAATGATTTTATCCTAACTTTCTGTTGAACAATTTTTTTCATCTCAGTGGTACAGAGTCAATAATACCAGCAACGCCACAAACTGCAGTCTACGAGATCTCAAGAGTAACTAAAGAAGATGAAGGTTCATATAACTGCCAAGCGCGCAACGCAGCAGGATTCACCGAGGAGCGCCTTCAACTCATAGTTGTCGAGGACAATACAATTGGGGGCGGCAGTGGTAGTGTTGGAGGTGGAGGTGGACAGGGGGGCAGTCACAGAGGCGACATTCCAGGTTTGTATCATATTAACTACCGTTACTTACATGTATTGCCTGTTATTAGGGTTGATTCCCTGAAATTCTTAAGATATCCTCTATATATATATATATGATTAAAATAACTAAAATTTGCTTCAAGTCAGATTTGCTGTTCACACTTTTTCTTATTATCTCCTGTTGGGGAGGCTTCAAAATGAGTCACCACAGGTAGGACTAATGAACACCACCCCCTTTAAAAAAAAAATATATATATATATATGTATGTGGGTACAGCCCTGGTATTAGAGTAGACATAGCTGATACAATGTTGTCATATTGGGTACACAAAAATGAATAAGTATCTTAAATGTATGGCAATTGTTTGTAAATCTCAGGTATGCTTACTTAACCAGTTTTTTACATGTAGAATTTAACTAATGTCTACTTATATTTTGTTTTAATTTTAATTTTCCCAATTCAAAAGTTGTATTACCAATAATTTAATAAATACTACATGATTTTTACAGTAATTAATTTAAAGTTCAAATGGTCAGTTTTTACTAATTCATCAAAGCATCTCTTTTACCACAAACCATTTAAGGGGAAAAAGTGTTATTTTTCTTCCTAAAGTTTCAACTATAATTTTTAGATGTTACATTATTTTAATTAAAGAATATCCAGTAAAGAATGATAGTGTATATTTACATCCATTTATAAACACCAAGAGAAAGGGTTTCTTTTTAACTTTGAAGGTCGTCCCATGTTGATTTAATTCATTATTTTACTGTGAAGGGAATAGACTTACCACTCCTTACTTATTTAATTCACATGTACCTAAATGTGTAAGCTCATGTGGATCTAACTTATGTTAGTTGTGTTACTCAATATTTCATCTTATATTTGGAAGAAGGTACAGGAAAGGTGGATAGAAACATATAAAAGGAATTAATACAATATGGATTTTACAATGAAAAGAAGAACACAGTTCACCCTTAACATTGCTGCCATTGTGAACTGTGTTCTTCTCTTCATTGTAAAAGCTATTGTGTTAGTTCCCTTTATACCTATGTTTCTATCCACCTTTCCTGTGCCTTCCTTAAAATATAATATAATTATTACCTCATAAAGTGAAAAGATTCAAAAATGAGGTGGCCCAATGGCTAGATAATTTTATAATAAAGGAAATTGATAAAACTAAAGAAATAGGAAAAATAAACTACTAAGAATAAGAATAAATTTGATGAAGAAAGCCCACCTAGGGAAAGAGGAAAGATGTGGGAAGAATCCAATGCACAAAGGTGACATCTTCTTCCTTTCTTCTGTCTTCTATAGTGGAAGTAGTCACACACACATTTTAAACACAAATATAATAATATTTCGGCATTGTTGCCTTTATCAAACACAAAGAAGAAGAGAGTACAAATGACACAAACAATGGATTACTCCATCTTGAAATTTTGAAATTTTGAATTAAACTGTTAAGTTTAATTCAAAATTTCAAGATGGAGTAATCCATTGTTTGTGTCATTTGTACTCTCTTCTTCTTTGTGTTTGATAAAGGCAACAATGCCGAAATATTATTATATTTGTGTTTAAAATGTGTGTGTGACTACTTCCACTATAGAAGACAGAAGAAAGGAAGAAGATGTCACCTTTGTGCATTGGATTCTTCCCACATCTTTCCTCTTTCCCTAGGTGGGCTTTCTTCATCAAATTTATTCTTATTCTTAGTAGTTTATTTTTCCTATTTCTTTAGTTTTATCAATTTCCTTTATTATAAAATAAAGTGAAAAGAGGTTTTCAATATAGAAATCAATACTTTATCTGTAATTATTGTAAAACTATAGATACAAAATATAGATAGATAATATGTTGTAAGGTATTGAAAAGTAATATTTGATATATCAAATAGCCATTGCCATTAAAAGAAATTTTTTCTATGAAACAAAGTGTGTGAATATATTATAGCAAAATAAATAATGACAATTTTTTTCTTTCTTAAATACGTTACTCAAGTCAGTGTTTCCCAAACTGTGGTATGCATGCTCCCAAGGATATATATTAAAAGGTTTTAGAGGAGACGTGACATACCACTGTATTTTATTAGTAATAAACATATAATATACAAACTAACACTGAGTTATGTTTAGCTTACACTGAAGCTTTTTTTAGAATTTAGAACCATTACTTATGCTTTAAAAGAGGGATTAAATAGCCAAACTATTATATTTGTTATTTACGGTTAAAATATAAATATTTTCTTTAAATTTAAAGAATATACTTTATAATATGTTTAATATTATTTGTTTCTTTTCTAATTTTTGTGTGGAGTCGTGGCTACAGTTATACATGACTGGTGAATGTTTGGGAAACACTTTTATTAGTCAATCTGTACTTAACATATCCTTCTGTAAAAAAAAAATTTTGATCTGATAATTTTCTTTACAAATTATTTATTAAAAAATTATTTATTGACACGATAAAGATAAATAATTATATATTCGTTTGGTTCACGCAGCTGGTGGTGATGATGACGATGACGGCGATGACTATGAAGGTTCAAACCAAGCTCGCCCTGGTTCTGGCAGTCAGTCAGGAGGAGGTTCAAGCACCGGTGGTTACCCAACCTACCCTGGACAGGGCGGACAGGGCTACCCTCCAAACGGAGGAGTACAAGTGTCGGACAATGTCTACCGTATATTGGAGGGAGGACGCGCTGAGATGAGGTGTATGGTCAGAGGTGAGTCTTTTTACATTAATGTCACATGATCCTGATAGGTGGTGAACACCCGCTTCACCTCCCACATACTCGTCTCTTATGCTTATAGAGGGTCCATGTTTGGATACCAGATGGATTAAATTAGTTAACTTTAACTAAGGAATTTCTCGCATAATAATACAGGCATATCAAGGGCCTGGTAAATATCACAAAATTCAATTTATTGAAATATTCTAGACATTTGCAATGCAGGTTTTTTTAGTTAAGATAAAATCTCGAATCTAAGCAAGTATTAATCACAAATTTTGAATAATTATCAAATCGAATCAAATCATAGTTAAATATACTAGAACTATGATGTTGAATTAAAAAGTTACACATTATAAAAAAACAATATAATAATGGTCTTGAGTGCTATAATTTATCTAATATAAATGTAATGTTTTAAACATGTTCATGCAACAATAAATAGTTCACCATGTCAAATTCAAGCGCACCATCTTTATTTCAATATATATCTTCAGTCCTCACAGTTAACACATTTGCTATATTTTATCCAAGGGTGCAATTCTAGGCTAAACAAAGGTTTTATAAAATTCTTTTTGGGAAATGTTGTGGAATATTGTCTAGTCAGTAGGGTTATAATTAATAAACATTTAATTTACCTCACAAGAATTGTTATTAAAAATATATTCATGTAATTAAGGCACATTGTAGGATTTGCGTCAACCTACAATCCTATAGATTATTTTCTGGTTTGGTTTGATTTGAGTTATCAAATCAAATAATATAGAATTTGAATTAATATTGATACTATCGAAGCTTCTCAGATCCTTAATTCATTTTCTTAACATACTGTGTATGTTTGTTGAAAAACAAACTATAAGGAGGAACAAATTTTTTGAAGTGCTACCAAAACTTTCACTGGTTTTTTATTTTAACAGTACAAATACCGAAAGTTTTACATATAAGAATATTCATATATAATTATTACTGTACATTACATACTTAGTGATGGTCATATTAGTATTTTTGTTTAATCAATTCATATAAGATTTTTTGAACACACTGATGTACATGTTGTAAAATATATATATATATATTAGTAGGAACAATTTTTTAAAAACACTATCAAACATTTCACATATTTTTTAATTTTACAAATATTGAAAGTTTAACATTTCATATTCACTGTACATTACCTACCTATTGATAATCAAATTAGTTTTTTTATGTATGTAATATATTTATTTAAGATGAACCATATTCTAACAATTTTTTTATTTTGATTACAAAAGCCTGAAAGAGACATTCTAGACTTTCTGGCAGGATATATGTTATAATATGTTGCATATAAATATGTTCGCTATCTTATAATGAGATTGACAATATATAACAAATTTTAATCTCTTGATATAGTATAAATTGTATATTTGACCTAGCAGACTTTTGTATCTACTCTGATTAACTTTTTTGATTCAAAAAGATACCATAAAATTAACTATACACTTTATTATAATTTTTTGTTGCATTATTTTTGTCAGGTAACCGAGAAAGGATATTTTTAAACTGGGTTCGTTCAGACAACGGTCAGATGCCCTCTGATCATCTTGTGAGAGACGGAGTTCTGTACATCAACAACATCGAACCTTCGGCCGCTGGAGAGTACTCTTGCCAGGGGATTGGCCAGAATGGAAATGTACTGTTCACAGCCACAGCAACACTTACAGTCATTGGTAAGTACTTTATTAATTTATGTAAATAAATTAAGGTTTATATACGTAAATAATAAGATACATTTCAATGTAATATTGAAAAATTGAATTTTTACATGACTAAGATATAAAAATTTGAGTAATACAATATAAGCTATTATAATCTTTTATATAGTTTATTATTTAACTTTGGTTTCCCCCCGCTCCTCCCCCAAATGTCAAATAGTCGTATTTAAATCATCGTTGTTTTCCTACTAAGTTAGAATTTATAAACATTATAAAGAAACTTTTTTTTTTTTTTTTCATATTTTGTAAATACAAACTCTTCAAGATCTGAAAAGTTAATGTTATATTGTTGGCAATTTTGTCTTTATTGAATATATAAAACTATTTATCTTAATCAGTCACTTAAAATTGACTTGCATAACACACAGATACACACTACCGACACATTTTCTAGCACATAATCTTAATCAAGCACACAAACATTTTAGGTAAAGATTTATTTTGCTTGCAATGCCTGTTATAATTATGTCTGTGTTGTGTGCAAGTCTTATACCAGACTTCAGGTACAAGAGTGTGAGTGTGATTATTCATCAAATGTTCCTATTCACAATTTAAACCAAGAATTTATTTCAAACAAACTTTGTGAATCTTTTTAAAAAAAACTTTTTAAACCTTTTTTTTAATCTATTTATAGATATTTATTAATTAATTTATTTATTTTTATATGGTGTATAGTTGGGATTTGATAAGATTGTAAAATTTTAAAATGCAAATAAGAAGGTGATAAAAAAATCTTAGACACTAACAATCAATCTTTTTTTTTTAATTATGCTTTAACTTGATGTTTTATACCTGTGACATCATAAAAAAAAAAGTTGTTATAATAGCCAAACTGCAACATGTGTTTTAAATCAATGCATACAGGTTGTTGTCCCTCCTCAACTTGTCCCAAACCCATCCTCTCCTCAACCCCCAACTGTAGTCAGTACACAAAGAGTATATGCTCTCTTGATGCATTGTCTCTTTTCTTTGCTCACGGAAGGCAACACCTGCCCTCTCAAAGATAGAGGTAATGTGTGAGAAGTGTTTTGTCACAACCATATTTTGGTCGTTGTCCTTGTGCACCACCATACTTGACACTTGATTATGTTGGCATGTGCGTGTGTGTGTTGTATTTGTTTAATATATTGCAAAAATATGTTTATGTATTGACAAATTGATTCATCCATTTTAAAACATAGTTTGCTATAGCATTTATATTTAAATATTCTATATTCGTTCAAATGTTGTTTAAAAAATGGTACGTTAGCACAGGAGTCAAACCAAAAATGTTTGGTTTCATGCAACCAATTACTTTAATACTGAGTTGGTGACCTGGTGGTCTAGAGGTAAGGTGTCAGACTTCCGTGCTGGGGGTTTCCGGAGTTCAATCCTCGGTCACGGCACAGATTTATCTGATTGCCAAACCCTTTCTTCACCTCTGACAAGATGTGTATTAATCACAACACGTGAATGATGTGTGGAATGCCAGGCCTCCACCGTGGTTCGGATTCTACGTTAAACTGAAAGTCCTCCATTTCAGGGTCATACACCATTCCTTTTATAAATGTAAGTACAAATTCTGGACAGCCAAAAAAACATACCCAAGATGATTATATACATGCGAGATCGGTGGGTATTTTGACCAATCTTAAGGTGGGGATGTAGGGAACACAAGACAAGAGCAGTGTTTTTCCAGTTTTTATAGCAAACTTTTTTTTTCCAAAATAAATAAAATATTGCCGTGCTCTAGTAGAAACTTAGAGAGTTTAATTTTACTCACATGCTAATATGCTCACGACAGATATTCAAGAACTGTTGAGATTATCATGGTAAGAAAATTAAACTTTATATTTCCACTGGAGTCGTATTTTATTTATTTTGACTGAAAAAATATTCCGTTATAAAAACTGCAAAAAGACTGAACTTTTCTCATATCTCCAACACTCCCACGTAATCATAGTCCGAATTTATATGAACATGCGAAATTGTTGTCGCAATCTTGGGCAATCGGAAACATTCACTTATTGTTTTGATAGCTCTAACTACTAGTTGCACTTGTCCATAATCACAGGGTTTTAAATCATAAGTGATGTATAACACTCGACAAGGAACAAACTCTGGGTAGCTCAGTGTTAAAGAGAATCGGTAAGCTTGGCCAAAGGTCTTCGCCATGATTCACATGTCCAAATGTGTTTTGAACTTATATGAGGGCTATGATTATAAATTTATTACAAACCATATGTGAACTATTCTTAATTTTTATAACGAAAGTAAAAAGTGTGTCCAAAAGGAAGATAGGTCTTACAAACTCACATGGAAATTAACGGTTATAAAGTTAAGATTTAAAAACCAATTGGGCCATTGTTTGCTCTTGTCTGATGAAGAAGGTGCCCGATGTTTCTAAAAAGATTGATGGTTGTGTCTTGTATTAAATGTGAACTTTAAGACCGCAACCATCCTGGTCTTGTATTTCTATTCTCCTCTCAATTTCTTATTTAAAATAATTATTTACTTAAAGGCCAAATGTTTAACCAACATTATGTTTATGCAGATATAAGCAAAATGCAACTATTACTCTCATTTGGGAAATAGCTTTTGATTTTAATAATACACACATAGCACTTAGTCATATTATGATTATGGAATGATATTAAACACCATTCTCACTGCACATTTTCTAAAATAAAACAAAACGTGTTTGCTTGCTTGTGTAGTTGCACTTTGATTGCAACATTCAATGTCGGTTCCCTAAACAGTCTTCCTAATATACAGGCATTTTATAGAATTTTAATCATTAGGTAAGTTAATCATATATAAAGGAAACATTTATCATAACTAGGGCTCTCTTTTGCACTATTAAAATAAGTAGGACTGATCGAGTATTAACTGTAAACCTTTTTCTCTTATATATTTTTTTTAATTGCTTATTATTTAAACCAAATTAATTAAATTCTTTAGATAAAAGAAATTCGATGGGCTTTGAACACAGACAACTAGAATAAGGATGTCTAGATTCTTGCCCCACTTGACATCTTAAAAAATCCAATAACATTGGTTCTGAACTCACTATTGACTTATAAAATAATTGCAATACAATTAGCTCTACCGACATCTTAAATAATCAGTTCTGATATTTTTACCAGCTTGTCAACCTTAGAGAACTCTCTTTTTTCTTGTATATGTCATACAAATAAATACATATATAACATATTTCTATATTTGAACAATGTTTGGCCTGTACATAGTATCAATGCACAGGCCAAATAATAAATAATTAAAATATATTCAAAATTGCAATTGCTCTTTATTTGTTGGCTTAGATAAACTAACATTAGTTAGTATTAAACATGCCTGGATGTATATAAAATAATAATACAGTAGTTAAAAATTTGTTTCTTTCCTCATTGCAAATTAAATTTAATGAAGTTCATTTCATTGCATCAGATAAATGCAAGAAGAAGAATTTTTAATTTTGACTGTTTATGAAGCTGACATGAATTTTTTTTTTTTTATGCACTTCACATTTTGAATTGTTTTTTCGTGCTTTTCTTTATGTGCAAGCAACCAAACCCCAACACTTAAGAGGTAAGACATCATACATGCACATTCCTTTATATTGGTTGTCTGTATCATAGATAGCGTTTATATCACACTAATTAGTTTTTGGTGTCTTAGTTATAATAATAAAGTATTGTATTCATAAATTTGATAAGTATGGCATCAGTGATAACTCATTATAGCCGATGATTTCCTCACATCTGTCACAGACTCTGCCTTAATATATGAGCGAAAAATGAAACTGAGCACAGGGCAAATTCTGGATAGCCCAGTGCTAGAACTTTGGCACACAAGGTTAAGGACTCTGGGTTCAATTTCTGTATCCAGGGGTCAATTTTCAAATTTGTGAATATGATACTTGATGCAGCTATAAACATAACCTATAAATCATATCAATTTCCCAAGCTTTGTTATTCATATAAAATTAATTCTACAAGCATTGGCTTTGTTCATTAAAGTGTTGGACAATTAAATTCAATTGGTTCCATTTAACTTACTGTGTTAGTTAGTCACATGCCTCTAATATTAATTCATGTAAGCTAAATTAATTTCTCAACCTCCTAAGCTCCCATTTCATACGAATTGCCCTTTCTTTTATTGTCTACTTCAATAAAGGTACAAGTGGTTGAATTGTATGGCTTTATTTGAAAAATATTGTTATTTTCAGATAATATTATAATAGAAACTTACTTTATTGGCTTAATGGATTTAAAAACCTGACCAATGATCTGAATTGTAGCTCCGCCAAGAATCCAGTTGAACCCTACAAGACAAGTAGTCCGTCCTGGTGACAACGCTTACATCACATGTTCTGCAACCGGCGATCAGCCTATAGATATTGTTTGGACTGCTGAAGGCAGAGCCTTGCCTCCTTCAGTTAGCATCAACCAAGGCCTTCTACAGGTACAGTTTACTGCTACCCACAGAACAAATGAAAAACGTTAATACAATATAGTAAGTAAATATAATAAATTAAAGATGTTCATCTAAGTAAAGGGGAAAACTAGTCCTTAGATAGCAACTATCAGTTAAAAGTGTAAGTTATGTTCCTCTTTTCACACGTATTTCATTTTTAACTATCTTCTTTAACTTCTATAAATAAAAATATTTGTTCCTAAATAATTAAATCGATTCATTGACAGTTCCGTGGCATTGCTGTATCCGATGCTGGTCGCTACGTGTGCAGAGCTCGTAATTCCGAAGGTGAAGCAGAAGCTGTGGCTGAAGTTATTGTTAATGGTAAGTTTATATTAAATTAGATAAATAATAGTTAATTATCTTTACAAAGGTTTGCAGCCTTTTCAAATAAAGGCTCATCAACTTGAAAAAAAATTCAAAGGTAGGTAGGCTTATGTGTACAAAGCTTGTTAATTAAAATGAGTTTTTTTTTAATTATTTCCAAAATTATAAACTACTAGTAGTTTTAAAAATATTTCAAAAGTTGATTAGATATTTAGAGAAATTTCCTTGGCTGTCATTAATTAACAAAGGGAATACATAGTTCACAATCAAAGGCCACACAGTAATAATTTGAGAGTTTGCAACTTACACATCTTAAGTTTGACACAGCATTATAATTTGTAATCCTTTCTTGATATCCTTTTGCTGCTTTTCGAAAGGAACCGATCCAGATAATGAGCAAGTTGATAATGTTAACATCACCATAAGTTCAGGTAAGAACTTTGGTGATACAAATAGGGGTATGTTTAACTTTTTAAATGTGAAGCATGAAGCTTGAAAAATAGGAAGCAAAGTCATAGATGCAGAAAAGGTTTTTTTTTTCACATAACATTACTTTTAATTTTTAAATGGTCTATTATTAAACTCTTCTTGGTAAAGAGAAAGGTCTAAGAAAGAAAAAAAAAAACACTAAATTCTTCTATGTATACATATCTGAATTTATATATGTTATGTTATGGATGTTATTTAGTCACTAACATGTGTTAAATGCTGTTTAGTGGTTCTATTAGTTACATGTTGAAAAATGTCTTATTTATTGAGATATTTAAAATCTCTTCAAAATATATCGAAGTTCCACTTGATTTGAAATGTTTCAAAGATGCAAAGGCTTTATTCTGATCATTGGATTGTGGTTTAAATTCCTGAACAAGTACTTTCATATTTGGGAATATTTATACTTCTTGTTAAATAAGGAATTTTCTCACTTTATTTTAACTGCTTTCTCAAAGGAACTACTCCAAAAGTTGAAACAACTCTTTTTGACTTCACTGAAACTACAGGTAAATGTAATTAATATATATTTTTTTACATTGACTACATTAACGAATGAGCGATTTAAATAACTATTTATGTGCTATGTTACTATAAAATTATTTGGAAAAGCAATAAAATTAACTAGTTAGGGATCTAAAAATTGAATTTTGATTTACTTTATGTAATTTACCTCTAACAATATGACTAAACTTGTAAAGTATTATTAAATTTGTTGAGTGGTTTTGTTATTATTAGTAATAATATATAGATAGAATTTTAGAAGGAGAGAATATGTATTTCACAAAGTTTTTTTAGGTTAAGAGATATTTACATTTTTTCTTGACAAATTATATTATTTTAAAGTGGATAGCACCACAAATAAAACCTAAAACATTAACCATTTGGAAAAATGTTGTATAGCAATGTTATTGTTTAATAGCTGCTTGTGTTTATTTTTGAATTTGTGATTAATGTAATAAATTTAAAAAAATAGCTTCCTACAATAAAAACTGGAAAAGGGGTGAGTCAATACAAATTGCAAAATTTTGTGCGGAAAATTTTTAAAAGTCGGGAAAGTTATATTATAAGTCCTGTAACCATTTTATGATTTATAATTCTCTTTCTCAATTTAAAACCCATTTTAGCCATTTAGTATCATTATCTGTTTAATTCTACTAATTTTAGAACATACACATGAGCAGCCAGTAGTAACAGCCGTACAACATGAGCAGTCGGCGTCTTTGGGCTCCTCGGTGCAACTGCGCTGCACAGTACCTCCAGGCTCGGTGCGGCCACGTCTCACCTGGAGGCGGGAGCGACGCCCCCTACCTGCCAACGCAGTCACCAGGGGTGACGGTGTTCTCATCCTTAACAACGTGCAAGTTTCAGATGAGGGACGGTACATCTGTGAGGCTAGCAGCGAGTATGGAGTTGCGTCCGATTATGTCACACTCCGTGTGGAGCGTAAGTAGGACGGATCCATATTCATCCTTATACGTCTTCATGTATTGTTTGTACAACACTGATATTTGCCATTGATTAACTTTGTAACTCTAGCATTGTTAAGGAGGTAACATATTTATAAAACATACATTTTCAATTATCAAAAATTCATACAATTTATGAAAAAGGAGCTGCAATCTAGCCGAGATAACAATAATTTTAATTTTATCCTGTTGTTACATTAATAACTCTTTTAGATTTCACATATTGACTCAATACATAACTGTATTTGAATTAAAATTTATAGTCTAGACTAGTCAATGGTAACTTACAGCCTGCAGGCCATTTTCAACAAACAAACATTTGTGTTCAAAAATAGATTAATAACTAATTACTATATGAGAAATATACAGTTGGAATTTTTTTCTCTATAATTTTAAACCCATATGGACTATGCTCCCCAAAAATTTTCCGACCCCTGGATGTTGTATACCATGTAGTGGCTACTATATCATATTTTCCTTGTGCTAATAATGTAAAATTTATGTTTGAAAACTCTTATGTTGTCTTTTTGAATAACTTCTCTTTTTTAACATTAATTTGTTGTCATTAACATTATCACTAGATATTTTTATTTGAATATCAACATACAGTTCTTGTTTTATTGCCTGCTTTGTATTGGTATTTTTGCTGAAGCTCAGCTTTTGTCTATAGCCAATCAGGTTTTGCTTTTATTATTGCTTTTTTTTAGGTCTGAGTTAAACATAAATATCCTTAAAGGCAATTTTAACTGTCCTAATGATTTGAAATATCATTTGCCATAAATATATATTTTATTGGTTTTATCTGTGTATACTTAAAATTTAGTTTTCACCTAAATGTGAGGCTATATTAGAATTATATATCTACCTATTTTTTTAAAAAAATATTGGCTTACTACTATTATACTTATAGTTATTAAGATGCCATCCAACCTGCAAGCCATTATTTACAAGTTTGATCTTAAAAGTGACTTTTTAATTAAATAAACGCTCTTAACCAAAGCTTAATATGGTAAGTGGTGGCTTTAATTAAACTTGACTTGTCTTAAGTACACGTTTGTGTATTTATTCTTAAGTATTAATGTATTTATTCACTATTGTAACTTTATTATGCTATTATTGATTTTACCACATCACTAAAGTTATTTTAAACCATATTGGCCCGAATATAGTGCCATGGTTTTCTTCTAAAAATATTCCTTCGAAAACTGAAAGTGTATTATACTCTCAGCCTATCATTTTTTTTTCTGAAAATCCCATCAGATTTTTCAGAGGTTTATTTTGTAGCATACTATAACTGTACTGGCTGGCCAGTAGGAATCATTGAGCTTATAATAATAAACTCAAGGTCAAAGAGGTAGGGTTTCTTTTCCGCCCATGAGAGTAACTGTAGTGGCAATTCAGTACATCAGTATTTGTTGGTGGAGGAATTTTTGCTGGTTTCATATATTAAAAAAAACCACCCATGGCAGATCCACCAAGTGGGTGACTTTGTTGATAAGAAGACTTCCTTGGCGTCTCAATTAAACAAGGGAATGAGAAGAAGCTATGATATTAATTTTAAATTAACAGCAATATGCAAGGTGCATCAAACAAATAAACAGGTTCCTGTTATTAAGTTCTATGTTTACGAGGCTAATATTCGACTTTGGGGGAAAAAATTAGGAGTGCCCATATATGAAGACAAGCATTCAAAGGGCCTTATAAAACTGTGTCGAATTTGTTAAGTTTTTACCTCGGATATTCTAGACCTTTTATTTTTCAAAATATTAGGGTTGTATTATGTGCGAGACCGTATTATATTCGGATCAATACAATGAATCTTTTTAACCTTTTTTAAACAAGAACTGCATGTTCCTATTTGGCATGTGTAAATAGATTTGACACTGTAGAACAGTAGTGTACTAATATGTTGATTTATTTTATGTTTTCAGTTGTCAATATTGCATGATTAATGTTATGCATCCTATTAATAAATTTCTAATACAACAAATAACAATTTTCATATAACCTTTGGTAGATAGAACATAAACAAATAAACAACAACTTTGCAGTTAATTTTAAACAAATGTTTGTCAGTGAGACTAATAAAATTGGGTGATTAACTTTCAGTGTGCATCCCAATATTAATTGCTAATTTTACAAACTCAATAACTTTTGTTCATATTAATGCCAAACGATAAAATTATTTCTTGAAGAGATAGTATAATGGTATCTATTTTACAAATTTCAAGTCTCATTGTTAAATAGTTTTTATTTTATATGTTACTTTGAATATGACCTCTTTAAAGAAAGTCTTTGGCTTTAGACAAAAATAAACAATTCTCCTCTCCTAAAAAACAAAATTTAGGGATTTGATATCTTGTTTTGAAATAGCTATTGAAGTTTCCATCCAGATAAACAACCTAAGTCCCACATGTTAAGAATCTGAAAAATCAAACTTTGACCTTAATAAAATTAAATGCCTATCAATTTATCTTTAAAAAAATTAACATGATAGATTTGTAAAAAATAAAATAATAACGTAAAAATATATTATATGTGTAAAATAGCACACATACTTGCCTAAACTTCAATATTTCGATAGCACTGGCATTGAAATATTTAAATGTTTGCGAATAGTTTATTGGTTTTTATCTTTACAATCTCTTTTCCTTGCAGTTTTGTAATGTTTATTAAAGCCATAATTTAATTTCAACTAAAGAAAGGGCGGTTTGTAAGACATTCTTACTTCAAGTGTTTTATTTTTTTTTATAATTAACACACTAAAGAACAAAAGTATAAATCTATTTTTCTTTATTATAACTCAGACCTAATGCACATACCTTAACAGAGTGTCCAGAAGTCTAAAAAAATCCGAGTCAAACAACTTTGCATGTCAGCGAATTTTGTTGAGAGAACTAGAATTTAAATGTTTCAATTTTTTTTTTCTCTTTAAAAACTAATATAATTTACATGCATTTAATTAATTGATCTACCAATTATGACCACAATAATAACTACTTAAGCTCAAAATGCCTTAAACTAAACTTATTGTGTATAACAAATTATTTGAACAAATTCTAAAAATGATATATTTGCCCTTTTGATTACTTTTCCTAGTAGAATATTTCATACCAAAGATGGGAATCGTGCAGAAGTTTGAAATAAACTCTAAATTTTGTTATGTATAAATTGTTTAGTTTTTGTCAAATTAAAATATTTAACATGATGGAATAATAAAGTAGGTTGGTTTAAGGCTATCATAATATATCTTTATAAAACCAAACTTATTAGCTCTGAACCAAACAAGAATAAACTTTCTACCATAACCTAAGGGTACCCTTACATTATATCATTTTATTCATTCATTTATGTCAATAAATATATATTCGATCAAAATTCTAATTATGGAAACTTTTACTTGCCGAGTCTGTGCGGGCGTGTCAAGTAAATTCTCATCCAACTTTTTCTGGACACCCTGACATTTATCCTCCCAGCAGCATGGTTGTTTTTATCACCTTTTGCTGCATGTTTGGTGTAGTTCAGGGGGAAGGTTGCACCTGGAGCAAAGGTTTTCTATGTGACAACGGAGAGTGCGTGCCACTCTCGCTGGTCTGCGACGGTAACCCTGACTGTCGGGATGGTAGTGACGAAGTGACCTGTCGCAAAGGAAGGGGTTTGTTTGATTAATTTTTATTTTTGTTGTTCGTTTTGTGTTTCATATATTTATTCTTCTTATTGAGTTTAATTTCTCAACTAAGCTGTGAACAAACAGAGAATGAAATTTAATTTATGATAAAATTTGTATTTATACATCTCTTTCTAATAATATTTATTTTTGGATTAATAGTACCTATAATGTCACTAAGATATTGATTAAAAATAGGATTAGCTAAGAGAATTTTTAGAATTTTTACTAAACATACACAGTGAAACCTGCCTTAAAACGGAAAAGCAAGGGTCCAAGATATTTTTCCGCTAAAACCAGGTTTCCGTTTAATGAAGGTGTACTATAAAAATTAAACCTTGGACATGCACGTAACTGGGCTAAAAATTATAAAATAAGATACCATACTCATCATTACACAGTACTCATTATTCACAATATAAATGAACATATGGAAATATTAGACTGATCAGAAAAACATTACTCACTTTGTCTTTATTTTTTCCTGTAGTCAAGAAGGGTTTTCTGTGCACACTTTACTCTCTTGAATGTCTGACTTTCCAAACACACACACACACTTTAGCCTGAGAAATTACGATAAGCATATCAGAATAATTCTGTTGTAGGGCAAATTTCTGCAGTTCCTTTAAACTTTTGACAGCATCTTGGTAAGTTTTCATGCTACACTTTTTTTCTTCCAACACAATTTCACTTTCCTCTTCTTCTTGTTCCTCTTCCTCCTCCTCTTCTCCTTTCCAACTTTCTTTAAAACTCTCAACTAAGGCATCGATATCCATTGTGTCAGCTTCAGTTTGCACGTTATTGTCTATTTTGATGTAGTCTTCAACATTACCATTATTGAAAGCAGCTTCATTCATGTAGATTTGTAATTCATGCTGGTCATTCTCATTTTCCACGCTAGCAGTAACTTCGTTCATATAAAATTCTGCTGTTTCAAAACACTTTGTCACAGTTTCTGGCAACAACCTCCTTACAGCTTGATTCATCCAAATAACCACATTGAGAACCAAGACGGTTCTTGCAAGCTCAGAGGCAGATGATGTAAAATTCATATTGCCGAGCAAAGATTGCATTAATAATTTACGATAGTGCACTTTAACATTCTGAATGGTACTCTGATCCATTTATTGAGAGAGACTTGTGAGTTTTGGAAGGAATCAAGTAAGTTGCACTTTGTAAAGTTTAATGTGGGGGTGGCATGATGTGTTATCTAAAAACAACAAAACATGCCAGTTTTGCTTTTTCATTCTACTTTTAAAAGCTCTTAACCATTCCTAAATGATCTGTGACATCATCCACCCCTTTTTGTTGGCTCTCCAATCAACAGGAAGTTTCTGTATTTCCATGTTTCTGAAGTATTGTGGCCTTGCTGCCTTTCCAATAACTAAGGGTTTCTCCATTTCACCTGACATAAAACCACATAGAAAAACAGTCAATCTTTCTTTGCACAATTTTCCTCCCGAACATTTTTCACCTTTCAAACAGAATGAATTGTTTGGTAGCGTGCGGAAGAACAGTCCAGTCTCGTCACAATTATCCAAGTTTCCAGGTTCATATCCCTTGATTATGGAGGTAAGTTTAGCAACCCACTCTTCTATGGTTTCACTATTTACATCACTCGATTCTCTGCAAAGTTCGTTAAAAATTATCCGATGTATTTTGAGGAAACTCTCCAACCATCCATTAGATGCTTTGAATACAGTTTTCCCCAATTTTTGAGCAATGTTTTCAGTGTATTCTTGTACCATTGGACCCGACACGCGGAGATTTTTCGCCCTAACATTGACAAACCACTCCCACACTATTTCATTAATGTCTTCGTTTACAGCTTTCTTAAGTTCTCGTTTTATTTTTCCATTAGCACAATTTTCCCACAGCTTCAAAATTTCCGTTTTCTTCTTTAGAACCTCGTCCACTTTAGTTTTACCGATGCTAAACATCTTCATGATCTGCTTAACAGATAATTTATCCCTCTCACTCACATGATTTACTTTTAATCTCATATTTTCAAGCACAACTCTTGTCTTTGAAGCCATAATGACAAACTGCCAAACTAAAGTAAAAAATGCAGGCCTAGAGGCTATATTTAGTAAAATTTCAGGAAGGGACAAACAATTGAATTTCAATACAGGTAATGCTGTACTGTTAAAAGCTGAATTCCAAAGGTGATTGACAAGTCATTAGCGCGAAAACTGGAAAGAACAGAGATAACAATAGAGGCAATTACAGTTCACAATTCTGTAAGTAAGGTAACAAAAGAACTAAGAAGGAGAAAGGAAAGATACCCGACTTAACAGTTAAACTCCTCTTAATATAAAGGAAGAGTTAGAAAAAAAACAAAATTCATTAGAATGTATAGGTTGCCAAACATTTTTCTAAACGATGCCCACCATAACATATGATATTTTCCGAATAAAGGCTTATTTTGAATTTTCTTTCCGCGTAGGACAGTTTCTGTTTAATCCAGGGAATTTAGAATTTTTTTCAGCCCTAAAGTCACTGGATCATAAAATATTTCCGTTTAAGACAAGTTTCCGCTTAATAAAGGGTTGTTTAAGACAGGTTTCACTGTAGCTATATTTTAGTAGAATTCAAACCCATTAAAATTCACAATTTTAATAAAGAAAAACATTTTATTTTAATAAACAGTTTTTTTTTCCGAGCATGAAATCAAATAATTTTATTTTTAGATACATAATTGTATATATAATTGCTACTAATATTTAACATGCACATTTATTTTGAAAAAACCATTTAAATTTTTTAATAAAGTTCTTTATGCTTTGCATAGTATTACTAATTTTTTTTGTAGTGTACACATAGTAACTAATTTTAAAATAACAGAATAAGTTATTATTTCATATATTCAGATTATCTGATTATATTAAGAAAACCACTCTCTTTTTTGAGACGTAATTGTAAAAACAAAGAATAGGTATTGAGAAATAAGGAATTTCTTAAAGAAATCTTCTTTCACCTTTTAATAATGTAAATATATTTTCATTGCTTTCTTCCATATAATATAATTTATTAGTCATAAAACTCTTAACCTACATGTGCATGGTGGCCACTGATCAGGAAAACTGAAAATAATTCTTGAATTTTATTCTAGGTGTTACTTGGCCACCCTAGTATACCTTTAGAATTAAACATTGTTTGAGAAACCAAACAATTTAATCTAAGAGAACCATTACCTCATTGTCCAATAGGAACAAGGGGCGAGTGAGGTGGGCGACTGCCCAGGGCACCAATGTCATCTAAAAAAAAAACTAATGATCTTTTAATAAATTCATACATTGCTCAGCTATATTTGATATTGTACTAATTTTCTTTGTCATTTATTACTTGTTACCTTGTTAAACCCAGTGTGCGTATTGAGTTCCTTTCAAGTTTATAGGACGTTAAAGAGGAGGGGGCGCATAACGGTTGTGCTCGAGGTGGCCCTGAATAGGAATATGGTTAACGCTAGGAACAGTGAGCCTCTGAATCACCATGTAGGTTTGTTTTCAATCTCCAAATAGCCACACTTGAAATTACTTTTTTCATCAAATTAGGTTACCCACTCTTTATTCAAGCTATTGTAGAATTTAATATATACTAACCTATTTCATTGTGTGTCTTTAGATTAGATTAATTAAACCACTAATAGTCAGCATGCTAATACAACTTTTTGTCAAGCTATATTACTGAAAATATATACATTCTCATAAGCACAGGCTCAAAGGTTTCATGCGCCTTAAACGAGACTTAAAATTCGCGCCCCAGTTGTATTCTGTATAATATAAACCAAGTGCACCCTTTGGGTGAAGCAAAATAACTATAATAGGATCTTATTTCGTTGGCCACATGGTTTAAGGCATCACTCTTGTGTTAGACTAGACTGCCGATAACTGGGAGATTAAGGTTAGAATCCTGGTGGGTTTTTTCCAAAATGGTATTCCACTCTCCCTCCATGCAAATGTGGCTACAGTTCCTTTAAAAACCTTTCTCATTCCTAACTCATTAGTGTAATTAGTATATATGCACATAACTTAAACAAGTACTAAGACGCGGTGCCAAATATATATATATATATATATTATAAGAGGGTGCCAAAATACTGGATGAAAAAGTTCGAACAATATTTGTTTTTGGTTCAAATAATTAACAAACCTTCAACCATTTATGTGTTCAAAACAAATTATTTAACTGCAGGTGTAACTAATATTGCGCTGCGAATCGAGCCAAGCCAAGAAATAATCCAAATCGGGGACAATGTCGACGTTCGTTGTTCTGCGTCCAGCGACACTAGGATTGCTTACTCTTGGAGCAAAGTGGGAGAGCGACTCGGCAACAATGTGCAAGTGATTGACAACTTACTGAGGTGAGTTCATGTTTAGTTTGTTAAGCACAATGGATTAAGAATGTGTGAAAGTATATCTAGTAACTATTCTAGTTGTAGTAGAAGGGGTCCTTTCTTTGAAAATTTGACTGTATAAGTGGGATGATTGTGTTTTTAATAGGTATAAATTCATAAACAAGGCATTAATTTATTTTATTATATGGCCATAGCAATGTATTTGATATGCATATTAAACATCAACCCAAAATAATCTATGATTAAGTCATCTTTATAAGAAATAAATACAGATCAACTAAAGCCTAATTTCCCACATTTATTATTTGAAAATGAAGTATCTGCACATTTTTAATTCTCTTAAAGCATGGAAACCATATGTGAGTTTTTACTTTAGCTGTGGTGACCTGGTGGTCTAGGGGTAAGGTGTCAGACTTCTATGCTGGCGGCCGGGGTTCAATCCTCGGTCCCGGCAAAGATTTATCTGATTACCAAACCCTTCCTTCACCTCTGACAAGACATCTTGTGAATGTGGGAATGCCAGGTTGCCACCGTGGTTCGGATTCCACGTTAAACTGTAGGTCCTTCATTTCATCTCTCAATCACCCTGCCATTACACATTAGCGTAAGTGCGTATAACCCGAATGGGTAGTAAGACGCGGTGCTAATAATAATAATTTACTTTAGCTACCTGTATGTATCTACCGACAGAATTTGTCGCACACAAAGTGCTCCTGGGAGGCCTGGGTGGAAGTTGTTTTCCATCCTCTCTCCAGATAAATACTGGTGCATAGTTTCACTTACTCACTTTACTCATACTTTTCTCCTTTCTATATATTAATCCTCATTATAAAGTCGATCAAGTTAAAGTATTTTGATTCCTGATATGGCTTCCAAAATATTATTACTCTGAAATTGTGATAGTTCCTTTCCATAAAGTGGTAAATTAATGGTATGTGCCTTTGTTGTTTTTCTTGTTTTATAATTTAGTTAAAATGTGTATAATAGGGTACTAGGACTAAAGCAAACTTTAAAACGGTACACACATCAATACTGCCACAGTCTGATTTTCATATAAAAACCGTTATTTTAGAACTGTAAACTAATGGCACCATAATGCTAGGGAGAAAATTGTATAGTTATGTTTAGTTAATAATTTAAATGATAGATTGTAAAGTGAAATATTGCCTGATGGCTTGTAAATACATAATAAAGCAGTGTAGAAACACTATACAATTATGTAAAGCAAGTGGAAGTGAAGGAAGCCAACCTGAAAGGATAGTAGTTAAGTTAGGCCTAGATAGAAAAGCACACTTCTCTCTTCATTTCTTTTCTTCTCAAACTATTACACTATATTTCACAGAACACATTATTGAACTCTTGGAGATGTTCCTTTATTATTAGAAAAGAGACATAAAACAAACAAACAAGCAAACAAAGATAGGCTATAGAACTACATGTTTCTAGAATGATTTGAAATATGTAACTTTTCATATACACATTTCAAACCATTCTAGAAACATGTACAGGGTGTCTACTTGGCCACTAAAGTCATGAAAAGCTACTAATTGCAAAAAAAAAAAAAAGTCACAAAAATCCCTGAAAATTCACAAATTTTCAATATTTTGGCCATAGAGTCACGAAAATATTTTTGTTTGAGTTTCTTGGGCATTGTAACAATGCAAACGCATCAAATGTCGAGACACCCACCACCCATAATGTAATGTGCTAACCGCAAGTTGCCTGATTGTTTTTACCCTGATACCAAGCACAAGTTTAACGTTTGCCATCTAGTTAAAGTTTAATGTTGTATGTGGATGCATTGTGCCTATATATGCATTATATAATGTTAAGCCATTTACCGAAGGAATTTTGTGGTAAAAAAAGGTAACCAAAAAGTAACTTATTTTTGTTCCTCTAACTCAGTAGACACACTCATGTAGTTCTATATCCTATGTTTGTTTGTGTGTTTGTTTGTTTGTTTGTGTGTTTTCGATGTTTCTCTTCTAATGATAAAGGAACATCTCCGAAAATTCAACAATTTGTGAAGTGTAATATAGTGCAATAGTTTTAGAAATGAAGACATGAAGAGAGAAGTGTGTTTTTCTATCTAGGCATAACCTAGCTACCCTTTCACGTTGGCTTCCTTCACTACAACTTACTTTATATCACTGTACAGTGTTTATACACTGTCTTATTATACGTTAAATGATAGATTAATAAACAAGCTATTATAGTTGTTAAATACAGCTATAGCTGCATCTAGATATCACATTATTTCTAGATTGAAAAATGGCCCGTGGAAACAGGAATCGAATCCAGGACGTTTAACTTAGTATACCAATGCTCTTACCACTGAGCTACCCAGGGTCGCTATTGACTCATATTTTAAGGCAGAGCCTCTGGTGGACATCCTGAAATCGTCAGCTTCATATGAGTGATCAATTAATAATGCAAAGATAAATAACTATGCAGTTATACATAAGTATTATTGGAAGCCTTTCACAACTCTTAGACTAGCATTTTAATTAATAATAGAATAACTTTTTAATCAATATATCAAAAAGTCATATTTAAAGAAAGCCATAGCTTTAGTGACTTTATATCGATGATGGTTGTCGAAAGTTGGCTACCTATTAAGAATCAAAGTGGAATGCCAAGGGATACTTATTTTTGTGTTATTTCTCTGATATATCTTCCCATTAACTTTCACTAAAGCTCCTTCCTAAGTTCCACTGTGGCTTCATTTCTTAGTTCACTCGAAGTGTGCTTGAACTTATTATTTAATGGTGAATGTAACTTGACACATATTAAAAACCAGAGATATATTTTGTTTTTCATAGTATTTATTTTAAAGTAGATGTTTTAAATTGTTTAGCAACATTTGTAAACTAAAATGTGCAAAAGTGAAAAATAGTACATCGTGAATTAGAGCCCAACTGTTTAAAGCTCAGTTGTTCAAAAGTAAATTACAAAACATCGTGAATCAGAGCACAACTGTTTAAAGCTCAGTTGTGCAAAAGTGAATGCTATCGGATCGTTGATCCGAGCTGAAGTGACGTCCTTCCCACGCGGAAGCTAGAGAGAAAGACCGTGTGACCTGCCCTCTAGCGCCACACATGGCGGGCTCACATTTCAACAGCGCAGGTGATACGTAGAGTGTGACGTAACACTCCACACAGGCCTCCACCTTACTTCGGATCCCACGTTAAACTGTAGTTCCTCCATTTCATCTCACAATCACCCTACCATTACACTAAAGCGTAAGTGCGTACAACCCGAACGAGTAGTAAGTCTTGGCTATAATAATAATAATAATAATAATATAAGAATCAAAGTATATGTATAATTCTGTAACAAACTTATTAATTTTACTGACCGATTAACTATTTTTCTTCTAGGGTGTCTGATGTGAGTCCTTCCAATGGAGGTGTCTACAGATGTACAGCTAGAACTCGACAAGGCTCTTACACCGAAGACTATGTATTAGCGATTCAAGGTAGTTTTAACTATTTTCGTCCCATACACTTATTTGATAACTATGGGTTCATGTATCTCTTTAATAATTTCTAGACACCTAAATTTTGTGTGATGGTTTTTAATAAACTTTTATTAATCGCCTTAGAAAGTCTATGCTAAACACACCAAATTATAAATAATGAATATAGAAGAAATATTTTAAGTATGGTGTGCAAACATTTTATACTGTTAAAATGGATTACTCTGGAAACCAAAGTAATCACTAACAAAGTATCAACCACAGAGTTTGGCGCACATCAAAGTATACAATAATTGATATTTGTAGATAGAATAAAATATAATTTTGTTAAGAAGGGGTAGTATGTAAGTGCTCAAATTTTGAGCTCAAGCCAAATTTTTTAATACTCGTAGAAGTCGAATTTGAGCTGAAAAGCTTTTTAGTCCCAACAAATTTGAGCTTCTTGTAAAGGCCATCTCCTATCTAAATTGTGTGTGTGTGTGTGGATGGATGGCGCATTGCTTACTCCTTTCTGTACTTGTTTGGATGCCATTTGTAAAATGTGCAGTTGACATTTGCTCTTATCATTATATAAAAATATATATTGATACTTTTTTAATTTCAAAAATATAGTTTAATTTTATTTTAAATATACGAGTCTTATTTTTATTTTAAATATACAAATCTTATTTTAATTTTAAATATACGAGTCTTATTTTTATTTTAAAACTTTGGTTTGATCTAAATAACTATTTTATTTTCTGTATAAATAGTAAAGTTTTAAAATTATATATATTTATTGAATTAAAGCTAAAGCATGGCTCAACTTCGAAGCGTGGGAACTTTTGAAAAGTTCACTTGAGATAGTCTCATAAATTTATATGACCTTGAGATCACACACACACACCTAGAGCTTGGTATTTTTTTTTATAACTATAACTCTTCTGAGCAATGGTAAACATATTTTTTAATTGCTGAGACAAAATATTTGTATTAAAACTAAATTTAAATAATTTCTTATATTTTTTCACTTCAAATTGCTTTCAATGCTGATGACTTCAAAATCTGGTGAGTTTAAAACTGACATCAGATGGAATGTGAGTACTTTTAAATACTGTAACTAGCGTGGCTGGTCACAGGATCTCAATAGATCACTGATAATTGGGAGGTCAAGGTTTGGATCTTGACCGAGTATACTTATTATAAACGTCCCTACACAATCTTACACCATAAATTATTATTTATTTTAAACGTATCCATAAAATATATTATAGTTATTACCAGATTCTGATGATTACCTAAAAATTTGAATGAATGAATGCACAAAAATAAAACAAATTCACCCTTTGAAAAAATGAAACTAAAAGCTATCTCTTGGCAATGAAAAACTTTAAAAAAATAAACTTGCAAGCTGGTAGAAATTAACATTAATTTACACATTTCTGCTCTAAAAGCAATAGCTATTCATTCCTCCCCTCCCCATCATTTAACAGCTTATTGTAGTGACTTACAAGTAGGATGGATTTTATGACCACACAAGCAAATAAGCTACAAATTAATTTGAAGCCTACGTTATCTTATCAATTCACTAACTCTGTTGTGAAAAATCAAATGGTAGAGTATTCATGCATTTATAATACATCAATAATTATAATATTTAGACATATATTCAATATAAATGCCTAAAATAAGCCAAAAAATATAACTTTCTACAACAAGGGAATCATGAACACAGCTTATGTGCAAATGAGCATTGCCTATGATGTAAAAAAAAGAAAAAATCTGTCTTTGAAAAATGTTCCCGGTTATTACTATCTTAATAAAAATAACAAACATCAATGCAATTTATTTGTGGATTAGACCCATCTTCCTTGATGTGAATGAATAGTGGGGTTGTTGTAAGCGAGGGAATGGCTCTCTAAATTAATTGTTTGAATTGGAACAATTCTGCCCCGAAATTAGCAATCATCAACATGTCATGTCTTGGCCTTTTGTAAATTAATTAAATTAAATAGCAATCGCTTCTATTAAAATATCCATTTTTTAGTTAACTAGCTAATAAAGTTTTAAATTTTATAGCCACTTTTTTTTTTTCACGGTGTAATATTGAACTTGTGCCCTGTACAGACTCACCTGACATGAACCGTGACGCTGCGGCAGTTGAGACCAGGACCGCTCCTTATGGTTCCACCATCGAGATGGATTGTCACACCGACCTAGATCCACCGGTCACGTTTAGCTGGTCCAAACAGGGTGGATCACTGCGCAGGGACACCAACACTCGGACAGTAAGAGTCATGAAGATAAAACGCAACTGCTTAAGCAAAGTTCTTCAAAATAATGCAACTTAGCAGAACATATATATTGAAATTGTGGCAGCTAAATCTATCTTCCAAAAACCAAAACAACTATTGCAAAGGAAACAAATGTACCAGATAAGAAAAAAAAATTCACTAATAATTTTATACAATGTGTTTTCTTGTGTAAGTCTGTATGTAGGTCTTGCTCTTGTATTTTCCTTTCAATGTTTATTAGATTCATACACCTGAAATCCTAAACAAAATCACCTATTGCATTAATGCCAAAAAACATTTTTATACATTTTTAAAAAGTTAATTGTTCAAATAATATTAAATACATTTTTAAGTATTTAATCATTTTCTAAATATTCTCTTCAATAATCAAAACACACTTTACCATTAAATATTATAATATATCAGGTAGGAGATTTTTCATTGTTTTTTAACATAATTTATTTATGGTCATTGTTTTAAATCATACTTTTGTCGAACTTGTATTTTGAGATGTGTGGCTATCAATCTCGGTTTTTTAGTAGACTTTATTTATCTAAAATATAAGTTGTCTGGATTCTACTACAATAGATAGGTCTCACTCACTTCACTCACTCACTCGGGCTTGTAAGATGATTTTTTTTTTAAAACTATCAAAAATCCATTTGTTCAAGTAAAATACCTCTTTGTCGAGTGGTAGCAATATAAAGTATTAACAGTGTTCGTTTTTTCATTTTCATTCATGTTTCTCATCGTTTTTGTATATTGTGAGATGGAGATTAGAAATCTTATAAGTATATAGTAATATGATGAGGCCAGCCTCATGGTGGTCCAGTGGTCAGCGCTCCTGGCCAGTAATCTAGAGAGGGTTCTATTCCGGCAGTATCGGAGGTATTTTTCTCTAAGGGTCGCTATGTTCTGATTTATTAGGTTTAAGTTAGGTTTAAGACTTCTGCTAGCCCCACATAATCTCATTGTGGCAATGTGACCACACCTATATGGTGCCCCAGCCCCATAAATTGGTTCCATACCCACCACCACCAGTTGAAGGCCAGAAATGTCTAGTTGACAAACCCAGGTGACATCAAGGGGGGTGGGGGAATGTATAGTTTAATTAATTGTAACTTTAAATATATCTACTGTCATTGTTTAACTCATTAAAATACTTGTTTGCAGGCTTTGTTGAACATTCACGATATAAACGCCAACGATGCGGGGACATACGTGTGCACAGCACAGAATGCTGTGGTGAAGATGGACATCCCAACCGTCCTGGTGGTCACCGGTGTTGTTCCTTATTTCGCTCAGGCTCCTCTTTCATACATGATGCTTCCTACGCTGCCCGATGCATACTTGAAGTTTGATATTGAAGTATCCTTCAAACCTGAGAGCCAAGATGGTATGCTATTAAAAAAAAAGTGTCTTTTTTTTATTATTGATTTAGTTCAGGTATTATTGTGGAGTTAAAATTTTGGTATTTATTGAAAATTGAATTTATATATTAACTTTTTTTTGTCTAATTGCATGTCTTTTGTTTTCATTTGGATTTATATTATCACATACAATTATTCAAGTTTATGTTGCCACAGTAGGGGTAAATCAACTTTGGTATTGATACATCAATTATTAAGTTAAATTAGTTGAAAAATGACAACCGGCATTTAAATCTAAACCATAAATTGTCATTGCTCTTCTATTACTGGGTTACCCAGGAATCGTCCCGTGTTCAGGGTCATTATAAGCTTGGTGCTCCAACATAGAAGCTCTAACCCATGGTCCTAGGACATAAACAAGGTATACACCAGGCTCATAACCTCCAGGTTAAAATGGATGTGCTCATTGGAAGAGCTTTGAGTTTTTCAACAAGGATATTGCAACTACGTGCAGTCCCAAGTGACTACATCACTATCTAGCAGGCAATTTTAAAAATTTCACTTTAAAGATGGTTTTACTAGAGAGAAGACAAAAATTTCCTTCTAGTGTCAATTTACCGGCTTTCACAAAGCTAAGCTCAGGTAACGCCCACTCCCCACCCCATATCCCATAAACCAACCCCTTAAATGATCTTACGCAGGCTTTAAATTACAATGGTATTTTTTTTATGGTCAAGCAAATGTTAGCGAATTGTCCAATGGCACAATATCCAAACTAGTTACATGTTTGAAAATGTTTATTCATTGAAAAAGGTTAAGGGTTTGTGTTAGGGTTGGTGAGGGTAAGAGGGGTAGAGGGAGGGATTGCTGGTACCTGAACTATTGTGTTCAGACCACTAAATTTGGAAACTTGCTCGCCAGTTTGTAGCTTTTACAACAAACAATTTGAAGGTGAGTTGTTTCACTTGGAAGTACTGTTATCAGTGAGGACTTCAACTAGTACTCCTCATTGCCCAAGGACTTAACCAGGCTCAAGGAGTGCAGCGAAGTTCCCTTAAGGTTAAATGTCTGGTTTGTACCTTGTTTATGTCCCAGATCAATTCTTAATTTCAAGTGTAAATTTTCAACTAATTTAACTTGATTATTATATATACATTGAAGATATTTTGTAAAATCCTTTATTAATTAAAATAAAGGTTGATAATTTATTAGAGACAAATAATTCTGTACAAAATTAAAGTACTAAAATCTTTCATAAAGTTAAACTTATATTTCATTATGGTTTAAAAAAATTTCATGATCTGGTTTTGATGGTGTTTTTTAATCTATTGTTTGAATACAATGTATTTTTAAGGTTTGATTCTGTATAACGGAGAAATGCGCGGAGGCGAAGATGACTTTATCTCACTTGGACTCAACGGGAGCTATGTTGAGTTCCGGTTCGATGTGGGTTCTACACCAGCCATGATCAGATCTGCTCGACCAATCAGGATTGGAGAGTGGCATACTGTCAAGATTGAAAGGAACAGGAAGAATGGTAAATGATTATTTAAACTTAAAGTATTATTATTATGGTAAAACCAATCATCAGTTTTATCATCTTGTATTGTCACATATCTACTTTAAAGGAAACTAAAATCCTTATTATAATGTATTTTATTTTTAATAAACACTGTTATAGTAAAATGTTCAAATACTGTGTAAACATTAGTGTTACTGTATGCAACATACATGTTTTCAATTTGAAGCAAACCCGAATAAAATATATTTAACATTCTCAAAGCCAAATCAAAGTTTAAATTTTGTTTATGTTAATCTTTTAAAGCTGGTGAAAAGATATATACTGTATTTATGTTTTATAACTTTATTTTAAATAATATTGCATTCTAATCTAATAAATCTAACACAATAATTCAATTACTTTAATATTAATACTGAACATTTTAATATTAATACTAAATGATAATTATTTTTCAAGCTAAATTGAAAAAACACTTACAAATTGGGTATGTAAAAATATTTGGTTTTTATTGCCTCAATATATTGTGTGGATTATGAAGGGCCAGACAGTTGGCCAACCTGATTTGATGCAGGATATAAAGTTTATACTATTTATTATAGTTTAGATATTTTGGCGTTTACCAGTTTTAATGTGAGTGAACTGTTATCTTAGGTAATGAGTTTCTTCACTAAATACCTTGGAATTAACATATTTAATTAATGACTTTTAACAGGAAAGATGACTGTGGACAACGATGGCCCATTTGTTGGTGAGGCAGTTGGTGCCTTCCAAGGTCTAGACTTGGTACAACCACTTTACGTTGGTGCAGTTCCAAACTTCAAAAACATCCACAGGCTCAATGGCTTCACCAGTGGGTTTGTAGGTAGGTAGAAAAAAATAAAATTAGAGATGTGACCCTTGAATCTTATAATTTAATGAAAAATTCAAAATATTCATTAAAACATTTCTTTGACTCAAATGTGAAGCGTTAAATAAATAGGATCAATTTGATGACATGTGTAGTTGGGAAGGCAAATCATTTTAATGAGAAAAAAAATTAAAGAATAAACTTATATTCAATATTTTATAAAAGTAGTTGAATCTTTTAAAGCATGTCTTCTTTGGATATTTTTAACATATCTATTTGGCAAATAAACAGAGAAATTAAGATTCATTAACACCAAACCTTCATGAATATGCTTTGCATCCGATGCTAATTTCTTAAAATATATATAGATTATATATCTGTTGTTTATTTTTTTAACTTTTATTAAAACTATATAATTTTGAATATTAGAGGTTCGAAGTTGAGTTTCAAATTCAAATGTTAGATTCAGAGTTGAGAACAATAGTAGGGCCTATTCATCTTGTTTCTAAAATTGGGTCGAATCTATTATTTTACAAATCTGAATCTCCAATTTACCTTTAAATCTCCAATCCGAATCTGGATCTAGGAAAAAATTATGAACATAACAGGAAATATAAATATAGTAAAATAATATATAAAACATATAGTAACTAAATGTTACTATTCTTTCTTATAATCCATTCATTATAATATAACGTTCATACATTCAGTTAAGTGCTAAATTACTGGTCTGGGGCCTGGTTGTTAAGTTCATCCTATAATTAAAATAGGTTCTGAACCCCCAATAAGCAATATTAAACCAATAAAACAAATTTCAATTGAAAAATATTTGTAATACTATGACTGAAAAACTTAATATATCTTTTATAAAACTGAATTTAATTTTTAATCTACTATGAAATTTGAATTACATAACTACATTGAAAAAAATTATAGAAGTTAAATTGTGTGGTTTAATTTATATATTTTTTTCATACTTGGGAAGCTTACTAACCAAACCAATGGTATGTGTACTAGGTTGCATCAGCCGTCTCGTGATTGGTAGAGTGGAGAGTGATCTGATGCGAGACGCGACTCTTAGCGAAGGTGTGACAACTTGTGAAACATGTGCGGTAAACCCTTGCCATAACCAGGGGGTTTGTCAGGAGGCAGCTCAGCCCCAAGGGTACATGTGCATCTGCCCCCACGGTTTCAGTGGCATTAACTGTCAGAAAGTGGGTGAGGCATGTTTCCCAGGTAAGGGTTTTCTATGACGCTGATGTTTTTATTTAATTACATGGTTAAGCTCCAATTATTATTTAAATGTTCTTTAATAACTACGGTGCATTTTTGTTCATCAATGAACAAATTTAATAAAAGCTTTTTAAAGTTAAAGAGCTGTTATTTTTTTCAAGGATGTCAAACCTTTGATCCTAATGGAAGTTAAATAATCAAAACTCAATCTTAATATCACAATTTTTGTTCATAAATGAACAAATTTAATAAAAGCTTTTTAATGTTAAAGAGCTGTTATTTTTTCAAGGATGTCAAACCTTTGATCCTAATGGAAGTTAAATAATCAAAACTCAATCTTAATATCACAATTTTTTTTCATAAATGAACAAATTTAATAAAAGCTTTTTAATGTTAAAGAGCTGTTATTTTTTCAAGGATGTCAAACCTTTGATCCTAATAGAAGTTAAATAATCAAAACTCAATCTTAATATCACAATTTTTGATACATCATTTCTTAGCTGCTAATTTTTGTTGGGAGTAATATTAGTTGTATTTTAATTTATTTATTTTAACTTTATTAACAAGTTTTAAATGTTGTTAACATGACCTTAGTCTTCTAGTGATCTTGGACAAATTAAATATGGCACGCAAATTCAGGTACACTTTCTCTGAATTAAACTTTCCTCATCCTCAACTTGTTAGTTTAATTATTACATATGCGTTTAACCGGCACATGTAGTAAGACATGCTAAAAAAAATTAAGGTTGTATTAAACTTTTACTCTTTCTATTGTTGTCATTGAACTAACAGCGGCATAAAGCATTTCCTTCACTAGAATTAGTTAAAACAGTTCACTTATACTAGCTGATGATTTCCACACTTTCATAACAGACTCGTCCTTAAGCTATATGTGTGAAGTATGACCCTTAGCACAGGATAATTGCTGGATAGCTAAGTCTTGGGCAGCTATCATTTTTCACAATTTACTATCACAATATGTAGTATCTTTATTGTAAGGTTGAATGATTGATAAAATATTTAAATTGTAATTGTTGAGGAATTGAAATTAAAATTTAATAATCAAAATCTAGTTAAACGAGACTTTTGACATTTATTCACCATCATAACATTTATAGGTGCTTGTGGAACTGGCCGCTGTGTGAACAATGATGAAGGATTCAAGTGCTACTGTCCGTTCGGCAAGTCCGGGAACCAATGTGAGAATGATATTGACATCATAGAGCCCGCGTTTTCAGATGAGGCCTACCTTGCATACCCCACACCAAAAGCCCTCAGGAGGTATGTGCTGTTTCAAGATTCATAAAATCTTAAAAGAATGTTTTTAGTAACTAAGACTTTTTTTTAAAAAAATCGTAAAACAAATAAACTGCCTCTAAAAAATTGTTGAGCTCTAGATTTTCATGCCAGACTGAATGGATAACCTATAGGAAATATATCCACATTAGTGGGGAAAATGGATGTTAAAACCACACTTTTAAATCAAACATAAAAAATTACATAAAGTGCACCCTGGCGAGATTTGAGCCTTGATTTTCCTGCCACTGGCATTATAATACATCGAACACCTTTCTTTATGCCTTAGACCACATGTCAACCGATGCAAGCAAGGAAATGTTCATATTAGGGAAGTATGAAGTCCTCTTTTTCAATTTAAATCAAATTTTACCCGCCTCTGTGACATAGTTGGCTAACGCGCTTGTCGTGTTGAGCTCGACTGCTGAGGACGGGGAGATCGAGGTTTGAATCTCGGTCGGGTGAACTGGGGGTGGTTTTCCCTAAATGGTTTTCCATTCTCCCTCCACGCAAATACGGGTTCACTTCCTCTAATTAAACCTTCCCAATTCCTAATCCATTAGCGTAATTAGTACTTAAAGCGTATAACCCGAACGGGTAGTAAGACGCAGTGATAAATAATAATAATAAAAAAAATCATATATTAAATATTCTCGAAGCCAAATTAAAGTGTGAATATTTTTGGTTAATGGTTTTGTGCTTGAAAAAATATTATTTTGTGGATACTTATATAACTTTACACACTAGAATATTCTAAAAATATTTCATTGCACAATTGTTAATTGATTTGCATGTTGTGATAATTTTATTTTTGGTATTTTCATATGAGTATTGATTTGTAATTAAATAACATTCCAGGATTGTAATAATTGACCATAAATTAATTATTTTAGCTGTGAATATTTTTATTGGTGAATCTTCTTAATTGTCAAAGTTTTGAAGCGTCACAAACCCTTAGTTCACATGATATTAAACCTCAATGAATTACAATATATTGCGATGTCCACAGATTAAAACTGTCGTTGAAGTTCAACCCGACTGATGCTGACGATGCTCTCCTGCTGTACTGTGCTCAGGATGAGGATGGAAACGGTGATTACACTTCACTTGCCATCAGGGACAAGAGGCTTGAGTTCAAGTTTGACACTGGTTCTGGTAAGTCCATACAATAGTCATATGCACGCAGGCTGCATGAGCTCAAGTATTTTTTATTCCTAAACAAGCTCAAGCGAACTTCTAACAAAGCTCCCGAGTATTATGGCATGCCAAACTTTAATAAATACACGATTTTAAGATGGAATTATAGAGTTGGGTCGAATCAATTATTTAACATAGGAAAATCTAAGTTTTACATACAAATCCAGAATCTTAAACTTGAATCTGAAACTTGGAAAATATAATGAACATGAGAGGGAGTAGAAATGTTAATGGAACAGTAGAAAATAGATATAGAACCAAAATGTTATCTATTTTCATACATTTCATTCTTTATAGGCTATATAACATTTACATTCAGTTAAGTGGTAAATTATTGATCTTGGTTCTGTTTTTTAAGTTTATTCTATAACCAACAGAAGTACTCAGCATTGCACATAGTAACCATGCAACCCTTGTAAACTCTTTTAGTTGCTTCAAACACACAGAATAAAAAAACTCCTAATTTTAGTTCTTTTGACCAGTTTTTAATTAGTTTAAAAATAAATCAAATGCAAATTTTAAAACTCCGGCTTCCAGGTGCACAGGTTCATACACATAATTTTACAATTTCAGACCACTGGGTGCAGTAGATATCGTACAATTCTCATGACAGACACACAAACTCTTCATATTAAAATATTTTAGGTTATAACCACCAATAAATAACCAATATGAGGGTTCAAAAACAAACTTCAGTTGAAAATTTGAAAGAAAGTTTTATTTTAAGGTTAATCTTGAACATCCTTAAGGATTATATCCCTATGTAATTATTTAAATACAATTAAAACGATTATCATATCAATGTATTGGATTGTGCCACGACACAGCATTATAATTTGAAAACATCTATCGGTAGAATTATCTTAAATATATGTTAGCTGCTAAAAAATAAAATAGATTTATAATCAGCTGTTTTAAATTTGTGTTGCAATGCATCATGGGCATCACAGCGTGGGAATTGCTTCGCCACTCAATCAGATTTGATTTCTATTTTTGGCGAACCTTTGAATCCAGCTTTATACAACAAACTCAAATTTGCTGAGTTTATATAACTGTTGAACTTAAACAAGAGCTTCTATTAAAGGTTCACGCTCAAAATTTTATCACTCTCAGACCCCTAGTATGTACACTTACCATTACATTAGCGAAATTAATTTATATCCGTGTTTATCTTTTTGTTTCACTCAGGACCAGCCATCATCAGAAGCGAACGTGAAATTATACCCGGTGAATGGGTGACTGTGCTTGCCGGGCGCAATTCTCGATCAGGCCACCTTTCCATCAACAACGACCCGGCGGTATCTGGTAATGCCCCCGGAACAACTAAAGGACTCAACCTCCGCACCCCTTTGTACGTGGGAGGCTATGACAAGCAGAGAGTCCATCTGGCGCAAGGGGTTGGTGTTGACAAAGGGTTCAGAGGATGTGTATCAGAGGTAATTAAAATACTTTGAACAGTAAAATATATTTGGGATAACATAGCAGTAAAATAAGGCAAAGTGTCCAATTATATACTGTATTTTGTCTGGGACAAATAATGTAAAGGTAAATTGACCCAATTTCAAATTTTTAGGTTTATTTTTTCTTATAGTGTATCTTATTTTACTCCAAAGGATTTATGAACAAACTAAAGTTCTAGTCCATTAAATTGGGAAATGGGGACTGTGTCTACGTCAACATTCCATAAATTTTTATGATAGAAATTAAGTCAAATGGCTAACATTATCATCATCATAATGTCCCAACTTCAGTTTCCAAGTGTGGTTGGTGATTGCTCTCTATCTCATTCTGTCTTAGTACAGCTACCTCTCTAGGATAGTATCCCCAATCTTGTCTTCTTTTTTTTATTTCTTTGTTCGCTTGCTCTATCCATCACATCCTTGTTCTTCCAACTGGTCTCATTTGGTTTACCTACATTTCCGAGTATTGTCTTACCTTCCTTTTGTTATTTTTTATTCTATGTAAATATCATACCACTTAAGTTGAGTTCTATGTATTTCTTTTAACACACTCCTATTCATTCCGGCATCTTAGTTCTTCTTAACATTGATCTTATGAAATACATTTCAAAGGCATGCAATTAATTGGTTCTTTTTTTTTTATAGAAGTATGTTTTACTACTTGTTCAGGTTATACACTTATGTAGGCCAACTAATTATAATAATGTTATTGGAAGGCTATCCGCATTTGTGTGGAGGAGACTGGAAAGCAATTGATGAAAAGTCCACCTTTGGTATACGCAACAATGATTCAAACCTCGATTGTAGTCTCTGTTTGTGATGGTACAGGTCTTGAAGGCATACATCCAGATAGGAATGTGATATGTCTTGAAGAGTGTCAATTTAGTCCTTTTCCACGGTACTTTATTATCTCACATTTTTTCACAGGGTTATAAAACTTTGCTGTATTCTGGGTTCGGTTTAGCATTAATTTTTGTTGGAACTATTTGTTGTTTTTATACTTTCAAGGTACTTAATCCGCTCTACATTTTCTAGAGCTTCACCATTTATTTTTATGTTGGCTTCTGTAAATGTTCTGATTTCACACATAAAGTTTCTCCTGCACTTATTCCACATCCTTTCCCCAGATCATGACATCATCATGCAAAGAATAAAACATCAATATCTCCTATACTTCTTTGTTTGATTTTCTTTGTTTTATCATACATTACTACTATAATTGGATAAATTGTTAAAAATACAACAATAAAAGAGTTAATGTAACACGAAAAAGAAAGTCCACCTGACTAAAAGGAAAAGCAAAAAAGAGTGGGAAAAGAAGTACAAAACATAGAACACTGCCACAGATATTGATAAAAGCAAGGAGATTGATTTGGTGTTTTGAAACTGTTAGCAACTTAATATACTGCAGGAATTTGGAACAATTCCATATCTCTTTCTACCCATAGCTTACTTCCCCTTTCTCCCAGGTCGGCTTTACATAACTCTACACATTAGTAAATCCCTTTTTTTTTTTTCCTTCATCTGTTTATGTTTTAAAATATTAAACAAAGTTCTAAAATAAATATACATAAATTACTTAACTTGTTTCTTATAGATATCATTGAGCAGTTTTCTTATCCTGCCCTTAGATCATAGTGTCAGGCATGAAAATGGACATCAAAGATTCAGTGGTGGACGCAGCTAATGTTCAGGACTGTAGTAGTCTCCATGGTGGCAGTACTCGTAGTGACTCCTCTTCCTCTACCTGTAATCGTAGCACCTGTCTGAATGGAGGAGTGTGCAGTGAAAACAGGTGCATCTGCCCAGAAAGATTCAGGTAAATACCTCTTTACTAATCTAGAAGTGTAATATGTCATGTGGGTGACCTGGCGGTTTAGGAGTAAGGTGTCGGACTTCTCTGCTGGGTCCGGGGTTCAATCCTCGGTCCCGGCACGGATTTATCTGATTGCCAAACCCTCCCTTCCCCTCTGACAAGACGTGTATTAATTACAACTTGTGAATGTGTGGAATGCCAGGCCTTCACCGTGGTTCGGATTCCAGGTTAAACTGTATGTCCTCCATTTCATCTCACAATCACCCTACCATTACTCATTAGTGTAGGTGCGTACAACCCAAATACTGTAATCTATCTACTTTTTGGCCCCCTAAAACTATTGGTTCTAAATTGAAGACATGGCCTGAAAAAAAAATTTAAAAACTAGTCAAAAATGTTGAAAAAATACATATAAAGGTTCTCTATCCACAAGTATAGTATATTTTTAATTTTTAGTGTGGTGTGATTGGTTAAGTTTTTTCAATGTAATATTCTTACATACATTTTATTATATTTGAAGGAAGGTACAGGAAAGGTGGATAGAAACATATAAAAGGAACAAATACAATATGTCTTTTACAATGAAAATAAGAATACAGTTCACGCCTCACATGGGATATTGGCTGCCTTTGGAATAAAATCTATCGTTACCACCCACTCCCTTGACTTACGTTTCATTCTATTGGAAATCATTAAGAGGAAGTGTGAAACCCACAACGCAACTTTCTAAATGAGGGGAACCAAAAAACACTCAAGAGGTAGAGAAAGGAAATAGCTAAATAATTATATGACACCTAAATAGAACATTTAAAAGGAGTAACATAAAGGACAAACGTAAGAATTGGACAGTTCCTTTTACTTGTTCCTGTACATCCTTTGAATTTTAACAATAACTTTTTTTTTAAACTACACAGTAAATACCTTGATTAAAAAGAGAATAATTATACTAACTATTTTTGCATTCTCTATCTTAATGTTAGGTAGCCAACAAACTAGAATATTATTATTTTCACAATATACTTTCTTCAATCAAATGTGTGAGCATTTATTTAAAATTAACTCTCCTCGTCTTGTTTTATTCGACTAGATAGTGCAACACTGATAGCCACAAATATTACTTAGGTACTGTACTGATAACCATTTATTACTAATTTTTCAGTGGCAGAAACTGTGAGAAAGAAATGAACTTGTGTGATGAGTTGAGGCCTTGTCAAAATGGAGGCACTTGTATCGGATCAACCAGCTCGTACCGTTGTAAATGTCCACTAGGTTATGGAGGCACTAACTGTCATCAGAGTAAGTGCAATTTATTTATTTTTACCTTTATTTATATACTCTTCTTCTTTACAGGTTGTCTAGAAGAGAGGTTGCCTTAGCAAGATTTGCATTAAAAAAAAGTGAGGTGTGCAATGCCCTCATTACTATGAAACACTTTTGATTTAGGTGCTCAACAAATTGTTTTTACTTTCACTTTGAAATTTGTACTTAATTTCTCAGTCTTGAAAATGTGGTGCTACAACTAAATGTGTAAAAATTAAATTAAAGTCTTTGATTATTATGGAAAATTTCAATCACATTCATTTATTGATCCCTGCAGTGTTCCCTGAAGTATCACTATCAGATGATGCCCAAGCAATACCAGTTTACTGTATTTTTTTACTTTTTCATATTAAGAGAAAGTATTGTAATCATAAAAATTTCCAGCTTGGAGATTATGATTAATTCTGAAAATTGGAAAATGACATCTGGATATGGGAATCGAACCCAGGACCTTTGACTTAGTACACGAATGCTCTACCCACTGAGCTATCAAGGAATAGCCCCGTGCCCAGGGTCATTCTTCACTCATATTTTAAGGCAGAGAGTATGATGGATGTGATTAAGCTTTCATTCTATGTGTGTCCAGGAAATGCCAGGCCTCCACCGCGGTTCGGATTCCACGTTAAACTGTAGGTCCTTCACTTCATCTCACAATCACCCTACCATTTCACATTAGCGTAAGTGCGTATAACCCGAACGGGTAGTAAGACGCGGTGTTAATAATAATAATAATAATAATAATAATATGTGTGTCCAAATCCCCAAAAAAGTGGATTTTACAATTATGTCTGTCCCTGGCCACAAATATAAAATGTGTTGGTGAATTTTGTTCAAACTTGATATCCAGATGATATAATGCAATACTTTGGGTTGGTTTTTTACCTAGCCCTCTAATTAAGCGTAGTTTACTCATAAGTGATTTGTTTTTATATTAAAGAAAAGTAACCCTTTTAATGATTTTGTTCAAAATTTGTATCAGGAGATTATTTTACATGATCAATAATAATATATGTTTATTTTCTTAAAATAAATAAAGTTAAAGGTAATTTATATACATAAAGTTATAGAAAATTTGAAATTTTTGAAATTGGCCTTGATGATTGACTTCATAATGTGTATCTAGGAATAGTTTTTCATGATAAAGAATGATACATTTTTATCTTTACAAATTAATAATAATTTTAGGGTAGTTCACAAATAACTTATTTTGTAAAATTTTAAATTTGTTGAAAATATTTGAACAATTAGTCTTGAAATTTATATATGTCCTAAAGTATTCATTGTGATAAACAAACTGATGTTTGTTTTTATAAGGAAAATTTTCTTCTAGGTATAATACACAATATGAGAAAGATTGTGTGATTGTGTTATTTAACATAACAATACAATTCACAAAGTATTTTGAAAGGCAGATTCACTCATCCAAATATGCCCTCTGACCACATTAATCTTTAAATAATCATTTATTGTTTCTAGTCGCAGACTTCACAACCGAAGTCAGTTTCCACAAGAACGGATACTTGGAGCTTAAAAACTCTACTCTTCCTCACTCTCCACCACGGAGAATGAAATCATTAACATTGAGTTCTCGACAACAGACCAGAACGGCCTCATCTTCTGGCACGGGCAGGCTCCAGAGACTGACGGGAAGGGTCAGGATTACTTGGCTCTCGCAGGTGAACTTTATTACCAATAGTTTCACACGTGACTAAGTAGTTAAGATTATTATATCAGATATGTGTCTTAAAGGAGCTTGGTTTGATATCGGGAAGTGGCTAAAATATTTATGTGAAGCTTCATTTAAAAGTTTAGTGCTGTGAATTGAGTTTTTGTGCACTACATTTTACTACCTGTTTGGAATAGCCGCCTATTTACACTATTTAAGGTTTAATTTAGCAGTAATGTTCACACATTTGCATGGAGCGAGAGTGGTAAAATAATTAGAAAAAAACTTCAGTGTAGCTGATCAAGATGGGAACCTCGGTCTCTTTATTATTAACATTCCAATCTATTGGGAGTATGACACCTTAGACCAGCGGTTGGCAGGTAACCTCCGGCCCGTCAACTGATTTTATCTGCCCATAAAAGATTTAATAAGCAAACAATTATTGTGTAGAGTAATTCCAGCGGTAAAATCACCTTTTGACTATCATTTTAAGATTCAATTAAATATATCATGCTTCATCAAGTTAGTAACCGTTTTATTGTTTAGCCTACGTGAAAACCCATGGGCTAAACTATTAGCATTATCTTGAAAGAAAAACTAGATTTTCTTATTGGTGAGTTGAATTGAATTGTGGTAATGAAATCACAAACTTTGAAACAGTGTATTAAATATTGTTTTATATAGAAAAGACCCGCCTTGGTGGTGTAGTTGGCTAACGCATGTTGAGCTCGACTGCTGAGGACAGGGAGATCGAGGTTCGAATCTCGGTCGGGTGAACTAAATGGTTTTCCTAAATGGTTTTCCACTCTCCCTCCACGCAAATGCGGTTTCACTTCCTTTAATTCAACCTTCCCAATTCCTAACCCATTAGTGTAATTAGTACTCAAGCGTATAACCCGAACGGGTAGTAAGACGTGGTGCTATAATTTTCATAATAAAGGCATGAAATAAGAATTAAATAATATGAAAAGATCTGTTTCAACATAAAGATATTACCATAGTAACGGAAACACCAACGTTGTAATGAAATCATAAAGTTGTCCATCACTAAACTAATTATGCTGAAATTGTTTGTTTATATAATATTCAATGTATATATATATACATTATATTAAAAACTAATGTTACCTGGCTACTCTGCAATGGGAGAACTGAAATGGTATCATTGTGTGTTGTATTATCTTGAATAATTGTTTCTCTTCCACCCAACTTTTGTTCTTTCTTTCTGTAAATAGACACACATTTCTGTTAGTGTCTTGTTTTCTCAGAAATGAAACCGTTATTTACAATTCTGATACTGATAAAACTTGAGTAATATACATCTTTATTGTTTTTTTTGGCAGCATTTTGAACAAGCGTAAAGTTACCGTGAATAGAATTTATGTTGAAACTACTATCACAATATTTCTCAGGTAGTAGGTCTACATCTTGATCCAACAAAGCCCCAATGACATCAACCACACCTTTGCCATTGCTACTGAGAAAAAATGCCAGGAAACTATGATATTATGCTCTTCCTTATAAATAACATTGCTTGAATTGAGATGCTTACCCATCACTAAATAAATAAATAAACTTAACTAAACTCCGGGCTTTCTTCCTTAAGATCAGAAAGGAAGATGTTAAAAAATGTATAAACAGCTTATTTATTATATTCAACTTCATCACTGATCATTGTATAGCTGTCTCCTTCATTGTTGTCTTCCATACATAAACTGTGAAGAGATATTTACCTGTTGTACTTTCTTTTGATATTTCATTGAAAATTTGCATAATTCCTGTGAAATTAACCGGAATAACATTCTATGGTGAAGCATTTGCATAGCTTTAGATAATAATAGATTACATTACTAAAAATTCACTTACTTTTAGGTGAGATGTTCCTTTGTGACAAATTTAAGGAATACAGTGTAGCAAATACAACATCTGAATATTTATGTCTTTCAAACAAAAATGCTTAAATGAGCTAAAATAAATATACTAAAAGTTCATTCAAAACCTTTTTTATATAATTCAATAATTAAAGAATAGACCAAAATTCCATAGAATTTCCCATTCATAAAATTAGACTAATAACTAAAAGATTCTAATTAGAAATATAAAGTTAAAATGTTTCACTCAATTTTATTTTTTAAACTAAACGGCCTCTGAAATCAAAAAGGCTGCTGATCCCTGTTTTAGACAATGCAACCCTGGAAGTGAGTTTTAGAACTAATTGTTGCTGTCCTATCATTTTTTTTTTTTAAGTTAGGTGTAGACTGTATATATATTTAGCCCCATGTTTATTAAGTACATGGTAAATTCTCATTTAAAAAAATCAAAACATTCCTGTCCTGTATCCCGCTCTGATCCTTAACCAAATCTTGTTATAATGTGCAGTTGTCGATGGTTTCCTCGAGTTCAGCTACGAGCTGGGTTCAGGTCCGGCTCAGATCCAGATCAACAACGTGCGTGTGGATGACGGTAAGCGTCACCAAGTTGTTCTCAAGCGCCAAGCTAGCGATGGCAGCATAAATCTAGACTCCAACTACACGGAATTTGGCGAGAGCGGCGGCATACTCAAGATGCTTAACACTAGGGGAAATATCTATATTGGTGAGCACTTTTGTCAATTTAAATAGATCCTTTCGTGTTTGTTTTTTTATCATGGGTGTATGAGTTCTCTAAAAACTCAAATTCATATAGTCTTAATACTTATGAACTTGACTAAAAAATGTCAAAAACTCAAAGTTTGAGTAGTCAGAATTTTCTCTTTTATCTCTGGTCATTATTTTATAAATAATATGATTCAATTCAATGTTGTTATTTAATGGCAAATGGGAGCCCTAATTATTTCCATTTGTCTCATTAAAAATATAGAACCACTTGTACAACTATAGTTTTTTTTTACATCCATTGCCGTTTCCAACCTATGATCTAGGTCAGTTTTTTATTCAAGCCATATATTTTCCACTACCGGTTGGCTAGGCCTGCTTCATTCACCTTACAATCTATCTTAAGACTAAGACAGGTACAGTATCCAGTGCCCAACTGTTTATTTATCATTGTGAAAGGGTAAACCCATATTTCACCATTGATACATTTTCGGGCATGGCAGGAATCAAACCGTTAGCTCAGTAGGTAGACATGCTACCAACTGATCTAAGGTGTCTGACTTGTACAGCTATAATTTAGTTATAAATCCAAATTTGTGCAATAGTCAAGCAAAATTATATATTCCTGGTTCATGGATAGATTCATTACAGAAATTCAACTTGAAATATTTGTAGGATAAATATGGCTCTTTTTTGCATGAACTTGAATAAAATTGTGTTTTCAATCAAACTCAATTTGAATTTGACTCGAAATAAAAAAATTCCTTACTCCTACACTTGAGTGGCAGTTATTTAGTTTAGTTTAGAAGTTAGTAATGTATTTTTATAAGTGTTAGTAATAAGAGCCTCTTCTAATAAATCCAAATTCATTATCTTTAAGAAATAATTTAGAAATCACACATGGAAAACCCCAAGTGTGAGCAGCCATGATTCAAACCCTGACTTCCTTGTCACTGGTAGCCAAGTTCAATGAAGTGTTCAAACTTTGGCCCAGGTAATTCAGTGCTATTATTGACATAAAATCCAAGGTAATAAGAAGATAATGAATTTAGGCAGACCAGAAATGTTATTTTGGGAAAATAAAAGTACTTATGATTGTATTTAAATTAAATAAAATCAGTCCTCGGCTTACAGCGATTTGTGAATATATTATTGCAGTACAATGAATTACAACAAACAAATCTATCCTGCAACACTTTAAAATTATCTATTTCTTGTTTCCTCTTATAGATAGACAAGTTGAGTCTACATACTTTTTCAATCTACACCTGGCAGGTAGACATCAAGACCAAGTCACATAGTTTATATTGTAGATGATTTATAAAAAAATATGTTTACAAAAAAAAATAATTCAAGGATACATCTCGAAAACTCGCTGAATAAAATGTAAATTCATTAACATGGGAAATCCTATTTTGCCCTTTCGTGACGTCAGATGTAGATGTCTTTGAGGAAAATAAATGTCTTGAATTAATTGGTTTTTAATTAATTTAATAAATCAAACTATAATAATTAATAAATTATAAGATATTTTTAATTAAACTTTCAAAGGTATCCTGGAATTTAATGACAATTTTTTATATTTATTTAAAAAGTTTCTCATCAAAAGCTGCTATGCTTATGACAGATATTCAAGAATTGTTATCATGATGGAAGAAAATAAATGTTATGTTTCTACTGGAGCAATATTTGATTTATTTTGACCAAAAAGTTTTGCTATAAAAACTACAAAAAAAAAAAAACCTTATCTCGTGCTCTCTGTACTCCCACCTTAAGTCGAAAACTTATTATATTGGTGTAAAAAGTGAAATTTTAAAATGCCTGAAGAGAGAGTGATTTGCTCTCAAACAAAATGTTAGTTTTAGCTCAACATTCGGAAAGCATAAGTATTTGCTTCTACATTTACACATATATTTCCAGGAGGAGTACCAAACTTTGACTTGATGACGGCTGGACGATACTTAGAGGGATTCGCTGGTTGCATTCATTCCCTACAAATCCAAAGCTCTGGTGATATTAATCTTCGAGAAAGTGCATTGTCAGCAGTCAACGCACTGCCATGTTCAAAGTAAGTACAATTTTTATAACTCACGCTAACTTAGTCCTCACACAATAACATTTTTTTAGCAATCGATGCAGTTAATATTAATCTAGATTCCTTGATATGCTTAAATTGAATCAAGCGTACTATAAAATTTTATCAAATAAAAATGATGAAACATAAAAAAAATTAAGCACAAGTAAACGTTAAAACATTAAGAAATATTTAAAAACACTTAAAAATTGTAATGCTATCTTTTTCAGAAAATAGTGTTTGTAAATGTCTGTTAATGGTCTTAGTTTTTCTTCACTTTTATTTAGTTCTGGTTTTTATTTTTCATTGTGTCTTGCTACCCATTTGGATTTTACGCATCCTTTCATATTAATTATTTATTGACATTACAGTATTGGCCTGGATATTGTTTGATTTTTTTCCCTCCTAAAAATGTAATTCCAAACACTGTATTCGTATTTTATAAACGGCCTAAATTTTTTCACTGTCGATGAACTGGTAATTCATTAGGTCATCGTCGGTTAGTGGCAGAATACGTGTGGTTTTACTGTTGTTAAAAATCACTAAATCTGCACGTATGTGTCGTAAGTGATTATGTTGAACAAAAGGCTTCCTCGAAATCTAAAGTAAAGAAGAGAAGGAGAAGAAGCTATGATATGAATTTTAAATTATTAGCGAGATATGTGACGCTTAGCAATCTGCACATAATTTGTTTTTAACAAGATTGGTGTTTCTGAGGGCCTTATACACTTTGGAGAGACAAGGAAAGTGGAGGCCATGGGAATGAAGTTTGTGATTAGCATGTTAGCTGTCACGAGGAAAACAAGATTAGAATTGAAGTTATTCAGGAAACAGTGGGGGTACAAGGAGTAGATGAGATAGTAGAGGAAGTAAAACTCGGATAGTATGGGCATGTAATGAAAATGGAAAATGTAAGAATTTCAAAGAAAATTATGGAGATGAAGAATGTAGGAAAAGACTGCAAGGAAGGCCAAGAAAGAGAGGGGAGGAGCAGATAACAGAGTGTGTGCAAGTGCGAGGAGAAGAATGGAAGCAATTAAAGGTGAAAGAATGGTGAAAGGATGATGGGAACAAAAACAAAACCAAGTTTAGAAGGGGTCTGAGCATTAATAAAAGCATTCAAAGAGCCTAATAAATCTATGTCTAATTTGTTTAGTTTTTACTTGGAGATGTATTTGAGACCTTTTGTTTTTCCTGTAAAGCACCTTCAAAGTCTTAGTCATATTATATGCAAGGCCACACTACATTCAGGCCAATACAGTATATTATGAGAATTATAAATAACCTTACTATCTTAGTTTTATGATAGATACCTTTATTCTTAAATCAGTTGGTAGATTGTACCAAAATTGTGTCTTGCTTTATCAACACAAGAGAAGCCAATATGTTGATTAAGCTATTTTAATAACTTAATTTTTCTTTGCAATATTACCCGCCTCGGTGGTGTAGTTGGCTAACGCGCTTGTCGTGTTGAGCTCGACTGCTGAGGACGGGGAGATCGAGGTTCGAGTCTCGGTCGGGTGAACTGGGGGTGAATTTACCTAAATGGTTTTCCACTCTCCCTCCACGCAAATGCGGGTTCACTTCCTCTAATTCAACCTTCCCAATTCCTAATCCATTAGTGTAATTAGTACTTAAAGCGTATAACCCGAACGAGTAGTATGATGTGGTGCTAAGTATTAAGTATTATATTTGCAATATTACCCAACTTAAAATTATTATTTTTATGGGTTTGTTACTAAACATAGGTCTATTTTTGTTTAGGAACACAAAAGAGTGGTACAATAATGTGATCTAAACATATGGTTTTAAGGAAAAATCAAAGTCTTATTGGAGGCAAAAAACCAAACATTCTTACACAACACCCAGATAATCCCACACTAGGTTAATGAAACTCTGGGCCACAAGATTAAATATTAGAAAATATGCCTAATTTATGAATTGGTGTCAATAATTAAAGAAATCAGGTTAAAATATTAAAGAATTTTTCAATAAAAACTAGAACTAAGTCAAAATAAATAACGGTTTTTTCCATGAGTATTTCTATATACAGTAGAACTACTATAACTTTATCTCATAAATATGTTTAAACTTTTGCTAACAATAATCTTTATAATACTGCCCATTTATTATATCAATGTATGTTATTGGAATATTTAGAAACACTTGAAGATGGCATTAATTTATAGAATTTAATTTGTGTTTAAATTATTTGTAATAGAGCATTAGGCTAAATTATGTTTTAAATTATGAGGGATAGCCAGCACACTAACCCTTGTAATACTAGAGTTGAAATTGTTTAGATAAAACACTAAACAAATTCACAAACACATATTTAAGGAAAAGCTTTCACTATCATAGACAGCTTCTTCAGGTCAAGAACATCACTCTACTCTCTTGACCTGAAGAAGTTGTCTATGACAGTGAAAGCTTGTTCTTAAATATGCGTTTGTGAATCTTAGTGTTTTATCCTAACAATTTCCACCCCAGTATCATTAGGGTAATTGTGTTGGCTATCCCTCCCAATTTAAATTTAAAACACATATGAACACATATTTCTTTAGACATTTCTTAGTTCAGAACCTGTAGACTAACTAATTTCTAGTGCTTTTCTCTTTTTCTTGCTGCTGGGAACATGTTTGTCATTCATGTCAATCTCTCCCCCCTCATATTATTAGAACACGATGGATCCCATCATCCTTAGTTTTCACAAACATTGCCAGTGAATCGAATCGCCCTGCGCCTGGGCTTCCCATTCCTAAAATCGTTCCCGCCAAAGCTCATTCAATAAGTCTGTCCATAAATATGTTTACAATGAACCTTTGTCTTTCCATCTTAACAATTGTCCCTCCTATTTCTTTACAAACTCTACTGTGACTTACCAATTTCTAGAACTGATAAATTGCTTGTGTGTGGCTTCATTATATTGTACAAAGGTAAGTGAAATTAACTATTTGAATATTTTTTTAAAATCTATAATTTTATTCGCCCGCCTCACAAAGAATCTCAAATGATAGTTACTGTTACTAGATGGAATAATATTACATTTTTAATTTTTTTAAAATCAATTTGTGCTCCTTTAAAGTTATTTCTTTTGTAATCTGGCCTTAAGTAAGGGTGTTTATAAGTTAAGAAAATTTAAAAATCAAGGACACTCTATAAAAAGTAAAAATATGTTTTTAAAACAGTTAATAAATATTTAAACTGAAAGAACAACTGCAAATTATTAATTTTTATAGCACTCATAAAATTTATTTTTATATCTCTATAAAGAAAACCTCTTTTTGCTTTATGAGGTATTTGGAAGAAGGTATAGGAAAGGTGGATAGAAACATATGAAAGGGCTGAACACAATATGGCTTTTACAATGAAAAGAAGAACACAGTTCACATTTTACATTGCTGCCATTGGACAAAGAGGTAAGGTTGCCTCTGAAAGAAAATTGATCCCACGACCTAGGTTTCATTCTATCGGAACTCATCAGGAAGGTAAAGAAAATCGATCATCACCGCCCAATTCCCCGACCTAGGTTTTATTCTATCAAAACTCATCAGGAATGATTATTGATATTTATTTATCTTCAATTCTGATTTAGTTAACATAAAGTGGTATATTAATTGTCTGGGGTTTGGTTGTTGAGGTTTTCCTAAAATATTTTAAACTAAACCACTAATAATCATTATATTAGTCATAAATAAATACAGATTATAGTTTTATTAGGGTGGCCCTCAAATCCTAATTTTAAAAATAATCAAATTTTCAAGTGAAATTTGTTTTAGAGCTCTAATACTGCATATTGGTAGTTCAGAACCTTATTATAATTATAGGATGAACTTAACAACCAGGCCCCAGACCAGTAATTTAACACTTGACTGTATGTATAAATGATAATAAATTGATCATAAGAAAGAATGTTAATATTTAGATACTATTTGTATTTTCTATTATTCTATTATATTTATTCATTAGATTCATAATTTTTTCCGAGATTTAGATTCGTAAAATAGTGAAGTCCACCTAAATCTAAATTTTAAATCATTTTAGTTTTAGTTTTGAATCTAGAATTTTCTTTTAAAGATTCAAAGAACTCCATCCCTAACAGTTACTAATGTTTTTCTTCAAGTGTTAGGAGCTTTGGTACAGTCCTATTTTCATAGGAATAATTTTAACTAACAGCTATAAAAGTTTCTAGATCTACTTTCATGCACTTATGTGTGTGTTCAATTGATCTGCAGATGTCACTTTTGATAGAAATCATCAATACATATAAAATATTAAAATGCTATCAATTTTGATCACAAAAGTATAATTATTTAATTATGTTACTGTTAAAGTAATAAATTAGTTACTCTGCTTAAAGTCCCAATATTAGTGGTTAATGTGATCATATACATGCAAAACCTCATTGGTTCAAGTGATAAATTATAATATTCTGAAGGTTAGGCTAGGTTCAGTTAAAAAAACAAGTTCCACATCAAGTTAACAACTCATGTTCACACTCAATAAAAGATGGGCCTCAATTGATACGCAACGCACGATAGGGACTCATACAAGTTCAAACTTTCACAAATGTGAGATTTATCACTTTAACCAGAGGTTGGTTACTATACATAGTAACACGCTAATGTGAATAATTTGACTACAACATGAAAAATATATCACATTCATCAGAACTATTGGTTACTATACAAAACATCCGGCGATGATTTATATTAACCTGATTTATCGAATTAACAGTAACATATACATTTTTTTTTTTTTTTTGTAAAGGCTCTTCATATAGAAACTAGATTTTACAATGTTACAATATTGTGTATTAGTGCTGTTTGGCGGAAAATGGTGTGATATGTGCGCTGGTATATAACTATAATTTTTGTTTCCAGTGTGTCTGCTGATGAATACAACGATGTACTAGGAAGTTTGGATGCCATTGTAAATAAGTGAAAAGAGAAACACATTGAAACCTGGACTGAAGAAACACTTATCAATTTTTACATACTATTATAATCATGTGTTCATTATACGTTTTACGTATGCAAGTGTGTGAAAAGAAATAACTGTGAAACATATTTGGCCCTGTGTAAAAAGTATGTATAAAATGTAAAATTAAACTCGCACACACAAAAAAAATATATAAAAAATAAACAGTACATAACAAGTGAGAGATTAACACGAAGTGTGAATGAAATAAGTTGTTTTTGTTGTGCGTAACGCAAAAAAAAAAAAGCATTGAGGAAGATGGTTGGTTTTAGTAATAAATCAAAAGTAATTTTAATATTGCATTTTAAGGTTCTTAAAAATAGTTAGTTTGAGGTAGTTCTCACTATTTTGAAGTAGTTTTTTTTACATTTTGAAAAACACTTATTTAGATTTATGGGTTGTAAATTTGATTGACAACAGTATACATTCTTTTTTCTTATTTTTAAGCACAAATCTTAGTTTGATTTTATTTTCATTTTCATCACACAATATATTCTGTGCATACCATGAATCTGCGTTCTATACTGGATTAAACTCTCCATTGAAGTATTTTAAAAATAAGTCACTAGCCAAAATAATAATTTGACCATATTTTATGGGCTAGTCACGCGTTTGATTTTATTAATTTAATTTGTATAATTTCCTAACAATTTAATACAATTATTTTGGTTACAATTTGTTATCCAACTAATAGACTTTTGTGAAAAGTTTTATGTCATAGGTATATTTAAATAATTAATCAAAAATAAACTTATCTCCCATTTGTATTATTGTGTATTTAAGATATAAAGCCAGCCAACTTTCCTGCAGTGACATTTTAACAATAGGTCAAGAGCGTTATGTCTCTCTCTGATCTAAATTTGTACTTTGTTGTATATTAATTTTTAAGTCTTCATTATAGTATATATAAATATATTTTTTATTAATTGGCGTGTATCTTTTTCAACTAAGACACTTAAAAAAAGTTATATTAGGAGATATATTTTCATTTACTCCTTTATTATGTAAATTACAAGCTTTATAGTGTAATATAATATGGTATCCTAATATGAACCATATAAGTTGTGACACTGCATTATCTATAACGCTATTACTAACTCAGTTTAAGCCGTTAAAAAATATTGATATATTTAGAATTTTGCTTCATATTTTGTTTTATGCTTTTATAAACGCTTATTATAATATATAACAATATATTAGTATTAAATGGAGTCGAGAATACGATATCCTCATTGGATAGTTATATATTTTATAATGTATAAATTATTCACTTAATACTGCCAACGTATTCTGGTCTCCAATTTTTTTTTTTTTAACACGAATATGTAGTTTTATCTTTTGGTTGAAGAAGTATACACAGGTGCTATAAATGTAGTTATTTGTGTGCCATAACATATTTTGTGTCATATTAATATCTAATTTTAATTTTTATATACTGCCATATTATCTTTGCTCAGCTAAATAATATATTTTATTCAAACTCAACATAAAGCTCAAATCAGAACTAGTAACCAATTCATTTTAAACAAGAAATTTTTTGCCTAATAAAATGCATATTTACTTTTTTTTAAACTTAATGATTATTTTAAAAATAACTTAAATGTGAATGAATTTGAAACGTATCAAGAAATGGTGATCTAAAGTAAGTTATGGAATTAAACAATCTCGTTACTAAGCAATATTGAACAACTAATATTGTGTTGAATTAATTAATTAAAAAAAACACTACATCTCACTCATAGCTTGCTATATATTTAAAAGTGACTAGATTAATTACTAGTATAATAATATAGTGAATGTAGATCTCTTTTAAACTGTAACTTGTAATGATGTAACATTTTACAGATGTAACCAGTATGTGTCTTTCCCTCCGTTCGGATAAGCTATTTTGTGTATGAGTAAAAAATAATATTATGATGCATATCTTTTTATTAGAAATGATGAGTATTTGACTTTAAAACATATGAAGACAATAAACGTGACAATGATATGTCAAAATTTTAATTTGTACCTTGAATTCTCTTTGACTCCTTGAACTAAACTATAGTTTTGAAATTATTAAACAGTATGTCAGTATGTTTAAATTGTATATTAAAATTTAATATTTTTACACTGGTATTTATTTACTTCTCTACATAGTTACACCTTTCTATGATCGTATTTATTGATAATGTTTCACAGTTAACATTATCAAACTTTTTCTCATCCGCTAAATATCTACCTTTTTTTTCCATTGACAAGTATTGTAACATTGTCTGTGTCGAGCTTATCTTGCTTGGTTCCACTGTAATGTTAAAAACCATAGTGTAATAAGACAAGGTAAGACCTTAATTACATTATATTATTATAGAGCAGGAACCTAGCCTTAATAAGAAAGACTAACATACAAAAACTTGGTCAGAGAATAAACATAGGGAAAAAATATTACACTAAAGTAGACAGTAATATAAATTATTATTATTACTAAATGTTCTTTCTCACGACGAGTCCATTCCAATTGTCAGTGAACTCAAACCACTGATGCTCTGTCCTCTGTCGTCTCCTTTATCCTACACTTCTCTTTCCTCAACCTTGCCTTCTGTGACCTCATGGAGAATACATTTCCTACTAAGGATGTGTCCGAGCCAGTTTGCTTTGTACCAAAGAATCACATCCAAAATGGTTATTTTCCCACTCACTATTCTTAGAACTTCATTCGTCACCTTATCTGTCCACTTAATCTTCTCAAGTCTTCTCCAATACCACATATAAAACCTCTCCAAGTATTTTTTTCGATATTCATAAGAATCACAAGTTTTTTGATTTCTTCAGGTTCTTCCTCAGTTGGTCACCAGATATCAGCACTGCTCTCGTTTTACAGTGAACATGTGAAGTCATAGTAATTAACATTGTGTGGTATTTTATATACGATCTTTGGTGCAGTGTTTCTATAACAATGTGTATTAGAGTAGACCTATTATTGTGTTTCACAAATCTTTATGAGTTTTTAGTTAATGTATATTTTAAGAAAGAAAAAAAACAGTGCACCATACCTTCTATTTTATATTGTGCCAGTCCAGGTAGTACACATTTTAATTATGTCATTGAGGAGGGGGCACATTTGAACAGTTTGAATTTCCCACCTAAATATAATATTTTCATTAAGTTTCCAGTAATGACAACAGATGGCAGCTCTTCTGATGAACTGGCCATCATTTTCCCTCCATTTTATTCTTTGGTGTTTACTCAGTGGATGAACTTGTGTTAGAGTGCTTAGAAAGCATTATTTATTTTCGAATTTCATAAGGATATTCTGACAAGTAAAAATTGCAAAGGTGCGTTGAACTACCTAATATTAAAACCTAATGAATTTACTTTTTAGAGATTATTATAGAACTAAAATATTTCCTTCTTGTTTCTTTTAATGAGTGGTTGTACTTGGTAGGGTTATGTGGGGCACATTTGAACAGCCTATTGGGGGCACATTTGAACAGTGTTCAAAACTGCCCCTCTTCATTAATTTAACCACATTGTGAAAAATATATTTTTTTTAAATTTAATAGAACAATTTTATTGATGTTAATATTATTTATTTTTAGGGCATAGTAATGGTTCGTACGTATATCAAGAAAAGAAACGAGCCTGAAATATCTAATAAAATTATTCAGGAAGCCGTTAGGGCTGTCTGTGAAGGAAAACTCTCATTAAGAGCTGCAGCTTCAAAATATGACATGACCCACACAGCATTATTTTACCAAGTGAAGAGATTTAAGAAAGGTGATGACGTAAGTGAAAAATATGGTTCACAATACACCAGTCAACAAGTGTTCTCCGAGAATCAAGAATCCCAATTAGTTGATTACATTATTAAATGTTCTAAAATAAATTATGGCATGACTTACACAAATATACGTAGATTAGCATATGATTATGCTCGTCAAATAGTTTGCAAGTATCCCGAAGCATGGAATAATAACAGAATTGCTGGAGTTGACTGGCTTCAGGGTTTCATGAAGCGGCATGACAACCTTCTTTCACTGAGAAAACCTGAGAACACCAGTCTGTCTAGAGCTACGGTGTTTAACAAAACCAATGTTATGGAGTTTTTTGATAATTATGAAAGAGCTTTGCAATCAGGAGAGTTCACAGGTGATAGGATATACAATGTGGATGAAACAGGTGTTGCAACAGTTGTGCAAGCTCCAAAAGTTGTCGCTCAGCTTGGTGCACGCCAAGTGGGACAGGCAGTCTCAGCTGAACGAGGGACTATGTTAACAGTCTGTATGATAGTAAATGCAGTTGGTAATGCTATACCTCCAGTTTTTGTGTTCCCTAGAGCACGATTACATGACAGCATGATGTTCGGTGCACCTCCAGGCAGTCTGGGTTTGGTCAACAGCCCAAAGAGTTCATGGATGATTGGCTCTTTATTTCTAAAAGTCCTTGAACATGTTAAGAAACATGCTAGGTGCAGCAAAGATGACCAGATCATTCTGCTAATGGACAACCATGAGAGTCATTGCAACCTTGATGCTATTTTGTTTGCAAGAGACATTGGAATTGTTTTGGTAACATTTCCACCTCATTGTACACATCGACTCCAACCATTAGATGTGGGAGTGATGGGACCATTTAAGGGAAAACTGCGTGTGGCACAAAATGATTGGATGACTGCTAATCCTGGAAAAACCATCACTATACATGATCTGGCATCTCTAACAAATGTGGCTTACCTATCTTCATTTACGTAACATCTGCATTTCAGAAACCCGGAATTTGGCCATTTTCTAGACTTGCATTCAGTGATGAAGATTTCGAGCCATCTTTTGTAACTGACAGGGATCAACCTATAGACATAACTAATCAAACTGCTGGTCCATATGAAGAAAAAGCTGGAACACCAGAACAACAAAATAAAAATGAAGAAAATCTGGGTCCTAGCAGAGCTGACCTCTCCCCAGAAGATGTGCGACCCTATCCCAAAGCTGCTCCAAGGTTTCTGCAAAGACCGAGAAAAAAAGTTAAGTCCCGCATTTTGACAGAGTCTCCTGTTAAAAATAAGATTGAAGAGGAAACTCTGGCACGAGCATCCCGAAAGGGAAAAATCATGTTCCAGAAGGCCTAAGGTGTCTCTAAAACAAAAGGAACTATTCATGAAGAAAAGATTAGTTTCTTCTAGCAGTGACAGTGATGGATAATTTTCTGTTCAAGACAGCTCAGATGAAGAAACTTTACATGATTTAATAACCGTAGAAAGAAATGACACCGAGGAAATTGTTGCTGATGACTTTGTGCTGACGGAATTTGCAACAAAGAAAACCAAAGCTCTCTACATTGGACACGTAGAGGAGGTAAATGGGCACACATACAAAATCAGGTTTATGAGAAGGTTTCGACAGACTTGGAAATTTACATATCCTGAAACTGAAGACATCAGTGAGATGGAGAGAAGTGACATTGTCATGAAATTGCCACAGCCGGAGAGTTCAGGAGGCACTGCTCGTATTATGACAATGAAAAACTTTCATGTGGACTTCAGTAGTATGAAAGAAAAAATAATGTGATCATAGAAGTGCACTTCTCATGACATTTGTGTTTGTGAATTATTTTGAACAGATGATTAGGACATTGTTCAAAAGTGCCCCATGCCTGTTCAAAGGTACCCCATGCATGGGGCAGTTTTGAACATCTTACAAGTGCTAATTAAGGTTTTATTTATATTTTAGAAATGTGTATTATCTACAAATACAAAATTTTAAAGTGTTTATTAAGCAATGTCTTATCGTTTTATACTATTAAAAGTTAAAAAAGTAATGTCAGATGTGAATAATAAAAATTAAATGAAAAATTTTTCAAATGTACCCCCTCTCCCCTAATGATGACAAAGGCATACAGATAGCAAAACCATTTTGGAAAAAACACAACTCAGAATACCTGGCTTGAATTCGAACCCCAACCACTTGTGACTGTCAAACCGGACTAGATGAGCCTAACATTATGTCCACGTGACCACTCATACCAGTAACAAAATGTTATCGATGTGAGAGAAATTAAACAAAACTGGTTTAAATTGCTTAGAAAATACAGCATTGATCAACTAGCAGTACAACTCCATGATCCGTGTACTGTACACTTAATAGCCTTATTTTGGTTGTAAAAACCGAAATTTCGAACATTATTTCTTTTCGGCCAACATTGATAACATTTTACTATAATATTTGTGTTATTTTATAGGCAGGCTATTGATAATGTCTATACAAAGTGACTGCCACAAATAACATGACTTGATGTATGAATATGGTAGAATTGTTTTAGTAACTATAGTAACTAATATCTACTTTTCTTCCTATTAATATTATACTGTAGTTAACCCTGAGAGATTTAGTTTTTTTCTTAATGGATTACTTTATGTCCCTATTTTATAAGCTACTTCAGAATGGAAATTGCACTGGTAGGTCTGTAAACTTTCAGGGTTAGTTAAGGGTACCTTTATGGCCAAGTGGTCAGAGTTCCTGGCTACATATCCAGAGTTTCCGGGCTCAATCACCAATGCTTCCAGATTTTATTTGAAGCACGAGGTCGACTCACTCTCATGAGAACAAACTAGGAGCTACTTTAATAAGAAGTAGCATCTCCAGTCTAGAAAACTGAGATTAACAGTTATAGGATTTGTTGTGCTGACAGTATGACACACTCTATCAATAAATGTTAGCACTATTTTTGCTCGATTGATATAGCATGTTTGTTAACTGATTCCATGAAGGTTTTTTTTTGTTTCTTTAGATTTAATTATTCCACAAGCAAGTTTTCGGAGAACAGTAATAGGCTTGTTTTGTTTGCAGCTAATATTATTGAATATAATATTTAAATTGAATGCATTAAAATTTGAGTTGCCTAAGCAACAAGGTTTTGAAAGTAATAAACTTCTCATAAATTTGACATTGATAAAATTGGTAGAAACTGACTAATATTTCATATTTAAAAAAAGTAAAAATAAAATTATTTTGCTTCAAAAGATAATGGAAACTTAAAATGTGAAATCTAATTTAAAAAAATTTCTGAATAGTGTTATGATTTATTTTTCATTTAATGTCTCAAATTTTAAGAAGCATATGTAGACAAATGCATGTATAGAAATAACAATCAAAGATAGTGTCTAGGTTATGCTTTTTTTGTAGACACCAAAAAAGAAAAATATAAAAAATTGTTTTTTTAATTAAATAACAGTGAAGAAGTCCAATATATGCACACAGCCTACATAATTGTTTGGCCATGGATATTTATCAAAGTGAAAATACTGTCAGTTCCCTGATAAACTTATTTATTTACATCTAACTGAATTATAATATAAAAAAATTATACATAATTCATAATATTGAGTAATTATGAAGTAATTAACAATAAAACTACAAAAAAATGTTGATGTTAAGCATAGTCCCCAGTGAGCAAATGCTCTTTGGATTATGTATAAACACACTAAGATTTTTTTAAATAATAAAAAATAAAGAAGAAATAATCAATACATTTTACACTTTATTATGAGAAGTCTACTATAATAGGGCCTATTCATAACCAAACGATTGGAACTAAACCTGATTTAGGCCTAAGTAAGACTGAAGTGGCCCCTAGCCAATCCAAAATATTGCACAAGATTATTGATCATCTGGAAGATATATTGAACAATGGTGAAATATTGGTCAACCTGCAGACACTATGTAATATCACTTCAGTTCAAGATTTCAAGGTGGAGGCAGCCAGCCTCAACAAATGTGTGCAAGTTATAAAATGAGTGCCAAATCTAATAGAACTGAGGAGAGGGTATTTATTGAGCAATGCAATAAAGTGTACAAGTGTTTTAATTTCCCTTCTTTATCACCTTTTTCTTTTTTATAAAAATGCCAAAGTAATAGATACAAAAAAAGCATCAATATAATATATAGCTAAACATTTTGAATAAATTGAATTATTGCACAATTCTATTTTTGAATTATTGAAAAATTGTCTAGAGGGAGCGTTAATGATATTTCACAGTATTAACATAGAAAAGGATAAGTAATGATCGGCAATAGGCTGCTTAATATATGACCCAACCTGACAAACGTTTATTGTTTTGAAATTACTAGAGAATAGGAATCTATTATTTCACCATAAAGTCAGAGATTGTATATTGATATCTTTATTTAGACATTTTAAACATTTTTACAATACTGTATATATATGTTGTATATATTATGAATTCTCTAAAATAGTAAAGTAGACCTTTGTCCAAACGTCTCCGACTCATATTATGATTGTATGAAGGAGAGACAGAAATATTCGAAAGTTTCTTTCTTTCTCATGCATTGGTATGAAGAAGAAAGCTAAAAAAAAAGTTACCAAGATGTCCATCCAATTATATTATTTGTTAATGGAGCTTCTGCTTCCTAAATTCACTAGTGCTTGTGCGTTTGTCATGGTCTTTATTTCTTAACCACAGTTTCTTGTTATTCGATCTATGACACATATAACAATTAGATAGTTAATGTATTATAAATTTCTATTTCTAACACAATGAGTGGTCACATAAAAATGCAGCTTGTTTTAAAGTCATTCTTTTTTTAGAAAAAAAAATTAGGTTAAATTGAACACAATTACAGAGACCTGTGAATTTTAAACCCAAGCTTTTAAATTAAATAATCACACATTTCCATTATAAAAGTTAACGGAAATTGTATAGTGTATAATAGAACATCCATCTTTACAGTAAGAAAAAAATCAAAAATATCTACAATTAATTTAATTCAAAACTAAGTACTATTTATTCCAAAACATTGAACTAGGCAATAAAATGACCTATCAACACAAAATTATTACAAAAAAACACAAAGTTAAAAAAAAAACTAGGCACAAAAAAGAATTCATCAGAAAAAATTGGTAGAAACGGGGAAAAAACCTCCATAAAATACACAGTCTGAGATGACAACAACTTTAATATCATAAAATTAAAGGGTAGGGAGAAACAAGTGGTACAAAATTGCGTGGGGAGTAGATGGGGTTTTTTCACATATATTCTTTCGACAGCCCGATTAGTAATAAAAATAACCTCCACAACGTTGTGAATAGTGCATGAGCTTTAATTTAATAAATCCCTAATTTTTACATAGTTGATTATGATCCCTCTTTTTTTTAATCAGATGAAGACGAATGAACCCAAAGTCTCAACGGTGCCTGATACAGCCCAATCGAAAGACAATAAGCCAGATTCTACTGCTTCCACTTCATCTACACCACCAAATGGTGCGACATTAGTTAACCTCTTGGCTATATTTTGGACAGGTTCTTGGTAATAAGTCAACTGAAGCTTCACTTACCGATGAGGAAAAATACCAATGGCTTAAATACTGTTGGGTGCCTTCATTAAACTTTAAATCTCCAAATGCTGCAAAGGGCAAAAAATTGACTATTTTTAAAAGAATTAATTATAAGTGTCTGAATGGCTGGCATACAGCAAAAAGGTGAGTGGTGGATTGTGTAAAATGTGCATACTTTATGGACGTTGTGATGGAAGAAAACTGAAAAAAAACAACTTAATCCTATCATAGAACGATAATTATTTGTGGAACACAAAATATACCTCTCAGGGGACATAGAGATGATGGGTATTTACATACAGATGGGTCTTTTGGCAATGGTAATCTTAGAACTTTGCCAAAGTTCGGAATATACGCTGGAGATGAGATCCTAGCTTCACACGACAGTTCTTACGTGAAGATGCCAGCTACATAAGCAATACAAACCAAAACAAACTAATTCAGAGTTGTGGAGATATAGTTACTGAAAATATTATAACTAACATCAAGAACGCTAAATATCTCACCATAATAACCGATGAGACTACTGACGTTTCTATTGAGGAGCAACTGTCAATCTGCATTTGCTATTACGACACTTTTTCATATAAGATCCATGAACATTTCCTAAAGCTTATCGAGGTTGTGGATGTCAGTGTTAACATTTCTCGCATAACTATTTTGCAAGAGCCAAAAAAACTTAAGCCTCGATCTATATTAATGCCGTCGCCAAGCTTTTGATGTAGGATCTAACATGAGTGGCAAATTCAAAGGCGTCCAGGCAAGCATAGCAAAATTATAGCCACTGACTATCTACAACCACCGTGCCAATTATAGGCTTAATTTATCACGCAGCAAAGCCTGCATTGTGGCTAGCATAAGAACTGCTGTGGAAGTCATCTCATCTAGGGCAAACTTCTTTAGAGGATTAGCTGGGTGAATATAAAAACTTGAAGAAAAAATGAAGGGTAGGCTCAAAAAAGGAAAATATGCCCTTAAAAAGATGTGCAAAGCTAGCTGTGATGAAAGGCATAAGGCTGTTTTGGCATTTTTAGGCACTCTTTCTTGCCTCCCTATCGTCTTGGAAATGATCACTCAGTCACCTGAAGGAAGAGGAAGCAATGAATTTTCATTCTTTCACTCTATACTTTCGTCAGACTTCCTCGTCAGTGTGATTGTTTTGGCTGACGTTTTGGGACAAACTTTCCGCTTGGCGTGGAATTTCCAGACAAAGATGAATATGTACGCAAAGCAATGTAGCTAGTTGAAACGAGCCCGGCAAGACTCCAAGACTCTTACAAATAACTCTTGAACTCCGAAGATTTGGCAAGGGGACAGAAATCAGTAAGCCAAGGAAAACAATCATGCAAAAAACCAAACCCAACTTTCCATCAAAGTTAAATGAGTCAGTTGAGTACTATCGCATTGCAGTTTGCATTCCTTTTTTGGACTACATAGTCAATGAGCTTTCCTTCAGATTTCCAAAATCCCAGCTGCAAAGAGTTGGACAGCTTTAAAAACTGTTGTCACCAGTTTTCATTGACGGTTTCGAATATGCAATTCTTCAAGGAGCTGAACTGTACATAAATGATTTGCCTTGTTTCCCGGCTCTGAAAGGAGAGCTACAAATTTGGAAACATGCATGAATCCAACTTTTCAGACAAGTCTTCTAAGTATCCTTTAGAAGGCTATAAAATCGCTTCTGCCCTACAAAATATTAGTTTTGTTTCAACTTTTGTGTACACTACTTGTCACAACGAACACAGAGGAGCGCTTCTTTTTCAACCTTGCGTTGTCTCAAGATCTATCTACGCAGTGCAATGACTTAAAGATCACCTAAATGGGTTGTCTTTGCTGCACATCCACCAGTACATGTCTACAGTGAAGCCTGATGAAGTTTTGGACATCTTAATTGCTATGAAGTACAAAATAAATTTCTGTAATCTTCTTTTGAAATGCTAAACAAACAAGTCATTTTTTATTTTTCAAATATGCCTGTTTCATTTATATTATAATGTGAGGTGTAACATGATTTGTGCGAAACCTTTTTTTGTCTCTCTATTCATGTAATTTCACACATCACATCTGATAGATTCATTGTTGGTGGTATTATTTGCAAAATTACAGCAAAATATAATAATTATTATAAAATTATACTTGGCGAAGGAATGTAATAAAACACTTAAGATTTTATTGAATTAACGCAAAAATACCAATGAATTCGTTAAAATTTTAATCATTTTGCTTATTTTATATCTTATATCCTTGATCCCAGGATAATCTCAAAAAACAACTTTTAAAGCTTAAATTTTACTAAATTTCCCCGGGGGCTGGGGTGCCCCATTTGGACTTATTCCACTCTCTCTTCCAGAGTTCCCCTCCCCACAACCACCACTATGAAATAATTTTAAATCTACCCCTGCCAAAGTCTAGTCTGTCAAGGTAAGACTGCAGGGTAGATAAAGTTTAAATTTAAACTTTATTACGAGGAAGCTAAATGTGTTTGTGCTTATATTAGTGTTTTTTTAAAATTAATCCTCACTTTCCCCCAACCCCCCAGTCACCTAAAAAAAAACTACTTCAAATGTGCTTGAAAACACCCTTCAAATAGCTTGTAGAGCTATCCAGTCTTAAAAAAAAAATAGTCAAATCTTAGGAAAGATTTAAACTTCTCTCTGTGCACAGTTAAAATATTATAATATACACCAATGATCATAATTTATGTCATAAATTGATTATGGTCGTTGAGTTGTATAAACCATTTAGAGGTAGTGTGCCAATTAGCCCCATTTCCTACTTCCCTTTATATACCCCCCTTACCATCTCAAAATTGAATTCTAGATTCATACTTCCATCAGTATGATTGAGTGCTTTGGACACCCGCCTTCTCTTACACAAATTATCCCAAATAAGTGTTTGTAAACAACTGAACCAATTGGTATTTTCAAGTGTTGAGGTTATCCCCAAGATGTTGTATGGATGTCTTTGGGAACTATTGAAAGTTTTTCAGACACTGCTGTGTAGTTATTTTGTCGTTTAATATATACATTTAGGTTCTAGAGGTACCGTATTGAGCCATTTATTGCGCTAGTGAGAGCGCTTAAAGCACCAGGGTGGCAAAATGTTGAGGTTAAAAGTGTTAAACTTATGACTGTTAGTAAACATAGTTATATTTTATTTTAATCAATCATTTAAGAAGAGATTAAGTTTACTTAAAGCGGGTCATTTAACTAATTTGACCCATGTTTGAGATGAAAACTCTTCTATAATCTCTAAAATTGTTATGCAGAATTGTAGGTTTAACACATTATTATGTAAAATTTGGTCCATAGTTGACTATTTATCAATAACAACAGTTCAGATGAACTAGTCAATATTTGTTAAAGTTACAAGAATGCAAATCTGGTATAACTCTGTTGAAATTAAATTTTCCTATCAACTACTAGAATTTAATAGTCAAATTAATTTGTGAAATATTATGATAATTATTTTAGCTCATGTTATGCAGTTTTAGTATTATTATTAGCAACGCGTCTTACTACCCGTTCGTTTGTACGCACTTACGCTAATGTTTATTGGCAGGGTGATTGTATGATGAAATGGAGGACCTACAATATAATGTGGCATCCGAACCACGGTGGAATCCTGGCATTTCACACAGTCACAAGTTGTGGTTAATACATGTATTGTCAAAGGTGAAGGAAGGATCTGTGCCGCGACCAAGGATTGAACCCCGTACCCCCAACACAGAAGTCCAACACCTTACCCCTAGACCGCCAGGTCACCTCAAGTTATAATAGTTTTTTTGATTCAGTCATCTTAACTCAAGGCATCCAACTTTGATAATAACTAAACGCTTTGTATTACTTTTTCGAAAATACAACTGCCCATTAAAAAACAATTAATAGTTCATCCCGAAAAGGTAGGCGTGGAGAAGATGTAAAATATAATTTGTAGGTAATTTAATATGTAAAAATGTATTTAATTTTGATCAAAATTTAATGATAAGTTCAAAACGAAGGATATAGTGAGATACACACATATGGTTAAATATACACGAAATGCATAAAATCTATACGCTTGAAATCTAAAAATGAAAATTAAATATTTAAGACATGAACAATTATTTAGTTTGAATACTTTGAAGTTGTTTTTGTTTTAAGTGGGCCTCACTTGAACAAAATTTGCATTGGATTGTTGGCACTTTAAATCCTTGTCTTAATAATTTATAAAATACGAGCTCATTCCTTTAAGCTAGATAAATTGATTTGATACCGGCAGACGGAAGAGTTGGCATGGGGTTACTATTGTATTAGTAATAACCTTATACCTATTTCTCTTCTTATTCAAAATTATGTTTCAAATGGTCTAAATATCTTGATTTTTTCCCCAAATGTTGTTTACAGACTAAAAAGTAAAGCAATATAAATTATTAAATATGATATAAAAGTATTATTATTTAGCACCACGTTTACTAACCCGTTCGGGTTATACGCTTTAAGTACTAATTACGCTAATGGATTGGGAATTGGAAGGTTGAATTAGAGGAAGTGAACCCGCATTTGCGTGGAGGGAGAGTGGAAAACCATTTAGGAAAAACCACCCCCAGTTCACCCGACCGAGATTCGAACCTCGATCTCCCCGTCCTCAGCAGTCGAGCTTAACACGACTAGCACATTAGCTAACTACGCCACCGAGGAGGGTATGATATAAAACGAAATAACAAACACGGCGATGTATGTGACAGAAATTTAATTTATGATATACAATGTTACCCTTATAAAGCGCCTTAAATTAAAATTAAATACCAATACTTCAATTTTAACTAATTTATATCGAAACACATAGGATAAAGATTTAAATGAACTGAAGACTATAAAGATTTGCCTACCAGTTTGTAAATTACTTTATCTATTTATTTTGTGGTCACCACAAAACAGACTACTCCAAAAATATTATAGTATTGACTATTAAAGTAGTATTGTCGAAGGCCTTACAAATATTTTATTCACTAAATACACGAAATTCATAAATTTTATTTTACTTTACCAACTCAACATCAACTGTTTCCAGCCTATGACCGGGTCAGTTTATTAAAACTCCTCCATCTTACTCTATGATTTCACCACTCTTTCTCCTTTAATTTCTTCCATTCTTCCCCTCTCACTTATCTGTGCCTCCCATTCTTTCTTGGCCTACTCTGCGTATTTTCCCCACATACTTCATTTCTAACATTTTCATCGGTATCCTCACTTTTTCCATCTCAGTCTTTCTTTCTCTACTATCTCATGTACTCCTGTACTCCAACTTATATATAAGTGGTAGGCGCAACTTGGACTATAGATTTCCATTCGACCTTTGTAAATATTAAAATTTACTTGGAGGACAAAGGAGGCTAGAGTGGTTTTCAACAATCAACTTTACAATGTAATGGACGTATTTTGTTTCGAATATATATTTGTCTAAATATAGACGCTTTTAATTCAAGAGAAATGTCTCAAGTTTCGAGAGAACATTAATATTATGCTAAATTAGATAAACGCTATCCATTCTGTTGGTTAAAAGTTGCGATAAAATGGTTCAATTGGACGGAATGTCTGATATTTGAACGAAAAGGAATGGAACAGCTGCAGACGATTCAATCGTCACAGAAAGAACATCAGCGCCGCGTAGTAGCCCTTTTTGGAACTAAACTGACACTTCGTTTCCGCACTGCTCATGCCGACTACCGTGAAAAATAGAATAGAAACAACATCTTGTCAGTATGAGAGGGAATGAATGAAGTGTTTTTTATTTTATTTGTAAAAAGTGCAACAAGTGTTTTTGCCATGTGCGTCTCGCAAAGTGCTTGAAATGTTTTCCTCTAGCTTGTGCAACGAATAATATCCGTGTGTCGAAAGAGTGTTAATTGTTGTGCTTTATTCTTTGTGTTTTGTTACCAGTTCGTGTCTTCCTCCTTCCCGCCTGATCTTATAAAGTATAAACAAAGTGTGAGGAAAAGAAAACAAATCTAGGGGTCGTTTTGACTACTATGGCTTCCTGTATACAACGTGATCTCATGGTAAGATAAATCTGTATTAAGTTTTAGTTAGGGATATTATTATTTTATGCTATGACATGTATTTTAACCACGATTTTTAGAATACAATTAAGCCAAATACCTAGCCTTTGCCATTCAATATTCTATTCTACCTTAGTATAATGAGCCGAGATAAAGGATAAATCTACCCACCACGTAATAGACCTACATTCTTTTATGAAGCTTATCTCCTTGGGATAAAACGAGGATTTATCGCTATTAACACTCGTTTGTTCAAGTTTAGAAGTAATTGATAAAAACATTATTTTCAAAAACACAGACTTGTTTCATTATAATGTATACTGCATATTCATTAATAGCTTGAAATTATTACAAGAAAAAGGTATAATTTCTCGTGACACTATGATTAGAGGACAACATTTAAAGGTCGAAAGGGCACTTCTTCGATTACAGGCGGTGTCTCAAATATGTGCATTTGTGTTTCACTTTATTATCATTGTGTGTCTAGAAATTACACTTGAAACACCTGCACTAAATGAGTAAAAATGCATTTAAGAGCTTTGTGTGAAGTCTTTCCAACCTTGAAAGAAGTCCAACACAATGAAGTTGCGTGCTTGCTTGCGTTAGGCTTCCAGTATGCACCCATTATTCTCCCCCTTTCTTGACGCGTCTAAAAATAGACGTGTTTTTATACTCCCCCATCTTTGTCTAAAACAAAAAAAAATGAATAGAGAAGAGAGCCTTTTATGCTTAAAGTTCATCCTGTTGGAAAATTTTAATTTTTCTTTGTTTCTGTTTGAAATTTCTTATCAATAAATTGCATAAAACAGCCAACTGCAAAAACAACTTCGTTTTAATGTCAATTATTCTATTGGAAGATTAAATACATTACTTTTTTTTCCTACCGTATTATCTAATGCTAACACATGATAAAAGTAAATTAATTATTTAAACAGGATAAGAAGAGTGAGTTTTAAATAAATGCACAATAAAGGACTGAGTCTCGTCACAATGGACCCCTTGTTTTCAATAAAAACACAGTTCGGCGTTTACTATAGTTTTAGAAACATTACAGTGTATCTTACTAATGGGTGTATTCATTACTGTTTCCAGCATATGACCTGGATCAGTTTTATTATTATTATTATTATTATTATTATTATTATTATTATTATTATTATTATTTATTAGCACCGCGTCTTACTACCCGTTCGGGTTATACGCACTTACGCTAATGTGTAATCGTAGGGTGATTATGAGATGAAATGAAGGACCTACAGTTTAACATGGGATCCGAACCACGGTGGAGGCCTGGCATTCCCCACATTCACAAGATGTCTTGTCAGAGGTGAAGGAAGGGTTTGGTAATCAGATTTTTAATTTTTTTATTCAAGCCATATATATATATATATTTATTTATTTATTTCCCCCACAACCGGCTTTCTAGTCCAGTCATAGCTTCATATGCCTTATAATAGAACTTAACTCTATAACAGACCTCGGCCGTTAATTCATCACTGAGAAAGGGTAAACCCTTATCTTCACCGACGATAAATTTTTCAGCCCTGCTGGGAATCTAACCCGGTACCTTTAGCTCAGTAGGAAGACACACTACCGACTGAGATAAGGCGTCGATTCTTACATTGAATCTGACGATATTTATCATGTTTATGTTTATTATCAACTTAATAAGCAATCTAGATGAGAAGGGACATCTAGAGAAAAAAAAAGTACCCTCATCAATTTAGAGAGTGTGTCGTAAACACGCTGAGGTTAATTAATAAAAAATGGTGACCTGGTGGTCTAGGGGTAAGGTGTCAGACTTCTGTGCTGGCGGCCGGGGTTCAATCCTCGGTCCCGGCACAGATTTATCTGATTACCAAACCCTTCCTACACCTCTGACAAGACATCTTGTAAATGTGTGGAATGCCAGGCCTCCACCGTGGTTCGGATTCCACGTTAAACTGTAGGTCCTTCATTTCATCTCACAATCACCCTACCATTACACATTAGCGTAAGTGCGTATAACCCGAACGGGTAGTAAGACGCGGTGCTAATAATAATAATAATAATTAATAAAAAAAATTGAAAGCCTCCCTTTGGTGCATCAGACCGAGATTTGAAACTTGATATCCCCGTCAACGGCAGCCTAGTCTTTTGCGAGAGTAGCACCTTAGTTCATGCGGGTATCTTTTAAATTGACTGACCGACACTTTATACTTCTTGACCACCTGTACAGGTATGTGCAGTATTATCAGTAACAAACAACCACTCAGCGGGACTTACGTTAATGTTGTGCACCCCTTGTCTCTTCACGGTAGAGATCTATTTGACTTCGTTTGGAAACCGGCCGGGTGCTTTTGCATTTCAGCTGGTTTTTCATGCTGTGATTTTTTTCACGCTCTCTTTTCAGGCGAATTATTTTATGTTTCAACTGTCTTGCTCATCTCTACTCGAGTTAAATTATGATAACCCTTTGGTGCTTTAGCGCATTATTTAAAAAAAAAATCGTAGTAATGCTTATTAATGATTATAATCTTACGTTTTATGATACGAGAATTCTAGTCGGCGGATACCTATTAATAGAATCCAGTCGGTGACCTGGTGGTTTAGGGGTAAGATGTCGGACTTCTGTGCTGGGGGTCCGGAGTTCATTCCTCAGTCCCGGCACAGATTTATCTGATTGACAAACCCTTCCTTCATCTCTGACAAGACGTGTATTAATCACAACTTGTGAATGTGGGGAATTCCAGGCCTCCATCGTGGTTCGGATCCCATGTTAAACTGTAGGTCCTCCATTTCATCTCACAATCACCCAACCATTACACATAAGGGTAAGTGCGTATAACCCGAACGGGTAGTAAGACGCGGTGTTAATAATAATAATAATAATATTATTATTATCACCGCGTCTTACTACCCGCTCGGGTTATAAGCACTTACGCTAATGTGTAATGGTAGGGTGATTGTGATATGAAATGAAGGACCTACAGTTTAACGTGGAATCCGAACCACGGTGGAGGCCTGGCATTCCCCACATTCACAAGATGTCTTGTCAGAGGTGAAGGAAGGGTTTGGTAATCAGATAAATTTGTGCCGGGACCGAGGATTGAACCCCGGCCGCCAGCACAGAAGTCTGACACCTTACCCCTAGACCACCAGGTCACCCAATAATAATAATAATAATAATAATAATAGAATCCAACCCTTATTGGTGGTCGAGTGGTCTAAGACGTCACTCTCACGATAGACTGAACTGCCGATGACGAGGAGATCGGGATTAAAATCTCAGTTGGGTATACTAAGGATGGTTTTTTTTTCACTCTACCTTTACGCGAATGTGTGTATATTTCCTCTAAAGCCAACCTTCCGCATGCCTAGCACATTAGTGGGGCCTAGTCACCCGAATGGGTAGTGGGATGCTAAATAATAATAGTAATATTTCAGTTTACTTTATTAAAGTGCTGGTCAATCGTCACAAGACATATAACATGCAAGCACTGAACTTACACAAGTACCAGAAATGTAAGCATAAATACTGAAATACATAGTAAAATGAAATACTCAATAACAGCTAAATAATGATACATACAAATATATTATTATTATTATTATTATTATTATTATTATTACTATTAGGTGTTCTTTCTTACGACAGTTCCATTCTTTTTGTCAGTGAACTTAGAACGCCAACGCGCCCTGTCCTCTGCCTTTTCCTAGAGCTACCAGAACTATCTTTATTTCCTTTATTTCAAGTAATATAATATTTAATTCATCCTCCTTCCTAAGCGCCTCTTTCCCTCGTCCAGAAGACAGTTCCTCCTAAGGATGTGTCCGATCCAGTTTTCTTTGTACCAAAAAGAATCGCATCCAAAATGGTTCTCTTCTTTTCTTCCATTCTTCTTATGACGTCTCCATTTGTCGCTCTGCCTGTCCACCCGATCTTCTCAAAGTCTTCTCCAGCACCAAGTTTCAAAGTTCTCTAAGCATTTCTTTTCCATCTTCCTGAGAATACAAGTTTCTGCTCCATTTTAATAGGTAATAAATGATAAACTAGCTACATCTATAAAGAGTAGTAGTGAAAAGCAATAAGCATTAATATAATTTAAAATAACAAAAAAAAGGAAGTAGAATAATGCAAATTTAAATACTATAGTTAGAATATGTAATAATACTAATATACCTAATGATAATAAATGCACCGAAAAAATTCATCACCTACAAACTAGATGGTCACATGTGGAAGCATTTTTATTTGTTCTGGTGAGGTTGGTAACACGCGTGTAAAGCTGCGCGAGCGGTACCATTTCCAAACTAAGTTCTCAAGGAGGGTGTGGTTTTTCTTGAAAGACACATTGAAAAAAATATGGTTGCACCCTTGCTGGCATAGTCTTTTCTTTTTCTTTTCGCGTGTCTTTGGAAATGGAAAGAGGTTTCTTCCTCCCTGTCCCTTGCGGGGTTAGTGGTCTTTGGAACTAAGGGAGTGGGGGGTCGACCTTGGTCCTTGTAGCATCCAAACTTCTAGCTGTAAGTTTCTTTTATTCTTCTCCGGCTTCGCGTGAGACGGTCCTTTTTTTTTTCTTCTTTTTGCTTCTTGTACCTACCTCGTCGCTTCAGTGACGCCGTTTTCCAACCAAGTCGGGCAAATACTTTTTTTTTATTATCGTGTGACTAGAGTAGGATTCTGGTAGGAAGAAAGAAATTTGTCTTTTTTTTTGTTTCTTTGTTAGTATTAAGCCGCGACCACGAAAATGTTTGTTAGTTTATACTTGATATCATCTATAAGGGACCTGCATGGATGCTACTGCGTTGTCTTTTCATTGTTTTCTTGTGGTTAGTCTTCCCTTGAACATTATACATCTTGCAACGCTGGGTTTTCGAGGTTGCCAGTAGAATCTCCCTAACCAGCCCACCAGCTTCACACGTCATTACTGAAAGCGAGAGGACCAAGAGAGAGAGAAAAGATAAAGCTTTTTTTCCATAAGACCTGCATTTGTCTCAAGGTGATATTGGGTGTAGAGCAGTGGTTTCTTACTCATACTAATATCCCTATAAAGAAACAGTTTTACTTAAAGTGAGGTTGCAGGTAACCTGAGAAAAGGTTAGTGTTTTTGCATCTTTTATTAAAAAAAACCTTTTTGGTACAATAAATCAAATAGTGCTCCCGTAGAAACATGGTTTAGTTTTCTTGATATCAACAGTTTTTGAATATCTGACATGAACATAGCGGCGTTAGATGGTACATTTTTAAAATTGAGATTAAAAGCTCATTAAATTCCAGGACATCCTTTTGCCAATCAACAATAACCAACAATTATTATTGATATCATCATGATAAGAAAATTAAACTCTCTGTTTCTATCAGAGAAATATTTTATTTATTTTGACAAAATGTTTTTCTATAAAAAATGGAGGTTTAATAAAATACAAACTTTTTTTGGTGGCTAAAGCTAGCTAGCTAGGTAAAATTTTACCATAGGCTTAGTATCCTTCAAAATGGTGTCAGGGAATTCTTAATTAAATATTTTCAGCGATGTTTGACCGATATACGTGATTTTTGCTGTATACGGTGTGGTAACACTGGAAGTTTTCTTCTATATGTTCAACTACATAATTTCGATATATATTATTATTACTATTATTATTAGCACCGCGTCTTACTACCCATTTGGGTTGTACGCACTCTCGCTATTGTGTAATGGTAGGTGATTGTGAGATGAAATGAAGGACCTACAGTTTAACGTGGTATCCGAACCACGGTGGAGGCCTGGCATTCCACACAATCACAAGTTGTGATTAATACACGTCTTGTCAGAGGTGAAGGAAGGGTTTGGTAATCAGATAAATCTGTGCCGGAACCGAGAATTTAACTCCAGACCACCAGCACAGAAGTCTGAAACCTTACCCCTAGACCACCAGGTACACCATTTTTTATTTTTATTATTTTTTTATTAAATCTTGGACACCTTCTTCAATTACTCTTAAAATATTAATACGGAGGTCTCAAAAACGTAAAACTACATGCTATGATGGTATTTTATAGTTTGATACATTTTGAGAATGGCGTTCGTGTGTCACAAAAAACCCCTTTTCAAATTGTTTCTAAAACCAATCTAGGATCAAACTACCTGTTTCAGTGGTCGTGCGGTCTAAGGCATCGCTCTCATCTTAGACTAGACTGCTGATGACAGGGAGATTGGGGTTCAAATCATGATCGGGTGTACTAAGGGTGTTTTTTCTAAAAAAATATTCCAAAATAGTTTCCCACTCTCCCTTCATGCCCACTGTAAAGTCAGGAGGGAAAAGAGAATCCATAACTTTAGCTTAGCAATGAGTGTGAAACCAAACCGACAAAACACATCATAGCATAACTTAATTTAACTTAACGTTCAGTATGAATCGGCCTACGGAGTGACGCCTTAAACCGTTCGGCCACTGAAGTGGTTTATAATTGGTGGATTTTTAATTTTGTAAATCGCACGCAGGGTATCAAATAGTTGAATGCTGTCTCTCAAGGTTACCCTGCCACGTAATAATAGAGAAACGCCGCCATCTCTTTTAAAAAAATATATATATATATAAATAATCGGAAGTATTGAATCCCATTATAAATTATTTGACATACGTCTTCTCATCTTTGAAGTCTACAGAGCTTTGAACTCTTTGATTGGACAAAGGTCTGTTATTCAAATTTAAATTGACGTGACCTTGGTGTTGTTTGGCTGCGCAGTGCTTCGAACTCTGCACAGCCGGCTTCATCATAAGAAGTGTTAGTTCATGCACAGCCAATCTAAATTGGCACGAAGAAACGTGATCTACTACAGTTATTCATTGAAACCGGCTTCGATGGCCGCATGATCTAAGGTGTCCCTCTCAATAGACTTCCGATGATTGAGAGATCGAAGTTCGATCCCAGTCAGGTGAACTGAGGGTGGTTTGTTTTAAATGGTTTTCCACTCCTTCCTTTCCCATGCAAATGCTAAATTAAACCTTCCTAATCCTTAACACATTATAGTAAATAGTGTAAAGGCACATAACCCGAAAGGGTAGTAAGACGCGGTGCTAAAAACAAAACAAAAAACTGTCAATTTTTTTTATGTGAGTCTCGCGTCTTTATACTCGTCCGGTTTATCCGCATTTAATTACGCTAGTGTGGTAAAGACGAGGACGCTAGATTTTATAGAAACGTACCCGCATTGGCGTGGAGGGAGAGTGGGAACCCATATAAGGAAAATACATTCTTAGTACACCCGGCCGAGAATTGATTCCCGGACCTCTCCCATCACAGACCTACCATAACAGACGAACCTAACGTTTAGTCCGCGTGCCCATCGACAAGAATAAAAAAAGGTGTCAGTCTCGTTTTGTTCGATTCGAGTCCAGTCCACGAGGAATGTTTACTTTTATCAATATATTTTTGACCATGATTGTACACTGTACAGCCCCGGTTGATGGTAGATTTTTTTTTTTTATGTTTTCGGTCTCTATTCATAAAATTCAATACAATGTCGCGTTCGTGACCTCGAATGTTCCGCGCCTCATCTAATGGAGGGCGAATTAAAAGACGTCTTGAGTTTATCTTCTCTTGTTGAGGGGGGAAAGCCAGCTGCGTCACGTTGGCAACAATGAGTTACAGTGTATCACAGACTTGTCGGCCCTTATTTATTGTGACAGTTGTAGCACAACACACATGCAGGGCCGTTTCAAACGCAAACTTGCCATTTTACATATTTATCGAAATTTATTTATTTGTAATAAAATAAAATAAATTGACTAAGCAAACCTTATTGCTGTGCATAAAGCTACATCTTTATATGATGAGAATATTTTTACTTAGAAAAAGCAAGGCAAAAACAAAAGTATAATGAGCATGCTATGTATATGTTACAAAAAAACAACAACATAGAGTGGATAGACAACATGATAGCGGGAGATGTATACAAAAAATAGTAGAAACACAAAACCATTCATTAAATCTAGCTTTTCATTGCTAGTTCAAGGTAACATTTGAGTTACATCAAGTCAAATAATACCTTTTACTTTACATCCATTACTGTTTCCAGCCTGTGGCCTGGATCAGTTTTTTTTATTCAAGCCATATATTTATCACTGCCGGCTTTCTAGGCCTGTCGTAGCTTCACGTGCCTTATAATTCAACTTAAGACTACAACAGACACAACATCCAGTCCTCGACCGTTAATTTATTCATGTGAAAGGGTAAACTCACATTTCATCAACTCTACATTTTTCGGCCATGGTGGGAATCGAACCCGGGATCCATAGCCCGGTAGACAGACATGATACCGACTAAGCTGAGGTGACAGATGTCAATTAATACCTCAAAGAACATAAGTTTTCACCGTCAATTTCAAGGAACAAATATTAGGGTGGCCACTTAGGCCCGGTGCAAGGCTACGTGTTGGTTTTACCCATATGTGTTTGCGTCCACTTAATAGTCAATTTTTTAAACACTATTTACTTACGAAAACATTTAATTTTTATTTAATACTTCCCCCGGTTTTACTAAATATTTCATATGAGTCACAATTATTTTTTTCAGAATGGTAATTATTTTTAGTCGATACGGTCGAAAAATGTAACATCGGCAGATCATTGACTAACCTAACCTAACCTATCAATATAAGTGTTTATCCAATAAAAATAGGGATATAGAAAATGCAATAAAAACATTTTGTGTACAGTATTTAGAAGGGTATTCTTACTCATATAAACCTTTCACATAATATCCTCACTCATATGAACCTTTCACAGGATATCCTCCCCTATAAGAATATTTCACAGGATATTCTATCTTTTAAGAACCTTTCATGGGATAAGTTATCATCACTTATAAGAACCTTTCCCAGGTTATCCTCACTTATAAGAAGAACTTGTCGTAAGATATCCTCATCTAAAATAACCTTATATATCCCCTCACTTTTACAACCTCTAGCGCAATATCGTTTCTTATGTAACCCCTCAATTGGATATATTTTATCCTGGCGGGATCTCTTCTCCCATGTGAACCTCAATCCGACAGCGGCTTCCAAACCCCTCCAATAATTTCCGCACTTTGTAGTACCATCGATATTATGCTGAATATTTACTAAATATTTCGATACATTTTTAATGGTGGCCAGGGATATATATAATCTCACAGACTGCTCGACTACACCGGTTGTCCGAGCTTGTCTGTTGAATGTTTCCACGTCTTAAACCACTGTTTACATCTGTTTTACTTTTGGCTAAGCTTGGTCCGAATATATTTATGAGATTCGATCAGGTCATTTATCTTTTTCCGACTCTAATTTGCTTGTTTTGTTTGCAGAAGCGGATTTATACTATAGGATCACTAGGCACGGGCCTAGGGGCGGAACATTTTGGATAACATTATTTTAATTTTAATATTTTGTTTTTAATAATTACGTTTATGGCGTGAACATGCCTGATTTTCCTTCGTTGAAGTCTTTTCTCGAATACTAACTTCCGCCCCCACTCCCCTTCCTCTCCATATCTCTTTCCTCCGAAACCTCCTAAAACCTTTGAAAAAATTGTTGGGGTGTAGGGGGGAAGGACCGAAGGGTGCATGTTATAATTGTACCTAGGGGCGCCAACATTTTAAATCCGCCACTGTTTGTTTTGACTTCTCACGGCGTATCAGCGGGAATAATAACTGTACGAACCACAGTTTGGGAACCTCTAGCGTGATATCATACTACCCTCAGGTAAGCGGCAGAAGTAATCGATTTTTTTTTCCATTATTTATAATTTCTTTGTAGCTAGCCTATTTTGTATCTTCTATTATTTTGATATATTAACTAAAAAAACAAAACAAAAACCACTTATATGACCTGTACAAATTGGCGTACATTCTTTTCCTACTTCATTCCACAATTTATCAGTCACGAATCTGTTTTTATAATCTTTGTGATTATGTTGCCATAGAATGGGTCATGATTGAACTGAAGAAATTAAAATTTCAATATTAACATTTTTTCCCCCCAACTCATCTTTACACTTTGCCGATCATAACTCAACAAAATATTCAACACTAACTGCGGCAGAATGGCGACACACTGCCATTCGGCGTTGCCACTAATGCCCTGTATGACTAACGCCGTAAATATCCGCAGGTCTAAAATACTTTCTTGACGCTCGCCACTCATAGACCTGACGCTCACCGCTCATAGACCTGCCACTCGCCACTCATACACCTGCCGATCGCCGCTTATACACCTGCCGCCGCTCACCGCTCATAGATCTGCCGCTCGGCGCTTATAGACCTGCCACTCATACACCTACCACTCTTAGATCTGCCGCTCACCGCTCATAGATCTGCCGCTCACCGCTCATAGACCTGCCGCTCGCCGTTTGTTAGTATGGCTGCCCATAGCCTCACTCGTCTATCCCCCCCCCCGCCACCCTTATTTTTATGCTACTGAAAAATAACAATAATTTGAGAATGTCTTAATTTATTCTAATTTCTTTAAAGACTCTTCCTTATTTCTTTATTGTCATAAACATTGTCTATTGTGAGTGGCGGAATATCGTCTCGCATGCGTTAGTAGCTGTGTAACAGGACGCACCGATACAAAAATACTAATTAATTTAACGCCTCGTCTCTCTTTCTCTATGTGTATATGTAGCCGGTCTCACAAACCACTTGGTCACAAGGACGGGCTTTTTTTTTAATACGCTATCATGAAGTCGTAAACTCAAAAAAGAGCCAAGAGGAAACGTGACCCACTTTGGTTAATTTGGTATTACTCACGGGATTCAAAGTATAATCCATTTTTCTTACGAAGGACCATTTAAAAGATAAAAATGTTTTACTATATTATTGATGCTATTTTATAGGTATTATTAATATATATCTAAAGAGACAGCTGCAGACCACATGGCTTGACGTTTGAATCGCTGCAATTTGGCATGTATATATATATATGTATGGGCTACATCCCTCGTTGCCCAGTTCGTGGGCAGATTAGCCGGTGTATATGTAGCTTTGCTCAGGAGACGCCCGAATCTGCTAATCGTACATCCTTTTTTCATATCCCAATGAGACTAGATGATGATGATGATGATGATGATGATGATAGTGTGAGGGTGGGGAACAAGTTGAAAGAAACACTTAAACCTAATTTAAGGCCCTTTGCCCTTTCCAGTTAAAGTCTAAAATCTATTTAGTGGGTTGGTAGGAGGGTGAAAGGTGGGGCGTTGGCTTCACAACCGACCAAAGTATCCCTCCGCGCCAACAAGAACAGATGGATCACGGAAACCGTAGATGGCGCTAGTTACCGGACAGGTCTTGCGGAAAAATCATACGTTTGGAAATACCAGTTTTCTCGAGAACGAATCAAATGTTTTTGTTAATATTTTCATCACCCTTTCTAAGATAATGTATCGATGTTTATTAATTGTTATAATTTCTTATTTTTTGTTATGTAACCGGCAGTTTTCTATTGAAAAATGTCAATTTTATCGATATTTGATCACTGTTAAAATTATAGAGGAGGTGTGCATATAAAAAGTATAACTTATTCAACATGCTTCTATTCTTGAACAAACTTTTCCTAAAAGAAAATTACAAAACAATAAACATTTCTTGAAGATAACCTTTTTTTCCCATGGCTCTACATTTCCACGCCAAATGAAAAGTGCCAGTCGCCTTAAGCCTGATTTACGAGACCCTGGTGTGCTTTGGAACAATTGCCCTTCAGGGAAATTATCCATGGTACCAACCGGGAATCGAACCTTGGATCCCTAGTTTCTTTGCAAGGTACGCTGACCCTTACCCCGTGGGGCTGGTATTATTAATATAATTTTATAGTTATTGATACGAACAGTGACAGTTTAATAAAACATTACTTGTATTTTCGTTATAAAAATATATGAGAACTGTTAAAGGTAGGAGTCTAAACCCTAGGGTACGCGCAAAGGTTTTTTTTTGCAGTTTTTATAGCAAAATTTTTTTCCCCCAAAATAAATAACATATTGATCTCAGTAGAACTATAGTTTAATTTTCTTCACATGGTGACATCAACAATAATTGTTGAATATCTCTCATCATAGCGGTATTAGACGAGATACTGTATAACTTATTGAAGAGAAAATGTTGTCATGAAATTTCAGGACACCCTTGACAGATATTCAACGACTACTGATGGTGACCTGGTGGTCTAGGGGTAAGGTGTCAGACTTCTGTGCTGGGGATCCAGGGTTCAATCCTCGGTCCTGGTACAGAATTATCTGATTACCAAATCTTCCTTCACCTCTGACAAGACGTGTATTAATCACAACTTGTGGATGTGGGGAATGCCAGGCCTCCACAGTGGTTCGGATCCCACGTTAAACTGTAGGTCCTCCATTTCATCTCACAATCACCGTACCATTACACATTAGTATAAGTGCGTATAACCCGAACGGGTAGTAAGATGTGGTGCTAATAATAATAACTACTGATATCGCGTTATGTCAAGAAAATTTAACTTTATGTTTCTACTGGACCAATATTTGATTTAATTTGGCCAAACAAATCTTTTGCTATAAAAACTAAAAAAAAAAGTATTTTTCTCGTGTTTCCTAAACTCCCATCTTAATTATATTTTATAAGTGCAAAAAAAAAGTTTCTTCATCTCTAAATCGTGCTGTATATGCGTGTACATATTTGAGCTCTGTAGTCAGTTTATTATAGTCGGACTCGAGTTACTTGTAGTAGCTAACTATCTCAAGCACCTTCAAGCAACAGTTAGAAGGCTAGTAAAATTATCGTCCCGTGCAGTTTATTGTTCCAGCAAGAAACAATAACGTTGTTAAGATGTCGATGTTTTTTTGTTTTTATACAAATACTATGGATATGTACAGTAGCCCCATGGCTTCTTTGGTGCTGACTGACAGCTCACAGCTGACTTCTGACAATCAATATTTAGGTATATATAAGTTATTCACGAGCTAAGTTTACCTGGATGACAGCTCGAAATGTTACTAGAAGTAATCCCTAATATATCACTACACCAACAGCTGACATCTATCACTTTGGATGACTGTAATGAAAACAGATGGTAATATATTAATGTGATAGTTAACCACAGTAATTTAGGCCAATATTATTTATATATTTATTTGAGGTCGGACACAAAGTTTATTTATAGTTTTAATCCCCTTAAAAAAATATCAACACCACTTTCACAAAAACTTATAACGAACATATCTTTAAAATGGCGACTGGCGAATTAAACCACATGGTTGAACATAACGGTAAACAAGTTTTTTATAATGATGCAGACACGCAGTTGATGACAATATTTTATTCAGTTAAATATTTTAAAATACAATAACATAATCATAAACTCATTTATTGTATGTAAAAAATGACAACAATTTTCTCTTTTCCAAGTAAATACGATGCCTGTATTAAAAGATATTGATGTGTGCACTATATTACACAAAATCAGTAACGTTCCAAAACGAAAAATAAGTACTTTTAAATATGTTTAAAATATTGTTTCGAGTTGGATAGAAAGAAATTATTAAAAAAATGAAATAGTATGAGAAAACTTAAATTTACATTATTTTAAATGTAATATATAACAGGTAATTAGATATCTTTACATTTATAAAAAAAAACTGTGATCTTTTACAAGTGTTGGCAACCCAAAACCTAAACATATGATTTTCGAACTGTCATCCAGGTAAAAACCTATCGTGAACAGAATATACCTAAATTTTGACTGTCAAAAGTGACAGCTGGTAAACACGTGTTTTTGCAGATCATATGGTTCGGCGCAGGGATACATAATTTGGTCTGGTAGCTCTTCAAAGCCGTCAGCTGTCAGTCAGCACCAAAGAAGTCATGGGGACGTCCGTGAAGTTGGCCCCCCCACTTTTAATAATTCAAGTTTTTATGATTGCAATCGTTTGTTCTTCGTTTGTTCCGGATTGTTCCGCAAATATTTTCGTTTGTTCCGTTTTGATAGCCCCACAAATTATATGTTTACATTGGGGGGGCCAACTTCACGGTAGCCCCCCCACTTGTAAAAATTCAAGTTTTTATGATCGCAATCGTTTGTTCTTCGTTTGTTCCGGATTGTTCCGCAAAAAGTGTCGTTTGTTCCACATTAGTTCTTGCACAAATGGGGCGTGAACTTGTGGCGCTTGGTTTACTCATGAGGGGCTAACTTCACGGTAGCCCCCCAACTTTTAAAAATTCAAGTTTTTATGATTGTAATCGTTTGTTCTTCGTTTGTTCCGGATTGTTCCGCAAAAAATTTCGTTTGTTCCGTTTTGATAGCCCCACAAATTATATGTTTACAATGGGAGGGGAGGCAACTTCACGGTAGTCCCCCACTTGTAAAAATTCAAGTTTTTATGATCGCAATCGTTTGTTCTTCGTTTGTTCTGGATTGTTCCGCAAAAAGTTTTGTTTGTTCCTCATTCATTCTTGCACAAATGGGACGTGAACTTGTGGTGCTTTGTCTACTCGTGAGGGTCTAACTTTACGTTAGCCCTCCTACTTTTAAAAATCCATGTTTTTATTATTTCAATCGATTGTTATTCGTTTGTTCCGAATGATTTCCCTAAAAAAAATACGCACTTTTGGTTTTGGTAGGACAACATATGACTTACTTACAGTAGGAGTGTGGTTTGGCATCCTTATGGCAAATCCATCCCTTCTCCCCAACATCCCTCACACACATACCCACACATACAAACATACACAATTCGCAATAATAATTTGTTCTTGAATCATTTTAGATCTTGTTTAAGGTTTTTCCTTAATTCCTTTTTCAAAGCCTCACATATTTTTGTTAGTAGGAGCTCACCTTTATTATTTCAAAACTTGAACATTTTTTGTTTGAAGTTTGTTGTTAGTTTTATTCGAATATTCCTAAAGATGTTTATGTTTATTTTGTTTTAAATTGATTTTAGAAAAATATGTTTATATCCTGTTAATGGCTTTAAAATTAATATATATTTATCATTATGCCTAGCTCCCTTTTCCCACCTTGTTTAGTTAAATAACAAAATTTGAATTTGTATTCTTATAACTTTATTTCGTTTATTCCAGATTATTGTCCATCGTATTTTAGTTTGTTCGTTCTTAGATCTCTTATGGCCTATCTACAACCAAACGCACCCGCTTGTCGGACTCGCAACTACGCAATAACGTAATTTTATCTGACTACAGTAGCTTACGCAAACACAATCGTATGTCGGAACTGTCGGACCCGCTTGTCGGGAGGAGATGAACATTGTCCATCTCTTGCATTTATGTAGTTGCGTTGGCTTACGTTCAACCAATAAAAAACCAATATGGATGGACTAATAAAATAAAATAATATGAAGTTATTTGGTCTATGACAACAGCTCTTGGAAATGTATATTACAGAAAACAGAATTTAGAATTAAAATCATATATTATATTTAACCATTTAAATATTTTAAAGTATGTATTCCTTATTTGAAAACGTAAATATGAATTTGACTTTTATAGTCATCATTGATGTTTGTTCCTATTGGTTGAAATTAAGTTTTACGAATTTTCATTGTAGATAGTCTATTTTTTATTTAAAAGACGCGTAATTACGAGTGCATTTGGGATTGCGTTATTGTGAGTCCGACAAGCGGGTATGCTGGTTGTAGACGGGCCATTACAAACTCTAAATAAACCAGTGTCACTATTGATGATGAATGGCCTTTAGTGTAAGCGACTTGTGCAGTCTTACAGGGCCTCAGGTAAAGAAAGTGCCACCCTCTGTGTCTAGACTTTAGGTCTATAGCATTGACATTACCCACCCCCCTTGACCCCTCATCCAGTGAGTTCAGAATTAGGTTCTCCAGAAGCGTTGACACTACACCTTCCTTTTGTTTGCTACTATTACAGTTATGATGTAGTAGAAGCGGTTGGCAGGAAATGTCATATATTCCATTTCTAGTGCTTACAAAGAAGGAAACTTCTTGTCAATGAAAATTATTCATTAAAATCAATCAATGTTTATAAATGGGGTCCAAACTTAGACGATCAAAAAAATGATCACAAAAAAAATTAGAGTAAAGTAAGTAAAATCCCTAAACCTCTAGAAAAGACTACAAATTTGCAAAAGGAAATTCTAAGAATTTAAATAAAATATTGAAATGATTGCATACGACTAAATCAATCACACGCTTTACAAATTAAACCAAAAAATAGCTTTGCAATGAAAGTCCTTTAACAATAATTAAACTCGTGCTTTCTGGAAATTTAGTGGATCACAAGTTCACGCCCCATTTGTGCAAGAACAAATGCGGAACAAACGAAACTTTTTGCGGAACAAACGAAGAACAAACGATTGCGATCATAAAAACTTGAATTTTTACAAGTGGGGGGGCTACCGTGAAGTTGGCCCCCCCCAATGTAAACATATAATTTGTGGGGCTATCAAAACGGAACAAACGAAATTTTTTGCGGAACAATCCGGAACAAACGAAGAACAAACGATTACAATCATAAAAACTTGAATTTTTAAAAGTTGGGGGGCTACCGTGAAGTTAGCCCTCATGAGTAAACAAAGCGCCACAAGTTCACGCCCCATTTGTGCAAGAACTAATGTGGAACAAACGAAACTTTTTGCGGAACAATCCGGAACAAACGAAGAACAAACGATTGCGATCATAAAAACTTGAATTTTTACAAGTGGGGGGGCTACCGTGAAGTTGGCCCCCCCAATGTAAACATATAATTTGTGGGGCTATCAAAACGGAACAAACGAAAATATTTGCGGAACAATCCGGAACAAACGAAGAACAAACGATTGCAATCATAAAAACTTGAATTTTTAAAGGGTGGGGGGCCAACTTCATGGACGTGTCATGGGTCTATTATTGTACAAAGAAAGTCTGAGGTATATTGTACAGTATGATTCAGACTGGAAGAAACATTTTTAACAATTTCATTATTTATTAAAACATTTTTTTTACTACGTCTTACTACCCATTAGGGCTAGATGCCTATGTACTAGACACGCTAATGTGTTGGGGATCATAAAAGTTGACTTTAGAGGATGTGTACCCGCATAAGTGTGGAGGGAGGGTGAAAAACTATTTAGGGAAATCCACCCTCAACATACCCGACCGGGATTCTAACCCTGATCTCCCCATGATTGGTAGCCTAATCTATTGCGAGAGTGATGCCTTAGACTATGCGACTACAGAAACGGGTGAAACAATGTTTATTTATACGTTAAGTATTGTTATATCGCTTTACATACTTATGAAATAATATCATTAATAATAAAAATAAATAAATATCAATACTTATCGATACATTTTGTATTTTCTAAAAGTATCGTCCTACTAGAATCCTAACATCAATTAAAGGGACAAATGTTTAAAAATTCGTAGTTCTACTCACTCACATACCAGCTTAAAAATCAGAATAAAATAATAATAATAGAAAACTAAAATAATGTATTTATAACAGAAATGTGAAGGAATCAGTAGATTTTTTTGCTTTTGCAATTTTTCAAAACAAAATAGAGAGCGTTTAAAATTTAAAAAAATGTAATTGCTTTTTTAAATGTAAAAGTGAATTTTCTATTGAAGAAAGGAGCTTTTTATTTGGTAAGAACCAGTAATTCCATCAAAATAAAATTTAAAAACCCATTTCTAAAAAAAATATATATATATTTATAAGAGAATAGCAATTTTATTTTATGGTTTCTTATGCACCAGTATTTATTCTTCAAGACAATGTAACACTGATTACATTTTTAATTATATTTCAAGTGTTTGTAATAAAAAAGGTCAATAAAAGGGTGAGGAATACAGAATATACATGTTCTTCTCAATTAGGCGTACCAACCGAACGGGCAGTAAGACGCGGTGCTAAAAAAAAGGTATATTTAGTCAACTATAGAAACTTTTGTCCGTCTAGGCTATTCGTGTATTTACATTTATGAATTAGTAATTAGAAAGTAGGAATTTATAGTTAACTAGTTAATTGCCCGCTGTTCACACTGTAAATGTTGTATAATACCTTTTCTAGGAACCTTTCAAAATTGGTGCAATGAAAATACGATATGCACAAGCTAAGAAAAAGGCCATAAAGCAATGTTTCTTGGCCGTAATATTGAAATAAAATGGTGGACGTAGATTTTAATCAACCTATGCCTTAACCTAACCTAATCTAACCTAACCTAACCCAGCCTGCCCTACATGTTAACCGGTCGTCCAATTTATAGCCATACGAAATTTCAATACAATAGTTTGAGTGGTTTTTGAGTAAAAGAGTAACATATAACCACTAATTTTTACATATTAATTGGATGTACTCACATTTACCTGCAGGAAGAGTGGAAAACCAATTCAAAAAAGATATATCCGGATTGGATTCACACCCCGACCTCCCCGTCACTGGCAAGTCAGACTAGACGAGATTGGCGCCTTTGTCTGTACGCCCGATAAAGAGGGCAGCTGTTATAATTTATAAATAAAAACTTTAAAAAGTTTATAAAATTAGTGATATATTATTATCTAGCAACACGTCTTACTACCCGTTCGGGTTATACACTTTAAGTACTAATTACGCTAATGGATTAGGAATTGGGAAGGCTAAATTAGAGGATGTGAACTCGCATTTGCGTGAAGGGAGAGTGGAAAACCATTTAGGAAAAACCACCCCCAGTTCACCCGACCGAGAGTCGAACCTTGATCTCCCCGTCCTCAGCAGTCGATCTTAACATGACTAACGCGTTAGCTAACTACGCCACCGAGGCAGGTATTAGTATTATAATATTTGTATTTAATTATACTACAAAAAAACTGGTTGCTAAGAAAAATAAATAAAAATTACAGGTGTTCAGAAATCGTTAATTTGTAAGAATATAAATTATATTTACTACAATATGTTGACATTGATATTAACAAATGCATGTTTCACGATCATATTTTACAAAATATTAGTATTCTAACACTATAGCAATATTCATGTTATTTTTAATATTTTTTTAAATTCAATTTTAAAACACAAAAGTTCTTATAAATGTTGTAAACTGCAAATTGTATGTAATGTCTTAACTTTTTACACATAAAAAAACAAAATATTTTCTGAAAGGTGGGGTAAAACAGCTATTTTATTTTTTTTGTAGAAATTTTGACTTAGGTTATTTTAATTTATAATTTGTTCATAGTGTCAGGATGGCCGAGCGGTCTAAGGCGCCAGACTCAAGGACTTACCTTACTCATATAGAGAGTGCAGAGTATTCTGGTCCTCACATGAGGGCGTGGGTTCGAATCCCACTTCTGACAACATTTTTAATTTAATCGTAAATCAACTACTTTCATCTAACAAAGCATTAAATTTACGTTTACAACCCTTTATAGCTTACGTTAAAAGTTCACAAATTATTTAACTATCAAGAAAGTAAATGTTAATAATAGTCAAAAGATATAACTTGTGATTGCTTACAGTTTTTAATTTACAGTAAAACAAATAGCTCCACAAAAAGTATCACACTCTAAGTCATCAGGTTCATAATAGACTGAATAGTCGGTGTCGGGTAGGTCCAGGTTCAAATCTCAGCTGGGTGCACATGGGGGTAATATTCCCCCTAAGATAGATCATTGTGGTTTTTCCCATTCCCTCGTCACGATAATGCGTGTGTACTTCATCTAAAAATACTTTCTCATTCCAATCCCGCAGAGTAAACTTAAAAGTTCGCTTAACATAAATAAATCAGTGTATGATCAGGTTTCACGTAACCTAAAGTAACGACTCGAGCAATACGCAGACAATGGATTTGAATTGCTTGGTGGTGACCTGGTGGTCTAGGGGTAAGGTGTCAGACTTCTATGCTGGCGGCCGGGGTTCAATCCTCGGTCCCGGCACAGATTTATCTGATTACCAAACCCTTCCTTCACCTCTGACAAGACATCTTGTGAATGTGGGGAATGCCAGGCCTCCACCGTGGTTCGGATTCCACGTTAAACTGTAGGTCCTTCATTTCATCTCGCAATCACCCTACCATTACACATTAGCGTAAGTGCGTATAACACGAATGGGTAGTAAGACGCGGTGCTAATAATAATAATAATAATAATAATAATGAATTGCTTGGTAAAAAACTTCAACAAAATGAAACCCAATCGCTTAAGGCTGATTACAGTAATTAGTCTTAACGTAATATGAAAACTTTCCCTTGGACGTTAAGGGGTGTACTTTAAGTTAACTGCATCGTGTTGGCTTCTATTTAAAAGCTTGAGTGGGGCCTTAACTTTACGTTAGGTTAAGTGAACGTTACGTGTCTGTCAAGTTGATTGTGATCCCGGCGTAAATCGTTGATAATCGTGGTGTTAAATTACGAATAAGATACAAGTAAAGCAAATTATTAATATTATTATATTTACACGGCCGCTTTTAAAAAGGATAATCTAGAAGCAAGTGGCAGCCACTGTCGGCTAATGATGAGTAATGGCTTCTTAATTGTAGATTTTTTTTTAAATACTCAGCGCTTTAATCTATCCGTCCGGACTAGTCTTATGTGTTAGGAATAAATATTGTAGAATTTAGAAGAAATGTTTACACATTTGTATGAATGAAGCGAGAGTTTATTTTTTAGCACCGCGTCTTACTACCCGTTTGGGCTATACGCATATATACTAATTACACTATTGAGTCAGGGACGAATTAGATTAAGTGTACCAGCATTTGCGTGGAGGTTAGTAAACCATTTAATAAAGAATCACCCTCAGTACACCCGACCAGGATTCAAACCCCGATGTCTTTAGTGACAGTGACGTCCTAGAGCATGAGTGACTAAAAGTATAGCAAATTCATTGACTATGATATAATTATATAGTGGACCACACTTTATAAAATTAGCTTTATCCGCCCTTACCCCCACCTCCTTTTCACGTACTTGGCACTGCCATGTCAACGAATAAATAAGTTACCAACCTTAATATTTAGTTTTAATTTGTGTTTGAAAACAATGGCGTACCTTTTTTTTATTTTTTATTCTTAGCAAATGAGAAGGCCTACACATCAGTAAGCAATCGTCAATAGTTTGGTTTGCAGGAGACGGGCAGTTCAGGGTTCGGAACCCTGCTAGATGTATAGAAGGTGCAGCTTTCACGGAATTTTTCCTCACCCTTCCTTCAAGCACATGCGGGCACGTTAGTCAAATTCTACCGTACTCTTCTCTAACCCCATTAGCGTAACTAAGTGCGTATAACTCTAACGAATACAAAGAAGTGACGAGGGAAAAACCCCAACAATAATGCCCCATGTTTAAAAAAAAAGTACTGATAAAAACTTACCGTCCCCTCATTTGTCACTTAGTAGAATAATAATTTATGGGTGTCCTTTCCTGCACATCACCCCTGCCCCCTCCTTTCCTTACTCTTATTCCTAAAGCTCGTGCACCAAGCGTAGAAACCATCAGAATAAAATGTGATTGAAGTTCCCATTCGTCCGTGTTCTCCCATGAAGTGCTTTAAGGTGGGATGGAATGGGATGTGTGAGAAGGTGTTTTTGCAGTTTTTATGGCAAAACATTTTTAAATGGGTAAAATGAAAAAAAAATATACTCCAATACAAACATAGAATTTAATTTTTTTCACATGGTGACCTCGAAATTTCTTGAATATCTGTCAAGGGCGTTCTGGAATTTAATGACAACTTTTTTATCTCCGTTTAAAAAGTGTCTTAGATAATGCCACCATGTTAATGTCAGATATTCCGGAACTATTGATATAATCGTGTGAAGAAAATTAAACTTTATGTTTGTACTGGAGCAATATTTTATTTATTTTGGCAAAATACCCGCCTCGGTGGCGTAGTTGGCTAACGCGCTGGTCGTGTTGAGCTCGACTGCTGAGGACGGGGAGATCGAGTTTTGAATCTCGGTCAGGTGAACTGGTGGGGGTTTTTCCTAAATGGTTTTCCACTCTCTCTCTCTCTCTCCACGCAAATGCAGGTTTACTTCCTCTAATTCAACATTCCCAATTCCTAATTCATTAGCGTAATTAGTAATTAAAGCGTATAACCCGAACGGATAGTAAGACGCGGTGCTAATATTATTATTATTATTATTTTGGCAAAAAAAAAAAGTTTTGCCATAAAAACTCGAAAAACACTGAGCTTCTCACGCGTTCCCTTCCATCCCACCTTAATAAACAATAATACATCCTCTTCAAAAGGATAGCCTACATACTCGCTCCGGTGTCTGTATGAGATAATACTGGTTTCACAAACTCACTGCCCGCATTGTTACGCAAGATGTCGAAACGGTTTCGAGTCATTTAGCTGAGTAGACATTCATTTTATAGCCGTGGAGGGTGACCTGGTGGTCTAGGGGTAAGGTGTCAGACTTCTGAGCTGGCGGCCGGGGTTCAATCCTCGGTCCCGGCACAGATTTATCTGATTGCCAAACCCTTCCTTCACCTCTGACAAGACATCTTGTGAATGTGTGGAATGCCAGGCCGCCACCGTGGTTCGGATTCCACGTTAAACTGTAGGTCCTTCATTTCATCTCACAATCACCCTACCATTACACATTAGCGTAAGTGCGTATAACCCGAACGGGTAGTAAGACGCGGTGCTAATAATAATAATAATAATAATAATAATAATTAAAATAATTAAAATAATTAAAATAATTAAAATAATTAAAATAATAATAATTAAAATAATTAAAATAATAATATTATAGCCGTGGACAGGACAATAATTTAAAGTCTCTGATATGTACAAGAGCTCATGCAATTTTTTTTTCCTGAATCGTGGAATGGTCAAGATAAGAGGTCATTTCACGGATTGAGCAGAAATTTTGCCCAATTTATGAAAGAGGCAATTTCTCTAGGTGGATGTAACATATTTAAGGTAGAAAACAAACTGCACAATTTTTTTTATAATCAAGATAAATGATTTAAACTGTGTACAAATAAATTTTTGATAGTATATTATAGTGAAAGATTTGAAATTAAATTAAGCTATAGATTCTTTTTGTTTTAGGTTGTCAAAGTTAATTTTATGTTTCGTTGAGTGAAAATTGTTGATTTGAGATTAGATAAAAGATTGTCAGAAGTGGGATTCGAACCCACGCCCTCATAAGAGGACCAGAATACTCTGAACTCACGATGTGAGCAAGGCGAGGCCTTGAGTCTGGCGCCTTAGACCGCTCGGCCATCCTGACATATGAAGTTGTAGTCAAAAATTAAGTTATGTAATTATGATAATTCTTATGTCCATACAAGAAAAGAATGTTATTTTTCTCAAACATGGGAAAATATTTTGAATGGTTTAAATTTAATTAATTGTAGGTACAATAAGCACCATTTTATAGATGCCATTGTATTAAAAAATTAAGTAAAAATAATTTAAATTATTATTATTATTATTATTATTATTATTATTATTATTATTATTAGCACCGTGTCTTACTACCTGTTCGGGTTATACGCACTTACGATAATGTGTAATGGTAGGGTGATTGTGAGATGAAATGGAGGACCTACAGTTTAACGTGGAATCCGAACCACGGTGGAGGCCTGGCATTCCACATATTCACAAGTTGTGATTAATACACGTCTTGTCAGAGGTGAAGGAAGGGTTTCAGCAATCAGATAAAACTATGCCGGTACCGAGGATTGAACCCTGGAAATTTAAAATAACAATGCATATTCCTTATAAAGTGAAAAATTCGGGATAGTATTGTGTAACATTTCTTGAAACATTCTTTTGTTAATATAGGAGCATTTTATGTTTTTACTGGCATTTTTATGCCTACATTTACAGAATTTGAGGACGCTTATTATAGGCCTATATTTGTTTTGGAAATTTGGACCAATTTGTACGAAGAGAGTAATTTGTAATAGGCCTACACTCTTTTCTCGTTAATCGTTTCATTTGTTACAGTTATTATTAGAATTTCAAGGGTATTGTCTTCACTTCATTACTTCTTAATACTTCATTTGCAACTGCTGTCATAAAATATAATTACAGTTTTAAGTAATAAAATAGGTTAGGTATCAAGGTTATCAAGAACTTTAAAACAAGCGTTAATTTATTATTATTATTATTATTATTATTATTATTATTAGCACCGCGTCTTACTACCCGTTCGGGTTATACGCACTTACGCTAATGTGTAATGGTAGGGTGATTGTGAGATGAAATGAAGGACCTACAGTTTAACGTGGAATCCGAACCACGGTGGCAGCCTGGCATTCCACACATTCACAAGATGTCTTGTCAGAGGTGTAGGAAGGGTTTGGAAATCAGATAAATTTGTGCCGGGTCCGAGGATTGAACCCCGGCCGCCAGCACAGAAGTCTGACACCTTACGCCTAGACCACCAGGTCACCCAATAAGCGTTAATGATTAGGAGGATATCATAGAGGAAAAACACTCGCATTAACATGGAAGAAAGGGAGGAAGGAGAATTAAATTACTCGCGGAAAATAACAGTCCCCTATTCCATCCAATCGAGATTTGAACCATAACGTTCGCGTCATAGGCAAGCTAATATATGGCAAACCTGACGGCTTAGACCGTGTAAACGTCGGTACAGATTCTGCAATTGCAGTTTGCAACAGAGACTGAAGTATCCCTTTAATTTTGTAACGTTGTTTAGTTATTATTATTAGCACCGCGTCTTACCACCCGTTCGGGTTATACGCTCTTACGCTAATGTGTAATGGTAGGGTGATTGTGAGATGAAATGAAGGACCTACAGTTTAACGTGGAATCCGAACCACGGTGGAGGCCTGGCATTCCCCACATTCACAAGATAACTTGTCAGAGGTGAAGGAAGGGTTTGGAAATCAGATAAATCTGTTGTTTAGTTATTTCAGCTCCTGATTCTGGGAAGATGTTATTTTATTATTATTATTATTATTATTATTATTTAGCACCACGTCTTACTACCCGTTCGGGTTATACGCTTAAGTACCAATTACACTAATGGATTAGGAATTGGGAAGGTTTAATTAGAGGAAGTGAACCCGCATTTGCGTGGAGGGAGAGTGGAAAACCATTTAGGAAAAAACCCCACCAGTTCACCCGACCGAGATTCGAACCTTGATCTCCCCGTCCTCAGCAGTCGGGCTCAACACGACAAACGCGTTAGCCAACTACGCCACAGAGGCGGGTACGATGTTATTTTAAACTTGTGTTGAAGGAAGATATTGTTTCAGGATGATTCCCAATATTTGTTTAATGGACACTGTAGGATGTTAACAGCAATATTTGTTTATTGGACACAGTGGAATGTGAACCGCAATATTTAATTTACATCCCACCGCGACTCCCTACGCGTTTATAGCAATTACACTGGTTGAAAAAGGGATGAGGAAGGTATAGTTTTAAAGAAAATGTACCTTAATTGACGTGGAGGGGGAATATAAAATCATTTGGGAGGGGGAGGGGAGACACCTCAATACACACGACCGGGAATCAAATCTCCGATCTCCCCATCCCCGGCAATTCGATTCATCACGAGAGTGACGCGTCAGTACATGCGACTACCGATGCGGGTAAGAATGTTATTGAATAGCTCTTTATATATTTTAAAAGTTTAGTAAAACATATTAGGTGACCTGGTGGTCTAGGGTAAGGTGTCAGACTTCTAAGCTGGCGGCCGGGGTTCAATCCTCGGTCCCGGCACAGATTTATCTGATTACCAAACCCTTCCTTCACCTCTGACAAGACATCTTGTGAATGTGGGGAATGCCAGGCCTCCACCGTGGTTCGGATTCCACGTTAAACTGTAGGTCCTTCATTTCATCTCACAATCACCCTACCATTACACATTAGAGTAAGTGCGTATAACCCGAATGGGTAGTAAGACGCGGTGCTAATAATAATAATAATAGTAAAACATAAGTGGGGTCGTAGATGCAAGGAATTTTATAATAGTTCAATAACCCGCTTCGGTGCCCGATTAGTCTAATGCGTCATTCTCGTGTTGGACTGGCCTGCTGAAGACAGGAAGATATGGGTTCGAATCCTGGTCGGGTGGTTTTTACTAAATGGTTTCTCACTATTCTTACACGCAAATCACGTAAATGTGGGCACATTACCTCTAAAATACTTCCTTTCTCATCTTTAATCCACTAACGTAATTATATGCATAGAACCTGAACAGGTAGCAAGACGCGATGCTATATAAAAAAAATCTAGGTATTTAGAAATACCAAGATATAAACTTACCACTACAAATACTTCTAAAAATAATCGCAAGTAATCTCACGTGTTTGCCACAAGTTAAAAAAAAGGGGGGTTTTGATATTTTTTCATAAAGTATTTAACACAATTATGGTTATTTTAAATGAATTTTGTGTTGTGAGGAAATATATACTAACGTATGTTAGTTTTCATACTGGGATCAATTATTACAGCTAAGGTAAAATATAAATTAATAAAGAATCGTTATTTTGATAATCAAATAAATCAATCTTTCAAATATTAATTTTGAATATAATGAACACAAACATTTCTAAATAATTTTAAAAAATCCAAAAATAAAAGATCATTGAAATATCCTTAATTTTAGGGCTATAATAAAAGTAAAAACATATTTAAATATTAAGTTTAGACAGAATCCATCAAACAGTTTTTGTACTAGCCCCAGGGACGAACTTACAAACAGAATTCTAAAGCCCACGTTTTTTTTTTTTTGTTCAAAGGCACATTAAACGTCAAGATTCATCAAAATCTCGAGGTAGATAGTGTTCGTGATTATAATACTTTCTTTATATGAGAAAAATCAGATATTTTTATTTTCTAAAAATTTCTTACGAACAAAATCCTGCTACAGTTTTTCCTAATTCTTGTCTTTGTTTACTTTTGGGTCTAAACTAAAATGAGATACTAAACAGATCCAGTTTAGTAGGCTAGACAGATAAGAATAAAATAAACCATTAAAATGTTTAGGATAGTGGTTTCCCCTTGATGATAATCGTTCCAAGAAGCGAAGAAGTTAATTATAGGAAGATCACTTTTTGAGAGGTTACATGATAATACTTGGAACTAATCTCTCGCTTTTGGCCAGCTACAATCCAATTTTCTTAGGAAGAGCCTATCCAACGATTAGAAAAGCTACTCTATCTACTTTTATGTAAACCGCTTTGGTGGACAAATGGTATAAGGAAGAATTCGCCTTATCTAAGACTGGTCAGGATTCTAACCTTGACTTCACCACTATTGACATAAGAAAACATCGAATGATCTTAACATTTAGAACACGTAATTATACTTTATTTTTCTATTAGTGACAAAATATATTTTTTGAGGCGGTAGAATAAGGTTTTTTTTTCTTCTTAAAATTATGACTTGGCTAATAAATAGGCCTACATTTGCTTCGGGGCCGCATGGTCTAAGATTGGACTGTCGATGATGAGTTCGGTATTCGAGTCCCGGTTGGATGAACTGAGAGTGGTTTTCCCTAAATTGTTTTCCACTCTAGCTCTACGCAAATGTAGGTACACTTTCTACACGTTAAACCGTCCTCATCCTTATCACATAAACGTAGTTAGTACATATGGGTGACCTGGTGGTCTAGGGGTAAGGTGTCAGACTTCTGTGCTGGCGGCCGGGGTTCAATCCTCGGTCCCGGCACAGATTTATCTGATTACCAAACCCTTCCTTCACCTCTGACAAGACATCTTGTGAATGTGGGGAATGCCAGGCCTCCACCGTGGTTCGGATCCCACGTTAAACTGTAGGTCCTCCATTTCATCTTACAATCACCCTACCATTACACATTAGCGTAAGTGCGTATAACCCGAATGGGTAGTAAGACGCGGTGCTAATAATAATAATAATAATAATAATAATAATAATAATAATAGTACATATGCGTGTAGCCCGAACAAGTAATAAGAGGTAGTAATAAAAACAAAACTTCAAAGTACTCATACTCCAAGCCATTTATCTACAGCGGTCAATTTTGATAAATATTATCAGCAGGTTACTTGTGAAATAAAAATACTAGCATAGTAAAATTGTATCATTGTTGACCGAGAAAATAAGTTTGTATTTTCTAAAATATTTCCGTCTCTCAAAATCATACGATCTAAATTCATAAAACCAGCTGGTAAATGAAAAAAAAAAAATTATAGTTTTTTTTTTTAAATGTTCAAATATTTCCGCTGGGAAGCACTAGTGTTTTGGCGTGACTTAGTGGTTGGGGTGACATTATCATCTATTCTGAATTGACCACATGGAAACAAGAAAAGAGAAAAAAACATTTAAACCTTAAATCTTTGTTTAGAAAGTACACTTTTTTTCTTTTTGCCTCAAGAAACTGCAAGCTGTAGTTCATCAGTCATCATCAGCGCGTTAGACTTCCATACTCAGTTCTGACCCTAGAGGTCAAGATTTTGTTGTAATCTGTGCTCACCGCGTGCTTTGGAGTTCCCACCTCCTCTTTCCCTTCCTCATTATTTCCTCATCCTCTCCACTGGCAAATTCTAGTGGGTTTCCATTAAACAGAATTGATTTTTCCTCAAACTGTGTTCTTTTTGTTAGTGTGTGAAGTTTTGCGAAGGCAGTTTGACGGGTTGCATAATAAACACTTTGCCCCCTTCTATTCTCTTTTCATCTTATCTTCCTGCTCCCAATATATACTCACACCCAATAAAAATAAAGAAAGAAATATATGTTGGGCTGTGCTCTCTGTGTTATCCTTGTTGGCACCTTGGGGTCATAAATCCGCTGATAGGAGAAGTGGCAACTTCGATAAACTTAATACGACCCACTTGGCAAGATACATATGCAAGATAAGTTAACCCGCTTCGGTGGCCACATGCTCTAAGGCGTCACTCCCTCAGTATACTGGACTACCGATGATGGGGAGATCGAGGTTCGAATCTCTGTCGGGTGTACTGAGGGTGGTTTTCCACAAAATTGTTTTCCCACTCTCTCTCTATGAAAATGAGGGTACACTTCCTCCAAATATAGCCTTCATAATCTATAAAATATTTAGAGTAATTAGTATATAAGCGTGTCCGACACCTTGCCTCATTTGGTAGCGTGTATGCCCACTGAGCTAAGGGTCCCGGTTTCGATAACCGGCATGATCGAAAAATTTATCATTGATTAAAATATGACTTTAATCATTCACATTGATAAATTAACGGCCGGGGACTGGATGTTGTGCCTGTCCTAGTCTTAAGTTAGATTATATGGCGAATGAAGGTACGGCAGGCCTAGCCAACCGGTATTGGAAAATATATGGCTTGAATAAAAAACTGACAAAGGCTTTAGGCTAGAAACAGTAATGGATGTTAAGTTTAAATACATAAACGTATAAAACGAACGGGTAGTAAGACGCGGTGCAAAAAAAAAATTGCTGGAGGGTAAAGGTGGTTCGAGGGGGTTTGTTGGAGGAGGATTACAAGTTCAGTCACTTTACAATAATATACATTTTCCAAAACGAAAAATTTTCCCAATTAAATTTATAAACACAATCCCCCCCCCCTCTATCTTCTCTCTCTCTCTCTCTCTCTCTCTCTCTCATCACCCACACACACACACACACACACAATTTAATGTTTCCTAATTCAAAGCAAATCGTTATAATTTTAAATATGCGAGAACACGCATTCGCAATTGCAGTGAGAATGATAATTAAACATTACAATAATTTAGTAAACACGTGAGACATGATTAAAAAGCGAAAGAAATAACTCAGTCGTTGCTATAATTGTTTTGCTGTGCTACTCAAGGTCTGTAAATCGCGACGTCACCGAGGTATAGTTGGTTACTGTTAATATAGTGCATGCTCACATTTTCTTAATAGTTTAATTAAAAAAAAAAAGAATCTTACCAGGTACGCCATATTTAAATACACTGTGGATTATGATAGGAAGAGATTTTTAGAGGCATGCTCCTGCCATATTGTGGAAGAAAGCGGAGACTTAAAGAAGTAAATAGAAAACTCCTCTGCATCGTTGTGTGGACCTGTCAGTGGCGTGCCAAATATAAAAGCCCCGTCTCACCGGTGAGGACGCGTGTCAGTTTTTTTTGCACTGTGTCTTAAACTCTTCGAGTTTGTACGCGTAATGTCTGTCACGGTAGGAATGCTCTGAAGCGCTTTTCCTACAGTAATCTATTTAATAGTTAGGATATTGGTAGAAAAGATCTTTCAGAGAGTAATTCTACCGTGAATGGAATATATTTTCCGTTCATGTTTGGCTTTTACCTGGATGACAGTTTGAAAATCATATGTTTAGGTTTTGTGTTGCCAACACTTGTAAAAGATCACAGTTTTGTTGTAAATGTAAAGATCTTTAATTACCTGTTATATATTACATTTAAATAACGTAAACTTAAGTTTTCTCATACTATTTCATTTTTTTAAATAATTTCTTCTGATCCAACTCGAAACAATATTTTAAACATAATTAAAAGTACTTATTTTTCGTTTTGGAACGTTAATGATTTTGTGTAATATAATGCACACATCAATATATTTTATTACAGGCATCGTATTTACTTGGAAAAGAGAAAATTGTTGTAATTTTTTTTACATACAATAAATGATTTTATGATTATTTTATCGTATTTTGAAATATTTAACTGAATAAAATATTTTCATCAACTGCGTGTCTGCATCATTGTAAAAAACTTGTTTACCGTTAAGTTCAATCATATGATTTAGATTCATCAGTGGCCATTTTGAAGCTATGTTCGTTAGAAGTTTTAGTGAAAGTGGTGTTAATATTTTTTAAGGGGAATAAAACTATAAATAAACTTTGTGTCCGACCTCAAATAAATATATAAATAATATTGGCCTAAATTACTGTGGTTAACTACCATCTGTTTTCATTACAGTGATCCAAAGTGATAGATGTCAGCTGTTGGCGTAGTGATATATTAGGGATTAATTCTAGTAACATTTAGAGCTGTCATCCAAGTAAACTTAGGTCGCGAATTACATATATATACTAATTACTCTAATGTGTTGAAGATGAGGAGGGTCGAGTTTAGAGGAAGTGTAACAGCATTTCCATGTAGAGAGCAAAATGAGAAACCGATGCTCTAAACCATGTAGCCACCAAAGCGGTTATCAAGTTGTTAGTTAGATCTAATCTACCTTAGCCTAATAATAAAAATAATAATAGCTTTATGGATATTTTTTCATCACATCACAATTTTTTAGATAACCGTACCGATGATGACGCTGTCTTAGGTGTCATTCTCGCACTATATTGAATTTACTACGGCAGAGCGCTGGATGTTCGAATCTCAGGTAGACTAAGGATTAATTTCCACACAAGTTTTATCGTTATGGTTTTCTTATCCTCTTTCCACGCGAGTACGAGTGTACTTTTCTAAATTCCATCCTCATCTTTAATCTAATTATTAATAATTTACATAATATTCACGTTAAAAGTATGACCTTGAAAATAATAGAAAATAATAAAAGAAGTTAGGCTATAATAAGTGGTTAGTGTGATGGTCAGCAAGTCTTGTGGACTATGGTTCAATTTCCGGTTGATGCTGACGAAGATAGTTTACCTATTTTACATGGGTTCGTCAGTATTCCATGGAAGTTCCGAGATCTCATAGTAAATTACACTATTCGATCATATCATTGTGATATTCAGCTGTCACCTTTTACTTTTGATTGATATTTTCAACTATCAACCCCGCACGGCGTTGCTCGTGACCCACTGTGGTATAAGAATTATATAAGCCCCCCTTCCCCCTCATGGTGCCCAATTTCATTTTTAAACGTAATTCTAAACCAGATTTAAAATATTTTCTTCAAATGGAAATGTTGTCTCTAAAACGTAATTATAAACCAGATTAAAAATATTTTTTTCTTAAATTTGTTGAAAATACCTGATTAAAAATTTAAAAATCCGGGTTCGAGGTGCATTCGGACCCCCTTCCATCCACCTATTTTAAAAATGTCAGATCTCTGCGTGCTGTAGATTTGGCTGGGCATAACACACACATAAACACATACACAGACAAACACTTCCTTTATTATTATTATTATTATTATTATTATTATTATTATATTATTTATTATAATATAATGTAGATACCTATAAAAGAAAACTAATAATTTAGGAAATGTTATAAATGTTGGCCGCAAAAATGTATTTTTATTTAATAAAAGGTGCCTTTCTATGAAAGTTAGACTTTAATATTATACGTACTATCTTTAGGTGACCCGTTCCGTTGGCCTCGTGGTCTAACGCATTAGTTTCGCAGTAGACTATATTGCCGGTGACGGAGATATCAAGGTTCGAATCTCGATTGGGTGTACTGAGATTTTATTTTCCAAAATGGTTTTCCATTCCTTACTAATACCTAAAGTATATTAGCGTAATTTAGTACATAGGTGCATATATGAATATAGAGGAAGTGAACTTGTATTTGTGTGGAGAGAGAGTGGAAAACCATTTAGGAAAAACCACCCCAGTTTACCCAAGTGAGATTCGAACCAAGATCTCGCCGTTCTCGGCAGTCTAGCTCAACACAAGAAACTAGTGCTTAAGTTAACTACGCCACCGACGCGGGTGATTTGATTAGTATGTGTACTTTTAAATATTCGATATATAAGGAATCCTTGTTGATTTGAAGCACACCCGGAAATCAATTGAATAGCGTTCCTGTTGAAACTTGACACCCGATGGTGATGAAAGCCTCGGTATTTTTATTGTTTCAACTCGATTGGATACTCAAACTCTGAGGGTAGTACACCAGGCAGCGCTCAGATCATCAGTACAAATTATAGTTTACAGGCAGTATAAGCCTTCACAGTATATTATTATTATTAATATTAGTACCGCGTCTTACAACCCGTTCGGGTTATACGCACTTACGCTAATGTGTAATGGTAGGGTGATTGTGAGATGAAATGAAGGACCTACAGTTTAACGTGGGATCCGAACCACGGTGGAGGTCTGGCATTTCCCACATTCACAAGATGTCTTGTCAGAGGTGAAGGAAGGGTTTGGTAATCAGATAAATCTGTGCCGGAACCAGGGATTGAACCTCGGACCCCCAACACAAAAGTCTGACACCTGACCACCAGGTCACCTTCACAGTATGCATAGGTACCGCGTCTCACTAACATTCTTGGCTATCCACATATGTACTCAACACAGATGTAAGGATGAGGAAGGTGGAATTTAGAAGCAGCGCACCTAGGTGGAGTCCGACCCTTGGGTCTGTCGGTAGCGTGTCTTATTATTATTATTATATTTATCACCACGTCTTACTACCTGTTCGGGTTATACGCTTTAAGTACTAATTACGCTAATGGATTAGGAATTGGGAAGGTTCAATTAGAGGAAGTGAACCCGCATTTGCGTGGAGGGAGAGTGAAAAACCATTTAGGAAAAACCACCCTAGTTCACCCGACCGAGATTCGAACCTCGATATCTCCGTCCTCATCAATCGAGCTCAACACGACAAGCGCGTTAGCCAACTACGCCACCGAGGCGGGTGGTAACGTGTCTTGTCTACCGGATTTGAATCTCGGCATGATCGAAAAATTGATCATTGGTGAAATGTAGGTGTACTGGGGATTCACACGTTTGCCGAAAAACTAGCGCAGAACAGAAAAGCGCTCTAAGCCAATCACAAGATTTCCGCTTAATCGACGCGAGCTGTTCTGCTGAAGTTCAAATATTCTCTACTTTGTCCGCTCTGCTAGAGGTGTTAGGTTAGGCACAGGAAAACCAATCAAATCTCGTGACCAACCATCTCAAATTAGTGCGCATGCGCATTTGTCAACGCATGCGCCCTAAAGCCAGAAACTAGCATACAGCTTCGTTGGTTGTTTTGAGGATATTTGAAATAACTCGTTAATGTAAAGCGTGTTTATCGATATATTGGATTGTGCCATGACACAGCGTTATAATTTGAAAACAACCATCGAGACAATGATCTAAAATTTAATATATTTATCTACTAGAAAATAGTGGAATGCCAGGCCGCCACCGTGGTTCGTATTCCACGTTAAACTGTAGGTCCTTCATTTCATCTCACTATCACCCTACCATTAAACATTAGCGTAAGTGCGTATAACCCCAACGGATAGTAAGACGTGGTGCTAATAATAATAATAATACTAGAAAATAAATTGTGTTGATAATCAGCTGTTTTAAAGCGTTGCAATGCATCAGGGATCAACTTAAATTGTGTGAATTACTGCGTGGATTCTGCTTTCTATTTTTCGGCGAGCGTGTAACTCAGGCTTTACCCTTTCACAGCGGTGAATTAACGGCGGGACAATTGGGCGCTGTGTCGGTTCTACAGGTTGTTTAATTCATTCCCGCCCCCTGAGTGCTTATCTAACACCAATTACGTCCATTCGTTCGTAAGTTATAAGGAAAACTCGGGGGGCCGGGTGTAAGTTGGCTTATAATGTCTGTTCACGGTAGGAATTGACTTCTGAAAGGCCTTTTTACCTACCATAAATCTATTATATAGTAGGATATTGGTAGGAAAAAAGACCTTTCAGAGAGTAATTCCTACCGTGAATGGAATATAAGTCGTGTGCTGATATAATAAATACTTACCTTAAGGGTTCGGCCAAACTGGCGAGCGCGCGAGCGAGCGAGGGCGTAATTAGCGGACCCTAGTTAGATTATTATTAGCACCGCGTCTTACTACCCGTTCGGGTTATACGCACTTACGCTAATGTGTAATGGTAGGGTTATTGTGAGATGAAATGAAGGACCTACAGTTTAACGTGGAATCCGAACCACGGTGGTGGCCTGGCATTCCCTACATTCACAAGATGTCTTGTCAGAGGTGAAGGAAGGGTTTGGAAATAAGATAAATCTGTGCCGGGACCGAGGATTGAACCCCGGCTGCCAGCACAGAAGTCTGACACCTTACCCCTAGACCACTAGGTCACCGCCCCCCCCCCCCTCCCCCCTAGTTAGAGAAGATGTCTCTGTCAAACACACTTAGTACATCTCTGATCCTCGAAAATTCTTACAGAAAATATTGTGTATTTATAAAAAAGAAAAAAGTAGAAGTGCATCCAATTAATAAATTGAGAAATGCGTATGGTACTGTACTGAAGTGTTTTAAAATCAGATTTGCCGCACCAGTGGCAGAATGGTGCGTTGCACTCGATAACTTTTGACTAGGAGGCAAAGGTTCGAATCTTGGCTCAGTGAACTGAAGGTGATTTTTAAAACTTATTTATTGTTGTGGTTTTTTCATACTCTCTCCAAACTAATGGTGATTCTTATTTGTAAAGGCCTACTTTGATTAATATTGGAGAATTTTAACATATCGGGTTTACATATATACATTATATTATTTATGGTCTTACCAATTAAATTAGGCCATTATTATTATTATTATTATTATTATTATTATTATTATTATTATTATTAGCACCGCATCTTACTTCCCGTTCGGGTTATATGCACTTACGCTAATGTGTAATGGTAGGGTGATTGTGAGATGAAATGAAGGACCTACAGTTTAACGTGGAATCCGAACCACGGTGGAGGCCTGGCTTTCCCCACATTCACAAGATGTCTTGCCAGAGGTGAAGGAAGGGTTTGGTAATCAGATAAATCTGTGCCGGGACCGAGGATTGAGCCCCAGACCTCCAGCACAGAAGTCTGACACCTTACCCCTAGACCGCCAGGTCACCGGGCCATTAATAGCAAGTGTGTTAAACCTATCACTGATAGAAAAAAGTCAAATATCATGTCAAAATGAGAAGTTTCCCCAGCACTCAATGAACCAACATACAATAATATTGCCTAGCGCCTGTAAACTAGACTGTACCGGGTCGAGCGCGCGCGCTTGAAAAATAGAACCAGTTCTATCTTTCAAGCGCGCGCGCTCGCTCGCTCCAGTGTGGCCACCCCCCATTACAACCAATGTGTTCTATTTTATATTTTAGTCGCTCGCGCGCTCGCTCGCTCGCGCGCTCAGTCTGGCCGTACCCTAAGGTGGGCTGCTAGTGAGTGCGAGTTTAATGCATTAATTTTGCAGTTTTTATAGAATAAACATTTTTGATCAAAATAAATACAATATTTCTTCTTTAGAAATATAGAGTTTAGTTTTCTGCATATGATGATCTCAATAGTTTTTGAATATCAATCATGAACATAGGGGCATTTAGTGACAAACTTTTTAAATAAAGAGCTAATGTCACAACACTCCAGAGCACCCTTGATAGATAATCAAGAACGGCTGTTTAGATTAGCATGTGCAGAAAACTAAGGTTAAAAAAACTTACATGGAGGGAGAGTGGGATATCAAATGGGAAAATACTCTCGACTGGGACTCAAAGTACAACCTCCATGTAATCGGTACTCCAGGTTGATTAAAGTGGGGTTAGTCGATGAATGAAAATGAATCCTTACATAATTTTTTAACGGTGGCAAAATTATTTTTAGATTGCGTCTCACCATAAGTTTTGATTAAAAACATTACGTAAAGTGGATTCTGATACCTCTCCCACCCACACCTTTCGTAAAAACAAACTTAAGAAAATACCGAGCCTCATACCTTCCAAGAATGCTACCTTACGGGTTAGTAAATAAAGAGTACTCTTAGGTTAATTCCATTCGGAACTGTACTTGAGCCGCGCTCTTGTTTTCTCGGTTTGCACGTTCACCTGACTGTACCCGCGTGGTTGTGACGTGTTTCCACGAGTCACCGTGGAACAAGCCAGCCTGCCCTACGCCGTGAAGTCTAGTGCAGAGACCTATAGGCGACTGGCCCGCCTGCTTGAGACTTGAGAGTAGAGGGAATAGCCAAGCCGGTGGTTGGTTGGTTGTGTGTGATCGGTTCGCTCGCCGCCAGTATCGTTGCTTCAGTGCAGTTCATTCAATCAGTGTTGGTTTAGACTTTAGTGCGCGTGTTTGTGTATGTGTGTGTGTCGTGTTTTATCAACAACAGCTGTTGTTTGGTGATAATATTTTGTGCGTCTTTCACCGATATATTTTTTTAGGACGTTTATTATAATATTTCTTCCTTGTTTTTGTGATGGTGATGTAAAGGTGATATTTGCTCGGCTGAGGAAGATTTGTGGACATGCGCCCTGCCCTGTATCTGTTGAAGCTGGAATGTAGCAGGTATTTTAGATTGTTTGTTAAGTTTCTATGTTGTCAACTGGTTTTGTTGGTTATGTTCCTTATGTCACCATTGTTACACTCACTAACAAGTATAAACATTCACGCGGACCGGTAGGGTAGACTTAGTGCCATAAAGTTCTTTTTGACTGATGGGTTTTATTGGTTTTACTGTATCTAACTACCCTTTTTGGTTCTCCCCATTTAAGTACCACAGTGGGCAGTGCCGGATTTATGTATGCGGGGGGCCCCCTGACAAACTCATGTAAATTACATCATACCGTGTGTGAGGAAAGGTAAAAACTAATCAACACCTTGACTCCACACGAATATAGTAATAACAAAGTAATAGGAGGTAGGCTACATAAAGACATTAAAAACGCTCGTAATATACCATCTCTCCTTGATTTCTTTGCAGAAAACACGTCAATCTTGTCTTTCAAAGACCATTTCATCACTTTCCATGCTGAAAATTAGAAAATTAAGAGTTAATGTTTTCTTTCTCGTGATGGTTTGTGGGGGGGGGGGGGGGGCTGCCTGTTCAGTTTATACCCATAGGTACTAATTATGCTAGTTTATTAGGGATGAGGAAAATTGAATTTAGAGTGAGTGTACCCGCGTTTGCGTGGAAGGAGAAAGGAAAACAATTTAATTAAAACAACCCTAAGTACACCCGACTGAGATTCAAACGCTTATCTCACCGTCATCGGCCGTTTAGTATATTACGTGAGTGGTATCTTCAAAGACCATACCACCATTGAAACGGGTTGTTTCTCTCTTCTCCTTCTACGCGAATTTGGGTTCCTTTCTCATCCCTAAACCTGAAGGGTAGTAAAATGTGGCGGGAAAAAAAAAGTGAAGAATGACCCTGGGCATGGGACGATTCCTGGATAGCGCAGTGGTTAGAGCATTGGCGTACTAATCCAAAGGTCCCGGGTTCAATTCCCTTGTCCAGGGGTCATTTTTCAATATACAGAGTATGATATCTAGCTGAAGAATTCCTCACTAAAATGCATAAATAATAGCTTCGGCTATTTGAGTCTTAAGATAGAGGTTGGATTGTAAAACCACTTTGTGCGCTGTCTGTATACCTGGGCTCGAACCCCGACCTGCCAAAGCCTCTATCTCAGATATACTCGTCCCTACCAGTGACTAATATTGCTATTTTCTCATCCTCTTCCCACTTTGATTGGGCACTGGCTATATAATAACCCACCCAATAGAAGTGACCTCACCCTTCCTGTCGACTGGTTTTCAAGTTCAATTAGAAGGCGGCCGTATAGTAAAGTGTTGGCTGTTCCTTTTGACTGAAGATCTCCTACTATAAACGTGAGTGGATCTTGACATGAGATGGAAGACAACATCTATTTAGTTGGGGTGCTCGATCGTGCATGCAACTCAAAACTACACACACCTACTTGATTGATGCTGAGCGTAGTCAAATGGGGCAAAATATAGCCTCTATTTTGCTGTTTCTACTATTTCACTTTTATTCTATTTTTCGGTGGCATTTAAATTGTAGACATGTTATGTGATAATTAAAACTGACTTAACCCAAGAATTAAGGTGAAAGTGTAGGTAACTCTAGTTAAGGGCAGTGTTGTTATATTATTATATTATCTAGTATTATATTATTATTAGCACCGCGACTTACTACACGTTCGGGTTTACGCACTTACGTAATGTGTAATCGTAGGGTGATTATGAGATGAAATGAAGGACCTACAGTTTAACGTGGAATCCGAACCACTGTGGAGGCCTGGCATTCCCCACATTCACAAGATGTCTTGTCAGAGGTGAAGGAAGAGTTTGGCAATCAGATAAATCTGTGCCAGGACATAGGATTGAACCATGGACCCCCAGCACAGAAGTCCGGCACCTTACCCATAGGCCAACAGGTCACCATATAGGCTACTAATTACGCTAATGTGCTAATGTTTAGGAATGTTGAATTTAGAGGAAGTATATCCGCAATTACGTGGAGGGGTTTTCCAACCTCAGTACACCGATTGGGATTTGAACCCCGATCTCCCTATAATTGGTAGTCAAGTCTATTGCCTTAAGGCATACTGTATCAACCGTTGTTGAATAGGCTATATGTCAAGGGTGTCCTGGAATTTAATGACATATTTTTCTCTTCTTTTAAAAAGTTCGTCATCTAATTCCGCTATGATCATGACAGATACTCAACAACTGTTGATATAACCATTTGAAGAAAATTAAATTATGTTTCTACTGGTGCCATATTTTATTTATTTTGATAAAAAAAATGGTTTGTCTCTAGAAAACGTGAAAAACACAAGCATTACGGTACTTCGCGTTTCCTACACACCCACCATAACACCGTTTGACGGTACCTTTTGAACACTTGATAGAGATAATCACAGTTAATCTTTTCTCTCCCCTCTCTCTCCCTCCCCCCTCTAATCACCTCTCTCTCCCTGTCTTCCCTCCCTTCTCTCTCCCTGTCTCCCCTGTCTCTCTCCCTCCCTCTCCCCTTCTCTCCTTCTCCCCCCTCTAATCACCTCTCTCTCCCCGTCTCTTACCCTCCTCTCTCTCCCCCTTCTCCCCACTCTCCTCTCTCTCTCTTCCTCTCTACATCTCTCTCCCTTCTCCCACCCTCTCTCCCCTCTATCAGCCACCCAAACAATGTTAAGGTGAAGGTACGGGTGGGGTGGGGGGGAGAATGAGGGATGATTGCATCACGTCATTCTTACATTCTAGAAGCAAAGTCTTCGTCAACAACCCTGTTGGAAAACAGATGAGGAATAAGGAAAGGACACTCGCATAATATTCACCGAGAAGTTAGGACCCGAGTTCATTGAGATAACTTTTTTTTTTATTAATCTCCAAATTGGAGTCGGGACCGTAATTATTCACCGACGGTCACCATGTTGGATCATCCTGTTTACCAGAGTAATGATGCTAAATAGATAATTAATAAACAAGAACAATAGACCGGTACTCCCCAACACGAGGAATAATAACTTTATAACCGCTATCAATAAATACCTGGGTAGAATTTCTTTTTTAGCACTGCGTCTTACTACCCGTTCGGGTTACACGCATAAGTACTAATTACGTTAATGTGTTAAGGATGAGGAAGGTTGATTTTATAGAGCAAATGTAGGCTACTTGTGCATTAGCGGGGAGGGAGAGTGGAAAACCATTAAAGACAAATCATCCTCAGTATACCCAACCAAGATTCAAACCCCGATCTCCCTATCCTCACCAGTCCCGGTCTATTGCGAGAGTGACGCCTAAAGGAGCCCATAGACTCTCCAGCATGCTTTGATCTCTTCACTGTGTGTAGTATTTAAAGACCGGGTTTTGTTTTGACAACTTCGAGCCTATATTCCAGAAGTCTCTTCTTTCCGAGACGCATACACTCGCCATGTTTGTTAGAACGCCACTGGCGTGATTGACAAGCACAACCAAACACTATCAAGCACGCTTGCGCAAACTCTTACTTGAAGACAGAAAATCAAACAAGTTTGATATCTATAGAGCTTAATCAAAATCCATCAATCACACTCACATACACTCAAAATGCTTGATCAAGCATGCTTGTGGGTCTGTAGGCCCCTTTAGACCGTTAGACCACCGAAGCGAAGGGGTGGAGTTGGCAAGGGGGGTAGTAAAAAGGTTTTAGTACTGACACTGACTGAGTTGACAAGACATCTTGTGAATGTGGGGAATGCCAGACCTCCACCGTGGTTCGGATTCCACGTTAAACTGTAGGTCTTCATTTCATCTCGCTATCACCCTACCATTACACATTAGCGTAAGTGCGATAGCCCGAATGGGTAGTAAGACGCGGTGCTAATAATAATAACTGAGTTGAATTTGCTCTGGAGTGTTTGACTCTCTTGAAACGATAGCGCCACTCCTAATTAGAGAGACATATCATCTCTCCAACCAAATACAGAACGGGTGTATTTACTTAAAAACGCATCCTGGGTTAAGTTTGTTTGTAAGTCGTGTGTAAATGTAGCTTTGTATAAATAAAAAAAAATACGTGGAAATTCTGACTTTAATCGATTAACAAATGAAAGGTCAAATCAGAGCTGTACGCAAGTATTCGTTTAGTCCAGAAGTAAAAACAAAAAATGTGGGTTGGGGGGCGCTATACATTGTTAAAAAATGTTTTGTTTCAAGCATTTTAACTAAACAGTTTGTTTTAATGCCTTGGACCTCCTAATACGAGGGTATCCCTGGCGACACAGCTTAGTCTCCTGTTGAAGTCTCCAGTCGTATTTCAACCAGAAACTCCCAAAGGGAAGGGGGAACAATTTCTTAACTCTTTCAGCAATCGTAGAATTTTAATTCTAATAATTCCCTTATTTAGTGATTTAAAAACAACTATCTTTAGATATACTTAAAATATTCTCTTTAAATCTTGTTTTCAATAAACATTAAGATAGTATATTTTGGTACAAGATTATGGGTTGATTTTAAACAGTCGATTTGGTCTAAGTCTTATTTTCATAATAAGAATATTATCTGACAGCTAGAAGAGATACTTGATCTGCTTCCGTGTATTCATACGTCAAGTCATGTAATATCAGCTGTCAATTTTGAAAGGTATTCATCAATAACGTCGTAAAATAACACTAATAAGATAGTATAATATCAATTTTGTTAGAAAAAAATCATGTTTGTGTCTTTTTAAAAGTTTTAAATCCTACTATAGCTCAATTAATGCCACATTGCTATCAGCTTCGGTGGCCGCGTGGTCTATCCTGCTACTCTCGCAGTAGACTTGACTACTGATGACGGGACAATCGAGGTTCGAATCTCGAACGGGTGGAGGTGGTTTTTTCCAAAATGATTTTATACTTTCCCTCGACGCAAATCCGGGTAGACTTCCTATGGATATAAACTTCCTCGTCCCTAAAACCATTGGCGTAATTAGTAAATAAGCGTATCACCTGAACGGATAGTAAGACGTGGTGCTAAAAAAAATTCTAAAACTCTGAACAAAGTGTAAGTAATTTACTATAACCATAATGACTGGACAAATACGCAACGTAAATACCTTGGTAGTTTTGTTAGGCACCGCGCATATTGGAACAAGAGATCTGTAGGCTACCTGACGTCACGCCATGTAGGAGGAAGGAGACATTAATGGTTAGGAGGTGGAGGGGGTTGATGTTCGCGTGACAGACCGTGACTAGTGGAGGAAGAGCTTAGTTGACCATGACGTCAATTTTTTTTTAGTCTCTTAAAGATGTCTTGTAACTGGAGATATTTGAAAAAATCTTCTCATATAAAAAAAACCATTTAAAAAATCAAGATACAATTAAGATTAAGAAAATTGTTTGCGAATCATAACAAAAATTGTATTTTGATCACTTGGTGATCTAAAGTTGTTGTCTTTTAAACGGCGTCTTACTTGTAATTCTCCGGACCGTTCGCATACTTACCACAATGGGATAGAAATTTAAAGGGAATGCCCCCAAATTTGCGTGGAGGTAGAGCTGGGATAAATCTTGGTAAAACCCTTCTCAGGACAATCTTCTGGGATTACAACCTAAACCTCTCAATTACTAACGATAAAGTATATTGCAAGACTGACGTCTTTGTCCGCGTACCCACTGGTACGGATAAAACAAGACTTACAAACCACCTACTTCAATGGCCAGATGGTTCAAGGCGTCACTCTAATGTTAGAATGGCCTGCTGATGACAGGGAGATCGGGGTTTGAATCCCGTTTGGGTCTATTGAAGAGAGTGACTTTTTCCCCGAACGGTTACACACTCTCCTTCTGTGCAAATGCTGGTAGATTACCTCTAAAATTCTTCCTTCGTCATCCCTGCCCCATTAGAGTAACTATCGTACAATATACATACAACCTAAACGGGTAGTAAAGGATGTGTGAAATTGGTACACCAAGTCTTCGACTTTATTTTTTTACTTTCTTACTTTGACTCATTTATAAATGGCTAAAGTATGTTAATTAGTAACAACAAATTTTCTGCAGTAAAATGGTTCAATACAGACGACTTCCTGGAAAACTTTTGACATTGTGAATTTATATTTGAATGTATTTGTCAATCCAAATTACAAATTTTGGTCTTAAATAATTTAAAAAAGTATGAAATATTGTAATAATATTATATATTTTTATTTTAAAGCCAGAGTTGGAGTCTCTACATTTTTAACGATTCTAACTCCACCCAAAAAATTGCTGCTGACTTTTTAACCCTGCAGGTAATAAAAAGTGGTGATTAAAAACATCGAAAAACTTACAAACAAACCTACCTAACGTTATATATTCACCAATAGATTTATTGATAAAAAATAGCCTTTATTTAGCGGGGAACTTATAAAAGTCAAAATTCACTGGAATGTTCAGATGGTTTTGCATTAATTCTTGAAATACGAAGCAGAAGAATGTATCAACTCTGATTTAGGTTCCACCCTGGTTCAAACCCAGGAAATCTTAAACGCTTGCTCTCTGACCCGAGTTGACCACGGTGGTCTTCAAAGTCTAGTGATCGTCTCATGGCCCGATGTTCGTGGGTTCAACCCCGGCTGGGGTCAACTGATCTTTCTTGAGCGATAAAAATCCGTAGCACAACTTCCTTCGGAGGGGAAGTAAATCCGTCGGCCCCGTGTCGATTGTGGTATTTAGAAGAGCCCTGGTAAGGTATGGGAAATCACCTTTCCCGCCAAAAATGTTAGGCCCTTTAACTCTCACTCATAGAAATTCCAGTGTGTTGATATATGATATAATCAGTTGGTTCAAAAAGTACACGTAAAATACCTCAAATAAATAAATATCTTGACCCAGCTATAGATATAGGCAATTGTATCATACCTACTTTATACTACCCTAACAAGCAGGACTGGCCTATGGTGCAAGGTTTATCAAATGCTTATACCAACAGAATGTACATTTTCTAGTGTTTAGTAAAATAATTATATAAATTAAATAAACTCATAATTATTTCTACACATACACACATACTTAATCACGCCGTTCCCTTACGCGGGTACTTCGGTTTATAAAAAGTTTGGAGGCCCCTCCTGATCCAATAGACTATTAAGAATATAATTATGGTGACCTGGTGGTCTAGGGGTAAGGTGTCAGACTTATATGCTGGCGGCCGGGGTTCAATCCTCGGTCCCGGCACAAATTTATCCGATTACCAAACCCTTCCTTCACCTCTGACAAGACATCTTGTGAATGTGGGGAATGCCAGGTCTCCACCGTGGTTCGGATTCCACGTTAAACTGTAGGTCCTCCATTTCATCTCACAATCACCCTACTATTACACATTAGCGTAAGTGCGTATAACCCGAATGGGTAGTAAGACGTGGTGCTAATAATAATAATAATAATAATAATAATAATAATAATAAGAATATAATTATAAATAAAAAGATTTATTAACAACATAATCACTTTTTATGTTTTTTTTACACTCAGGATCACATTGGTGAAACACTTTGATATGTAATTAAAAGATCCTAAAAATATTAAGAAAGAAGGTGTAACGATTATAAATTACACATCCTTTTTGATCAATTAATAAAACTAGTCAGATCTAATCCAACTTAATAATATTCAAAATTAATTTAATATACATTAGATTTCACATTAAATATCCACGTTGTACAACATTCTTATATATATATATATATATATATATATATATATATATATATATATATATATATATATAATATATTATATATATATATATATATATATATAGCTACGTTTTACAACATGCTTATATATATATCTCTACGGTATCGAGCACCCAAGCAATATCATCTCGAAGGACAAGTGGGGGAGAATGAGGGATGATTACATCACATTATTCGAACAATCTAGAAGCAAAGTCTTCGTCAACAACCCTGTTGGAAAACAGATGAGTGAGGGGGACACTCACATAATATTCACCGAGAAGTTAGGACCTGCGCTCGGCAAGAGATTTTTTTTTTACTGATCACCGAATCTGAGTCGGGGCCCGTAATTATTCCGCGTCGGTCACTAGATTGGTTCATTATAGATCCAATCATATTTTTTAAATCGTCCTAATTCCCAAGAAGTGAAAAATAGCAGCGCTTGTGATATCGGATCGTGAATTCATCTTGTTCGATACATCCAAGACGATAAATAATTCATTCATTAAACATACAGGATTGATTTCAATTATAGTCTTAACATCAAATCAACTTAATCACGATAGTATCAAAACGCATGAACTGTGAATGGTGAGTCTGTGTCTTTGTAAAAATATAGCGCCCTCCACCAACCACGACCGTGTGAACAGTAACACTATAAAAGAACCATAGGCGCGAACCCGCGACACGAAATAACTCTACAAAGGGATAATATCTTTGCGCACATTTTCTTGTCCAGTATTTCAACACCCTATCATTATTTTGTCTCACGCAGTGGGTTTCGTTTTATTTATATTACTAAAGTGGCGTAGTTGGCTAACGCGCGCTAGTCGTGTTGGGCTCGACTGCTGAGGACGGGAGATCGAGGTTCGAATCTCGGTCGGGTGAACTGGGGGTGATTTTTCCCTAAATGGTTTTCCACTCTCCCTCCACGCAAATGTGGGTTCACTTCCTTTAATTCAACCTCCCCAATTCCTAATCCATTAGTGTAATTAGTACTTAAGCGTATAACCCGAACGGGTGCTAAATAATAATAATAATAATAATAATAAAAATAAAAATAATAATAAAAATAATAATAATAATAAAATAAAATAAAAATAATAATAAAATAATAATAAAAATAATAATAAAAAAAAATTTTATATTACACAGAGAGTAAGCCTACAATGGGGACGCATGAAACCCCCTTGCCCCGACCCCTGAAAAAAAAAACAATCCTCTCCCAAATTAGTAGAAATGGAGTTTCCAATTTGTTTTGGGGAAGAGCGTACACATCCATCAATTTGACCTTGAGACTTTTTGAAGCACATAGTTGTTTAGGTGATGTGGTAATCACATTGATCAAAGAACATCGTGACGTTGCGAGAAGCAATCAAACTATGCTGGTTTCTTGTTCGAATTGCACATTCACGGTAACATTTGACTTTTTATAGATTTAAAAAAAAAAGTATTTTTTTTTATTCATCGAGCGTTTAGGTTACGAATATACATTTATTATGTTAATGGGGTATAGATGAGAAAGGTGGGAGAGTGGAAAACCATTTAGGAAAAAAAAACAATAGTACATTCGGCCGGGATTCGAACTCTTATTTTGCTGTCACCGGAATAAAAATCAAGATAATCATGAAATTTAGATGTACATCGACTTTATTTGCCAAAATGACAATATATTTTTGTTTAGGCGGTTGAATAAGGATTAAAAAAAATTCTTGGCTTATTTTTTGACCTACATAAAAATAAATGTGTTAGTTTTTAGAGCTGTCGACGAGGGGTAGGGGGGGGGCTTCTTTAAAAAAACCTTACATTGCTCAGATATATTTGATATTGTACGAATTTTCTTTGCTTTTTATACGACTTGTGTCCTTGTTAGAACCATTGGGCATGAACGTAAGAAATTCATCTATCTTGGAAGTGATTTCCTTTCAAATTTATGGAACTTTAAAGAGAAGGGGGCGCTAAAATCATGGCTCTCCCGGCTCAAAATTATGTTTGAGGTGGCCCTGCTTTTCGGTGGTCAAATGGTCTACTAAGGCGTCACACTCGTAATAGACTGCACTATCGATGACGAGGAGATTGGGATTCTAATCCCTGCTGGGTGTACTGAGAGGGTGGTTTTCCCTAAATGGTTTTCCATTTTCCTTCGATTAAAATGCTTGTATTTTCTTTCTAAATTCAACCCTCCTTTCCCTTAGCCAACACATTAGCGTAGTAATTAGTTCATATATTCTCACAACCCGAACGTGTAGTATGAATTTTCCCAGATCGATCCACTATCCTTTCCGAATAGGCCTACCCGCATCAGCCTAGCCTGCGGAATAAATGGCAGGTTCATTTAATTTGGTTTTCCGGTGAGTGGGAGGTCAGGGTTTGAATCTAAGCCTAGTGTACTGAAGATGGCTTTCCTCAATTTTCCTCTCTCTACCTCCACGTAAAGATAGGAAGAATTTCATCTACAGTTAACCTTCTTCTATATTGGTAGGGATTGTGAGCTAAGGGTAGTATATTTTTAGTTTCTATGGTAAAACATTTTTTTTTTTCGGTAAAATAAATAGGGTCTTAAAATATTTTTGTCATTAGAGAAATAGTATTTAATTTTCTTCCCATGGTGACTTCAACACTTTTTGAATATTTGTCAAGGTTGTCCTACAATTTTATGGTAACTTTGTCTCTTAATTTAAATTATGCTTATATGCTCATGACACATAGAGAATTACTGTGGATATTGCTGAGAATGATTTTTTAAGTACTATTTTGTACTACCCGTTTGGATAATACACTAATGTACTAATATGCTAATGGTTTTAGGGATTAGGAAGGTTGAATTGAGAGGAAGTGTACCCGTATTTATGGTAGGAAGAGTGGAAAACCATTTTGGAAAAACTTCAATACACCGACCGAGATTCGAAGATTAATCTCCACGTCATCGGCAGTCTAATCTACTTTGAGAATAGCGCCTAAGGCGATGTGGCCATCGAAGTGGGTTGTTTATTTATTTTGCTGGATTTTTTGTTGCTATAAAAACTTCAAAAAACACTGTCATTTTCTTGGGTCCCCTTCTATTCCACCTAAAAACTCCTCGGGAGGTGGGGGAGAGAGGGAACCAATTGGAAACGAGCATTTCTATCGTGATTCTTCTATAGTTGAACAATTTCAACTGAAACTACTTGTTTATAATCTTAAAGGTCAATCGTATTCATCGCAAGCAAATAAATCCTCAACATCGGATAACAAACACCTCCTTTTAATCCGTGACTGCTACTAGCATGATCACATTATAACTAGCTTTACATGCCCTAATAGGACACGACACATTATGCAAATAACGTTCACTTTGTTGTTGAGAGAATGAATATCTTTTGGTCACGTCATATTTCCACAACGCACGCAACTACCGTAGCAACCAAATACCGCAACTGTTTGTTTTCGTGGCTAGATTCCCGGATTGATAATGAATGACTGACTATACAGTGAAATCTCTTAATAACGGATATCTTCCGGGATAGAAAAAAAGTCCGTTATTTGGAAAAAATAAAATTTTAAAATAATAATTATTGAACACAGTGTATTGTACACAAGAACCAATGACATTCCTACAGTGAAATACTATACATGGGCTGGTGCTTTGAATTTTTGTCCGCTGTCTAGAGATTTCATGAATGAATATTTGTCTATAGCAATGCCCGTTGCCATTATTGAGAAAGTCCGTTATTGGGAGGTTGTTTCTCCATAAGAGCCTATGTTATTAAAGCTGTCGGTTATAAAGAAGAATCCGCTCTGGTGTATTCGGCCACGAGCTGAACTTTGGTTGTACTAGGCTATTGCACTTCATCCAATATCACTCACAGTCACAGCTGAGGGAACTTCAGGTATTATGGAGAAAAGCTTTATCTTCGCTCTCTCTCTCTCTTAACTAACTGTTGCCTAACCAGCGCGCGTTGCGAAACTCGTCTTGTGTTTTGAGGGGCGCTTGACCGCACAAAAACGTGAAAATTACAAAGCTGATATCCGGTGTAATCCCTTTCCTTGAGTTGTAGTTGAGGATCACCCCTGTCCTTCCAGTGGAGGAACTCGACCACGCCCGTAAAAAACTATCGCATTGTGAGGTATGAGGCATTCCTAATTTAGCTCAGTTCAGGGAGGGTAACAATATCTGGGAATACGACCCGCCGAACGTTGCCAAGTTATTCTAGGTCTATATTATATTTTTCCGCCGTGAAATGTACCCGTGTTTGCTAGAAGAGAGGGTGGAGAAATCATTTAGAAAAAAATAATAGCTCACGATACACCCAGGTGGGATTCTAACCCTGACCCCTCTATCACCGGCAAGCCAAACTGGTCAAGATTAATATATATTCCGTGTGTCCACCGATGCGGGTTAGTTTTAAAACATTTACTTGGAAAATTTGTTTTTGTTCTCAATATTGACAAAATATTATTACTGTATTCGCATTGATAAAATTGGTAGAAGGGTTTTTCCATATCAAGTGATCCAATCTCTTTTGAACCTTGCCCTATTAATTTTTTTTTTCAAATTTGGTTCACCTAACCTACCCCAAGAAATAATAGAAAATTCAAATTTTTTGGAGTTTTAGCTAGGCCTACAGTAGTGTTTAAACTACGACCCTGCGAATTAGTTGTATGTTTCCCCCCCTTAAAAGGCAAGGGCTTCAATCTTAAATTACAAAATAAAAATGTATGTGTTATTTTTTTTATCTTTTTAATTTTTTTTTAGCAATGCGTTTTACTACTCATTCGGGTGATACGCTTATTTCCTAATTACGCTGATGGGTCAGTGATGAAGGTTGAATTTAGAAGAAGTGTAACCGCATTTGCGTGGAGAAAGAGAAATAGAGAGAGTGGAAAACCATACTCATTACACCCGACCGGATCGAACCACAATCCACTCCGCTATCAGCAGTCTAGTTTGTTGTGAGAGTAGTGCCTTATACCATGCGACCACCGAGGTGGGTGCCTGTATTTTTAATCATCAGCTTTGAAAACAATTAACGACATATTTTCTTGATTGTGAATAATTTATTCTCTAAGCTCGTGTATGCCAACTTGTTTCCAATCTTTCAATTAGCTATAAGACTAGAAGTGTAAGACAGACGGGTATACAACCACTTCATTAGTAGTTTCCCCCAATGAACATGTGTTATATTTGTTGTTTTTTAAATGACAAAGGTTATCAATGTCAGTCAAGTAATTACGTAAACTAACCAACATGTTGAGTCAGTCGTAAAAGGTTAGATAAGTTCGTTGTAAATCTGCGCTGTTATTATTAGCTCGAGTTAGAAACACTAAGCAATAGTTAACAATATTGTTAGCCGTGTGTTGCTAACACCGTACTAACAGCGTGATATAACTTGACACTAGGGGCTACTTAAGGCGGCCATCTCGGTCAGCGAGAAAGTACCAATCACTATCAGGCCATACGTCTTAAAAAGTAATGGTGTGTGTCTTTTTTTTCTGGAACTACTTATCTATTACGTCTAAGCTTATTGTTTCTTTCGTACTTAACCTAACACCACCTTTAGTCATGTAAATAATGAGGGAAAGAAAATTACAAGCTTGGAAAAAAAATATTGTTTATGTTAGAGAGGAAGGGTAAATTTACTACCCCATTTAATCAAGCCTAACCGCATCGGTTGGTACACGGATGAAACGTCAAGTTCATATAGTTTGGTCTGCCTGTTGCAGGGAGATAAGAGTTTGAATCTAGACCGGGTGAATTAAGGGCGATTATTTCCCTAAAATGTGATTTCCCACTACTGCTCCACGCAAATGTGGGAGCATTTACTCTAACTTTCACATTCCTCATCCTAAACCAATTATTTTAATTAAATGTTTATGGCCAGGACATATATTAAAATGCGCTTCAAAAACATTCCTATATTATTAGTACTACGGGTACTTACATGTACTTTCTGAAACAATTGATTATGTCAGCACACGACTTACATACAAACTAATTCAACTATATAACAGACACAGCACCCCAATATCAACACTGTGTAAGGGATAGAAGTTTTCCGATTTTACTAGGGACCAATTTTTTTTTTAGGTCTTGCCAGAAATTTTAACCCGAGACACTGGTGTTGGGCATAGTTTTTGAATATTTACATTTCTTTTTAAATATTTTAATCTAATACACTTTTAAATGGCCTTCAACGACAGGTTTGCCAAAAAAAAATCTTATGCGCAAAACGAATGGCAGTGAATTTCCCTTAAAATCGTAAAACTGAAAGAAAAAAATAATTAAACAATGTTATGAATTATTGTTTGAAAAATAGTTTTTTTTTTAAGTTTCAATTTGAGACATACACTAATACAAGCAGTAATTATTTCACTTAGTTTCATTTGAGACTTATAGGCCTAGAGCACGAGAGTTGTATATGTTGCTTCGTCGGCAATTTTGGCCACATTGTGTTCACATGTACCGGTTTATTATGTAATTTATCTTGTCCTACAAGTCCCATCTGGTTTTCGGTTGCAGAAAGATGGTCACGCCCGGATAAGAGGATATTGACGCCATCACGGTATTAATTTGTTTATTCCCGTAATAAAGACACTAAAGTTGGCCTAAGGCAAAGGCAATTTAAAAATAAAATTGTGTTTCTGTGAATCCTTTCAGATTTAAGCACCATGTTTAAGGCCCTGCCTACCCTCCGGCGGCGTGTTGAGCTTTCAGCTCTAAAATAGATGGCGTTGCTAACGTTATACAAACTGGTGGATTCCAGTCATCAGGTTGGCAGAACTACTGGTTTGTTTAAACAATTGGGAGACTGGCGACCACGACCGGTAATCAGTAAAGGCAGCAAGCAAACTTTTTCCAAGAATTGAGAGAGATAAGAAGTAAAGTGCCGGACCGTAAAGTGTGTAGGCGACCAAGTTTGACTAAACATGGGGAGACATAACGTCAAGATACAATCACACTCTCGAGCAGAAAAATTAGCTTATTCATTCCAGTCAGCTAGACGTCCATTAACCTGTAGTACCACTTTTGAATTTAGAACCTTTTGATGCCAAAGTTTAGTACTAGTTTTGTACCATTTTGTACCAGTACCCGTTTTGAGTAATTAGCATATCAAAGTGGTGACTCTAGGTTAATGCAGTTGTACCACTTTTGAATTTTGAACTTTTTTTGATGCCAAAGTTTTGTATCCGTACCCATTTTGAGTAATTAGCATATCAAAGTGGTGACTCAAGGTTAATGCTGTTTTACTACTTTTTAATTTTGAACTTTTTTGATGCCAAAGTTTTGTACTAGTTTTGTACCGTTCTGTACCAGAAAGAAAAAGTATTGTACCCGTACCCGTTTTGAGTAATTAGCATATCAAAGTGAGTACTCCACGTACTCCAGGTAAATGCGGTTGTACCCCTTTTGATTTTGAACTTTTTTTGATGCCAAAGTTTTGTAATAGTTTTGTAACACAAATAAGTTTTGTACCCGTACCCATTTTGAGTAATTAGCATATCAAAGTGTCACGTGACTCCATAATGCTGTTGTACCACTATTGAAATTTTTTCAAATAAATATCTGGTGAGGGTAGTGATAAATAATAATCTACACTTATTTATCAGAGAAAAATTTATTTAAGGTAAAATTAGAGATAACTTACTTTTGAAGGTTTTGTCACTAACTATAATAAATAACCTATACGATTGAGTATGTAGCCTACGATTTTGTCGTACCATTTATTTGAGTTTATTAGTAAGAAGGTAAATTAAAAAATAACTAAAATTTAATGTGCTAAATTTGGCCACTGTGCTTTGGCTAATTTTTAAAATTTAAAGGTTAAGGAGGCAATAACATATTTTAAAAGCAGTTTCATTTCGAAGACTATAACAATTTTGACTATAAATATATCTGTTATTTTTATTACTGATATTACCACGTCATACTACCTGTTCATGTTATACGCATATATGATAATCTAATTGGGTGGTAATGAGGAAAGAAGCATTTGAGAGGTAATCTACCAGCATTTTTATTTTGGAAGATGGGGAAACAATTTAGGAAAAACTACCCTCAATAGACTCGACCAGGATTTGCACCCCAAGTGCTCCGCTATCAGCAGGCCAATTTAACACTAGTGACACCTTAGACCACTCAGCCACTGAAGTGGGTATCTGTTATTTAATACGGTGTTTACAGTTTTCAAACATCTATAGGATTTACACAATTTTCCAGAAATAAATGTTTTTGGGAATAATTTTTTTATCCTATTGGTAGAGTTTAACTTGAGTAATATCTCCATGGTGTCAGCCTGCAAGCAGGCTATACCAATCGAGAGGCTGCCGTATGTTGGCAAAGATAGGGCCAACATTTTCAAGCTGAGGGTGCCATGTGGTTAGCACAACGAGCCCTCCAGACTTCTATCTCAGTTTTCTAGACTGAAGCGCTACTTATTCATTCAATTATCTCCTCATTTGTCCTCACGAGGTTGATTTTGGTTCCGTTTCAGACCCACTGCTTCACAGACAGAATTAGGGGCACTGGGGATCGAACTTGGGACTTCAGTATCTGAAGACAGTAAATCTGACCACTATACAACAGAGGCGGTCGGGTATCAAATACTTACTTACTTACTCTATGGCATAGGGAACACAAAAGTTCATTAATTTTAATGGTTTTAATTATATATTTACTTATCATCGGCTTCATGTCGTGGTCAATATTGCTAAAGTGCTATGACTGAGCACTGAGTGCGTAAATTAATCAGCTCAATAACTTGACTAGTTCGATTCCCTGTTAGGTTGAAATTACTTAGTACTAGCGTGATACGAACTCGGCCAAGGCACAAGAGATTTTGAACATACAATAAGTGCGTTACAGAGTGTTAGTAACATTTACTTTCAGCTAAGAGCTTTTCTTAAAAAAAAAGTACTTAAAATATCAGAATAATCGCTGCATTGTTATATAGAAGTATCTATTTGTATCTTAATTTTGATATTATTTCTACAGTAAATAAAATAGTATCGCTGCTCATCCATTGTACTTAAATTAGTAGATACAGATAGCCTAAGCACCAGTAATTTGCATACCATTAAAAAAACTTACCCTTTACTACAAGAAGTTAAATAATCAATTATATCTTTGATTTTCTTTGTGCGCCCTTTCTTCATAAACTTGTTATTCACAAGGATATAAAATAATATTTTGTAAATACTTCTCCACCTCAAAATTTATACAATCCATTGGATTTTGTTCGAAAGCAAAAAGGTCACATATTGTTAATTATATAAAAAGTAATCACCGTGGGTAGTTATTGTTCGGGATTCGATACATTTCTTCCAAAACGAGCGCACAAACTGCGAGAATGCAACAGGTTCAAATTAAAAGTAATCACATTTAACACGCTAATAAAATAAAATTAACATTTTCACATCTTGACTACCAAAACTTCGTTCATTAACTTTTTGAAAAATAACTTATTCCAAAGTCCAATGAGAGTCAAATCCTAGACCGTAAAATAAAAACTAGTATATAAAATTATACTGAGAACGTCTCCAAATTACATTTAGTCCAAACTTTATTTAAAATAACTATGTTTGATATGAGCAGGAATGTTTATTTTTATTTATTATAATAGTGGATTAAAAATTCAATGTACAGTAGTTTTCATTTACTTTGAATATTAACACTTATTATTACAACGTGTAGTGCTAAAGAATGAGAAAACTCAAGAAAGAATATAAGATAAGAGTGAAGAATTTTACATGTTTTACTGCCTCAGTTAAATAAGGGCTAATGTCATAAAATTTTGTGTATGGAGAAGCATGTGGCTTTTTCTTTGAAAATAATGTATCACTAGAGTAATACTCTCATTGAAGTAAGTAGGGACCAACTATATTTATTCACACAGCAGGAAAACTTTGTGAGTATTTTAGTTACTGAATATATTAAGATGTTTAATTGTTTATATTTAATTACGCAAATTTTCATAATTGGACATTGGCCCTTCTTATCCTAACGTACATGGTATTAATTTTCTTTGGCTTAAGAAGGTCACAGAGATTAGTTTAACCCTCCATTGCCGCCTGCATTCCGATACAGCAGGTTAGCCAACGCTTGCAAAATGATACTAGCTTGTAAATGGGTAATGATCATACTAACGGCACCTATTATCAGCTATGACAACTAGTTGCAGAAGGAAAAGTTGTATTTAAAACCATGTATTTTGACTAGAGAGTCGACTTGGGAGTCGTTAGAGCTCAATATCGTCGTGATTATTGAAGCTAACCCAATTTAAAAAATATGTCTAAAAAGAAAAAGAAATTATTCATTAAATAGTATGTTATAAACAAACACTCTAGCTTAATTGTACAAAGAAAATAAATAAATCCATTAATAATTTTTGTTTTCCCATTTAAAATGCATTGAAATGGAAACATTTTAATGAAAATATTTCAATAACTATTTTTAGCATGGTTTGAAAATTCCATAAGAATTATGAAAGATGCCCAGATATGTTACTAAAATAAATAAAAAACAACAAGGTTGAATTATTAAATATATTTTGTTCTAAATTCTTTTGTTTAGAACCGTGCATTTATGGGTAGGCAGGGCCTTAACACTTGTTTCACAGGTGTGTTTAAAGCTTATTTCACAAGTGTTTAACGCTTGTTTCGGGTAGGATGTGAAAAAGTATCAATACTTTACTAATATCGATATTTTAATTTCGATACTAGTATTTATTTACTCGATACCCCCCCCCTCCCCCCTGATAATTTTACTGATATTAGTACTCACAATCTGGTATCTGTTTGGTAACGAATGAAACAACTTTTTTGTTATCTTCACTCATTTTGGGATTACATTTTTACTAGAGTGGACTGTGGAGAAAGAAAAAAATGCCCCCTTTCAATTCTCGCACATTTTCTGCATGACAACCAAGAAGAGACTCTAGCTTGCATTCGATCTCTTTTAGCTTATCATGATTCATTTCTGTTCTTTCATCTTTATAAATACAGCCAGATGACTGACGGGGTGAGTAGCGACCAGTCTTCTACTACCTCTCTTTTTATCAATGAGAAATTCATCACAAACTAAACAAAAGAGGCTTTTGTTGAACTCAATTAACTCAGTCAACTAAAGGTGCCCCAAGCAGACAAGTGTATGTGCATTGTTTAAGCAGACAAAGCAGGGGAGGACGTCCTTTCTTTTATTATTTGTCAATAGGTAATAATAATCTATATTGATAGAGTATATAAACGACGAATGTAGTTAAAAAGTGGCACCTCCCAGAATGGAATTATAGAAGTTTTTTTAAAAGTTGGATAATGAAAAAGCATCTTGTAAAATTGGTTTTACATCTTGTTTCACTGTTGTTTAAAGCTTATTTCACTGGTGTTTAAAGCTTATTTCACTAGTGTTTAAAGCTTATTTGACTGGTGCTTAGCGCTTGTTCCACAGGTGTGTTTAAGGCTTGTTTCACAGGTGTATTTGACGCTTGTCACAGGTGTTTAAGGCTTGTTTCACAGGTGTATTTGACGCTTGTTTCACAGGTGTTTACGGCTTGTTTCACAGGTGTATTTGACGCGTGTTTCACAGGTGTGTTTAAGGCTTGTTTCATAGTTGTTCAACCCTTGACGTTGAACTATCCATTCGAACCCTTGTTATATTATCTGGAAATAAACTCATTTAAACTCTATTAAAACAATTGGGTGAGAATTTCTTGAAACCTGGGCTATGCCAGATATTTTATTTTGGACAGTGATATTTATTATTTATAAAAATAGTTGGTGTGTGTAAAGTCTTTAAAATAACGCTTAGCTTCTCAACAACCTCCTTAAGCCAGTCCCACACTATTCGCGAATGCTAACAGATGTTCATGTATCGGGTGACTGTCCGTGCAGTGTGGAAGGTACACGAATAGCGATTGACGAATGTTCATTGTTCAGTCGAATATTCGGCATTTGAAGAGTTTCGCATTGGGAGCGGTTTCTTGACACGAATCAAAGGAAGCGAATGTTTGCCACTGTAGTCTCGGCGAACATTATAAATGCCCCCACACTGCACTTCAGTCGTCCGTGTCATCTGGTTGCCTAAACTCTAGGCACTAATGCTTAGCTATTTATTTATACAATGCAGTACAGTGTAGTGTACCATGTAATGTTTTATTTAATAAACTGGTAATTGTTTTGCTAACACCAAATAACTATTCCGACTTTTGATTGCTTTGGTCCTTATCTTGTCATACTCTTGTTGAAAGATACCATCCACCACCTTTTACTTCTGGGTTTTCTGGACTTATCACGCTCGATAGTATAATAAATGCAACCACAGCAGTGATGTAATCACTTGCGCGGTCCATTATGCATTGGCAGCCGACTACCACCGAAATGAATGATCTGATCGAATACTAGGGGTAGACATTCGAGAGAAGTGTGTGAGGTCCACAGAAGGTGAATATTCGTGTAGGTTTCATGACAGAATTGAGTGAAGAATGTAGGGAACTTTTGGGCGAATAGCGGACGAATGTTTCGCCCGAATATTCCCCCAAAAGTTCCCCTACATATTCGTCCGCTTTCGCGAATAGTGTGTGACCGACCTGCTTCAGAGAATTACAAAATATATTATGGGAGGCTGTATGATATATCATCAATCTTCTTATCAACTTATTGATATTATATTGACAAAATACTATTTTAAGAAAGCCTGGGTTTTTGGTTTACGGGCGATTATGATTTTAACAAACTCTACATGTGTTTTGGTGGCCGCATGGTCTAAGGAACTACTTTCGCAATAGACTAGACTGCCTATGATGGGGAGATCGAGGTTCGAGTCTCGGTCGGATGTACTTAGTTTTTATACAGAAATGGTTTTCCACTATTTTCACGCCAATTCAAGTACACTTCCTCTAAATATAACCTCTAGCGTAATTAGTATATAGGCGTATAATCCTAAAGGATAGTGAGAAGGAATGTTAAACCTATAAATAAAGTTTGTTTATCACCTATACATGCCACAATAGTAGGTCTTTGAGATTTTGTTATTTTTGGACTAAAAACTTCTTCTAATAAGATAATATTTTCTAGTCGAATTCCGGTAGAGTCGAATATTAACTCTTCCCGTGGGGCGATAACAGTATGTGCGTGTAATTTGGAGTTCACTAGGATGCGGTTCTAGGCGTTAATGACCCCACTTTGCTAATCACCTGCATTGAAAATTAACGACGCAGTTACAAGTAATAGCGTTAAAAAAACTTGTTTATTTTGCAAACTTAGTTTCTCTTTTAAAAAAAAATCTGTTCACTAACTAAATATAAACATACCACTGACAGTACAGATGTCATTGAACTAAATATGTAACTTTCGAAATACGAATGCACTTTTGTTTTTTCAAACGATTGTAATATTGTTTTTATAGTTCTGTTATTGTTTTGTCTTGAATTGCTCCATTTATACCCGTGTTGAGATTATAAAGATTTGTTTCAGACTCAAATAAACGGATGTTATGAACCGTTATGTCTAATATAAACTTATAATATTTTAAATTATGACCTGAATGTATAGGTCTACATGTTTTATTATAAATTTTATTGTAGAATTTTTATTTATTTAGAAAGTAATTGGTATTTTTTTCAGTACATACTTATAAATAACCCAGACAGCAAAGATATCACACCTAAAACTTGTCGAATCAATAATCCGGGTAAACCCGGTTTGGTGGTTGAATAGGCCTACCATAGACTGGAGATCGGTGTTCGTATCCCGGACGGTTTTACTGAGGGTATTTTTTCTAAATGGTATTCCACTCTTTCTCCCCTACGCAAATGGGGTCGCACTTCATCTAAATGCACCTTGCCTCATCGCTAACATATCAGCATAATTAGCACATGTGTGTACAACCCGAACGGATAGTAAGGTGCGATGCTAAGAGAGAAAACAAACCGAGAATTTTAACGTTTAAGAATATTGGCACTTATGATTTAAGCAAATCGGGCAAATCTTAGCAAGCTAAATGGAAAATTGTGTTTTTCAACCCTCACTATTATGTCTTCTAAAATCGTAACGCCCACAGATGGCTATTGATCGTGCTCGACTCAGGAGGAGGAGCTACGCATGCGCTGTCTAGTAGTAATAAGTCTGCGCGGATGTAGTGGCTCTATATATGTCTCAACCACACATTATATAGCACTGATGCAATGACTCAAATTACGTCACAGCCACAGAATAGTGTTCGTTGCATCTCGTGCTGGGTGTTTGGCTATGTACGCACAGTATAGTGTTAATAGTTTTGGTTGTACGTAGCCACTCAAATTAAGTATGGCGCAGGAGACTTGACTACGCATGCGCAGTCTAGTGTTAATAAACTTGCGTAGATGTAGTGTCTCATATTATGTCTGGTGTAGTTGGTTTGACCACGCATGCGCAGTCTAGTATTTTTAAGCGTGGATGGATGCAGTGACTCAAATGATGTTGATGAATTAATGTTTGTTGAGTTAGGTATAGCTGCGTTGGCTGCTAATGAACAGTCTAGTAGTAATAAGTCTGTTGCGTCTATGCTTGACGTGTCTCTGGAGCCGAACAACACACACACAGTTTCCTCTTGGTGAGTCACCTCAACGGGGCTTGTCAGGTCTGCAGGTGGTTGGTACCGTCTGGCGCTGGCTTCCTTTTATCTCTGCACTGGTTGGAGGAGACTCCAGCTTCGGAGCGCGAGGTGCATTGTGGGGAGTCTCTGAGTTAATTTACTCCTCTTTGTCTTTCCATCGCTCTCTCCCCCTTTCGCTGTTTTCTATCTCTGTTTAATTTCATTCGTCTCTTGTCGTCTAGTCTGGAAGTGCTGAATCAAGACGAGGATGGCCAAGATATGGATGGCCCCTTCCTGCTTCATTCCTGGACCTCAAATTTTATTGAAAATGATAAAATGTCGGACTTCTGTGCTGGGGGTCCGGGGTTCAATCCTCGGTCCCGGCACAGATTTATCTGATTATCAAACCCTTCCTTCACCTCTGACAAGACGTGTATTAATCACAACTTGTGAATGTGGGGAATGCCAGGTCCCCACCGTGGTTCGGATTCCACGTTAAACTGTAGGTCCTCCATTTCATCTCACAATCAACCTACCATTACACATTAGCGTAAGTGCGTATAACCCGAACGGGTAGTAAGACGCGGTGCTAATAATAATAATAATAATAATAATAAGAACTAATTACGCTAATATGTTGGGGATGTGGAAGGCTGACCCGATAGGAAGCTTACTCGAATTGGCGTGGAAAGAGAGTGGAAAATCATTTAGGGGAAACCACCCTCGGTCACAGATAAGGTGTAACCAGACACACAGCCTCCAGGTTAAAATGGCTGTGCTAATTGGAAGAGCTTGAGGCCTTTAATATGGCGGTAATTACATGCCGTCCCAAGTGACAACATCGCTATCAAGCAGGCATTTTTAAAAAGTTAACCTTAAAATTGGATTTACTTGAGAACAGACAACAACAAAATTGCCTCCGGGTCTCAATAAACCGGTTTTCTCAAAGCTAGGTTCAGGTAGCGGCCCCACCCCTTTCTCATGAACCAACTCCCGAATGAGCTTATTCAAACTGTAAATGACAAAAGAAAATTAAAATACTATGGTCCCCCTCCCCTTTTTTATGTTCGCGCGATTGTTTGCAAATGGTGTATTTATAAACAATCTCCATATACCGTCAACTAGTTAATTTTTGAAAAGGTTTGTTCATTGGAAGGGATAAAAGGGATGTGTTGGGGTGCGGGTATGGAGGTGATTGCTGGTAACTAGATTATTATGTTCGGACCGCCACCCCCTTAACAACGACCAATTTGAAGTGAGTTGTTTCACTTGGAAGTTATTATCAATGAGCAAGGGCGTAGCTGGGGGTGGAGGTTTGGGGCTACTCAACTCCCCTCACTGAAATTTGATGAACAATATATATGGTTTTTTTTATGGTTCAAACAATATCAAAAGTAAGATTCAAGTACAAATTAGTGGTCAGTGTTAACATAGAAAGCACTTCCGAGAGCTTCTAGAGATGTTTAATATTTATAATTTTTCCTAGCCTTCTGCAGTTAGGGAGTTTGTTGCCATAAAAAACTTTCAGATAGCTTCTAGAACTATTTATCGTTTACATTTTTTTTCTAGCTTCCGGTAATTGGGGGATGTGCCCCCCCCCAACCCCCTCCCTCCCCCCTGAAATTATTGGTTGGCTACGGCCTTGTAACTGAGGACTGCATCTAGCTAGTACGGTGAGCATGGGAATTTCTACCTGAATTTGACCCATATCGTGCACTCAAATATTCAGGCGTTATTATTAAGTAAACATTATTTTTGTTTGTCATATCTCATGTACTGAACAGAAAAAAAAAATCTAAAGATTTGAATTGCTGGCGACTTTTCCACTAGAGACTTTTCCACACTTTTTTGAAGTGGGAACAACCTCCATAAGGCATACTTTTAAATTAACTAACTAATTAACTAGGTTAGGTTATGTTAGGTTAGATGAAGACTTGATCCAAAGGGTTGAAGACTACACAGTGACCTGGACCTAGCCTAGTGCACGAGAGATAAACGCTTCACTCTAGAAGAGGGGAAGAGTGAGTGGAAAAATCGCGAGCGATTCAAAGTCGTGAGCTATTCTTACTTTCTTGTTCAGTACACGAGATGGAATATATAAGAATGTCTACTTAATAACAGCTCACAAAGATTTGAGTTCATGAGATGGGACAAATTCAGGTAGAAATTTCCGAGTACAGGAGATTGTAGTAGGCATTCCCACCATTGTTGCAAATAAAAGGTTTTAATTTTCTAGTGAAAATATATAGGAGGAGTCATATTGTTTTACATAGGAGCCAGGGAATGCCAGGTCACCACCGTGGTTCGGATTCCACGTTAAACTGTAGGTCCTTCATTTCATCTCACAATCAACCTACCAATACACATTAGCGTAAGTGCGTATAACCCGAACGGGTAGTAAGACGCGGTGCTAATAATAATAATAATAATAATAATAATAATACTAAATAATTAGGAGCCACTCGCTTCAGTGGCCGAATGGTCTAAGGTGGGGTCTTAAACCTCTTTATTTCCAAGGGCCAAAGTTTCTATCTTTTGTTGCCCACGGGCAACAATACTGTACCGACATTGTTCTGGTTGAATACATATTATAATATTCGTAATAGCTCATTCTTATACACTTGTGCTCGCACTAGGAATTAGGCCTGTCTCCTACAGGTGAAATTTTGGATTTCTTTGTAGTATGTTCTGTTTTTTTTTTTTTTTTTTTTCCACAGCATGAGTTAGCACGATTTGTCTTGTCTACTAGAGTTGTCATTTGCGGATCAAATTTTTTTTTATAAAAACACAATACTTTTCTTCCCGTAAAAATCGAAAATCATTCCTAAAATGACGTAAAGTACGTAAATAAGATACGTATTTATTTAATTCGTTAATTATGTAAAATATATACAGTACCCGTATTTGTTCCTCTTCCTCTTGAAATAATTTTATATTTTTCATGAGCCAAAGGGACGCAAAAATGATACCTCGTTATTATTATCATCACGTCTTACTACCCCTTCGGGTTGTACGCACTTATGCTAATGAGTAATGGTAGGGTGATTGTGAGATGAAATGGAGGACCTACAGTTTATCGTGTAATCCGAACCATGGTGGAGGCCTGGCATTCCCCACATTTACAAGATGTGATTAATACACGTCTTTTCAAATGTAAAGGAAGGGTTTGGCAATCAGATAAATCTGTGCCGGGACCGAGGATTGAACTCCGAACCCCTAGCACTGAAGTCTTGACACCTTACCCTTAGACCACCAGGTCACCCCTTCCCCTTCCCATTAGAGTAAATTATTGTGTATGCGTATTACTTGAACAGGTAGTAAGACGCGGTTATAAAAAACAAATACAGAGGGGCCTATTTTCTTACAGCATTTTCAATTTTCAATGCGTGTCTTTTCATTACGAGTTAGACACACATGCTTCATAGGCATCACGGCTATAGTAACGAATAGTTAGTTATCAGTCGCAGAAAACATGTGCATAAAATAATTGTTTCCATAATGCTTTGTTGTGCATACTTCTTCCAAGTCGTCGTCACGCCTGATAACCAGCTGGCGAGGAAATGAGAGGTTGGACATGACGCAACCCAGTTATACGAACCTTGCATCACGGCGTGCTGTGTCACATGACAAGGTCGTTGCGACAATACCCGCCACGCACCGCAAACTGTCCCTCAAGAGTATATTTTTAACTGACCACAGTGCACTTCACGAACTATGCCTCATTATATAAATATCCCAACTGTGGTAGGACCCAAGGCCGCAGCCAGCGAATAATTCCGGGGGGGGGGGGGGGTTGGTTGGATGGGCATATCCCCCAATTGCCGGAAACTAGAAAAAATTGTAAATGATAAACAGTTCTAGAAGCTATCTGAAATGTTTTTTTATATGGAACATCACCCCCTACTGCCAGAGGTTAGGACAAATTCTAAATATTAAACACCTCTAGAGACTCACTGATTTTTTTTTTGCAACATAACACCATAACTGCCAAATAATAGAAAGAATATATAAATATTTAACACCTCTAGAAGCTCTCCGAGGTGCATTTTATGGTAACACAGCCCCCCAATTTGTGCTTGCATCTTAATTTTGATATTATTTGAACCATAAATAAAGCCAAATATATTTTGTTTATATAATTTCAGGGGGAGGGGGTTGAACCCCCCCAAACCCCCGCCTTCTCCCGGCTACGACCTTGGTAGGATCTGCTTCGATGGCCACATGCTCTATGAAGACGGTCATTCTCACAATAGACTACTGGACTGCCGATTGCAGGGATTTCGAGGTTTGAATCTAGGTCGCGTGTGATGACGGCGGGCTTTTTCTAAATAATTTTCCACTTAAACAAATGCGGGCATATTTCCTCTAAATTCAACCTTCCTCATCCCTAACTCATTAAACGTAATTTATACTTAATCTTATAATCTGAATGGGGGGGGGGGGGCCAAAATGCATACGGTAGGATTTTGGTACGGAAAACGGTTAAGGAAGTTCACACTTTTTTTTTTGTGGTTAACGTTGATGTAATTTTACTATACTATCGGTATAGATTTTTATGTACTGATATTCTACAAATGTTAAGGTTGCCATGTGGCGAAAATTAGACTCTTTGTTTTCACTTGAGAATTATTTAATTTCTTTTGAAAAAAAAAAGTTTGTTTATATCCAAACTAGGTGACCTGGTGGTCTAGGGGTAAGGTGTCAGACTTCTGTGCTGGCGGCCGGGGTTCAATCCTCGGTCCCGGCACAGATTTATCTGATTTCCAAACCCTTCCTTCACCTCTGACAAGACATCTTGTGAATGTGTGGAATGCCAGGTCGCCACCGTGGTTCGGATTCCACGTTAAATCGTAGGTCCTTCATTTCATCTCACAATCACCCTACCATTACACATTAGCGTAAGTGCGTATAACCCGAACGGGTAGTAAGACACGGTGCTAATAATAATAACATACACATGCTGAGGACAGGGTTATCTCGTGATACATCTGTTATAAATAACTGCATCGGTGGTTGGGTGGTCTAGGACGTCGCTCTACCAATAGGATGGGTTGACGAAGACTGGGAGTTCAGTATTTCGAATTCCAATCCGGCGGAGTGAAGGTGATTTAGATCCTAAATTGTTTCTCTCTTTTCCGCCATACAAATTTGGGTAAATATCCTCTAAATTAAACCCTTTTAAGCCCTCGCCGAGTAGTGTTTCATCCCGAACTGTTAGTAAGACGCGATGCACAAAAAACAAAAACAAAAAAACTTTACCTATGACCCGCATCGGTGGGCATGTGGACTAACTACCAGGCTCATCTAGTCTATTTTCCCCCTTTAGGGGAAGTTGTGGTCCGAACGTATTTAATTTTTTTTACCTAAATGGTTTTATTTATAGCTTCACACAAATTCTGGCAAATTCGGGTAAATTCTCTTCCTAATTCTACCATATTCATCCCTATCCCACTAGCATATTTAATATACGTAAGTTTAGTGGCCAAATGGTCTGAGGTGTCAGTCCCCTTTTAGACTGGCCTGCTGATGACGAGAGATCGGGCCTCGAATCCCAATCGGGTCTAGTAAGGTTTTTTAATTATATAGTTTCTCACTTTCCTTACATGCAAATGCGGGTAGATAACCAGATAACCTCTAAAATGGTTCCCTCCTCATCCCTACCCCATTAGAGTAATTATCATAGTGCATATAATCCGAACAGGTAGTAAGATTCCTATGGGAAAAAAAGGTGCACAAGTTAAGGAACAAATTAAATATTTGTCATAATTCTATAATTTTTACAAACAAATAGCTTAGAGTAATTACAGATTTGTTTATTTATAGTCTAGTAAAAATTGAAGAATTTTATATGAAAAATAATAATTTAAAAGCTGAAATTTATGAAGTAGGATGTAAACTTTTTTTCTACTAATTTGTACAAAATTAACCGTTTTTCATAAATCATTTGACAATTCCTGATTTATATTTTTCAGTTATTTGTGTTTAGACTCTGCATAGCTAAGAAAAATATTCAGTTAAGTTTTTGGAGAGCCCGTTTCATTCCACTGATAACTTAATGTGTAGATAACACAGCTCGGAGCAGGCGTTGTGTCGTGGTGTGATTTTCTGTATTCTACTTTAGAAAACAGTGGAATTCAGACCAGTGAAACAGTCTTAGCATATTCAAAATTAATTGAAAAAATAATATTTAAAAATGGGGAAAAAACTACGTTTTTTGTTTCGAGCGTAATCTTGTTTAAAACGTCTAAGTTAATCGGATCTTAATTCACCTAACGGGTGCATCTCATTAATACAAACCCAACTACTCATCATCATCATCATCAGGTCATTAATCTTGTGATCGGTTTGTTGCAGCTATCCACTTAAGTTTATCCTGGGACACATTTTTTACATATAACTCTCATTCACTCAATTTAATATCCGGGTAAAAGATTATTTTGTGTGTGCATATTTAGATAACACCCTGAGACAAACCAAGCTCTTATAGGTTTGTAATCTGTCGTTCTAACAATCCAGTCATGGGTCGGGCGTATAAGGTGTCAGACTCACCTCTGCTCAGTTTGTAGCTCGTCTGCCTAGTAAACTAAGGGTCCCGGGTTCGATTCCCACATGACAGATAAATCATAAGTTTTATTGATGAAAGTGGGGTATCATCTTTCAGAGCATTAAACTAGCTGCCATGAAACTCACTGGGGGGTACGTCCTTTTTTTTATATAAACAAGTTAGTTTGTAAGTTGCGTAAGTTAACGATAAGTAAATACCCCAAAGGAAACCCACGATAAGATCAAAGGTTTCCAGATTTTCCTTTTCTTGAAAGGATCAGGGAATATATTCAAGTTGCAACTTCCCCCGCCATCTTTTCTCTCCGCAATCCTACAGGCTTGATCTTTATATAGGAATATTTTGGCTGTCGGAAATCCGCTCCTCACATGTTATATAAATACCTTAAATGCCTTTGCCAAATGACTCCTAAGTCGTCCAACAAAATATTTGTCTTCTAAAAGAAGCTGTCGCCGTGAACTCCATTTAGAATCTAAAGCCGAGTCCACACTTGTATCAGTCTCTCGTGTCGTATCCTTGACGAGGTCAGGGCTAGAGCGGGTTGAAGATACGCGTGACGCGTTCAAGACAAAATGTCGGCAGATCCGATCCTCTGTTTTGCGATCTTTGTAACGTTCCATATTTCAATTATTCATCCACTGTGGCGGAGCACGTACAAACACGGACAAAATGATTATCTAGAATTTAGATACACGTAACATAAGGTCTGTGTCACTTCAATGACCCGACCACCTTTAATTACATTTTATCAAAGTTTTTCATCATGATTGTTTTTGTTAAAATGTTGTCAGTTGTGATTTTAAAAACGGCAATATTATTGGAGAGGCCTGGATTTTTTTTATAAAGGTGAAACTATACTGATCTAAACACCAATCATGTGACTGCCAAGATAAAAAGATCTCTTGTGCTTAAACTTTCTGAAAAAACGGAAATTCCTTCTGGGAAAAACTGAAAACATAGGGAATTTTGCTATAGAAAGATTGTGGTGACCCTGCTATCAAGATAGAAACACTATCTGGAATAACGCAAGGATCGTTGGATGAATAGAGAGAGGAAATAAAAAAATAATTAGTGGTAACAACGACCGACAAGATTCTAATACCATGATTATTCATGCGGGGATTATCTTGGTTGCAGCTTATTCAAGATTTATTTTTAATGTTAATTTTTCGATTATGTATGAACTAGGCTTTTGAGCAAATTGCGGCGTTCTGAAGAGTCGTTGGTGACCTTGGTGTCTGACAAACATTACGAACTAGATTTACAAAAACCTGTTTGTAGAATCAAATTAAGTGTAATTTGTAATATCTAAGTTAATATTTAGAATAGATTATCCGTGACTTTATTCTTCACAATATCCGTGCGACAATTTCCTTTCATGACCTTGGATAGTCGAGAGTTTACTGGACTACACAAAATCTTGATATTTTGTTTTTCGTCACTATATTATTTTCAAATGTAAAATGTAACAATCACTTTATTTTTACTTTGACCTGATATGCAATCAAAAAAATATAATAATGACTAAGGACTTACATATAAGCTATAGCCTAACTAAACGTTTATAATTTTTCCAAGGTTCCTATGCATTTGTGTTGATCTTACAATAATTCTGTTCATTACTATCTTTGTCTTTCTGTCACTATGGTCAACCTCGCTGGTAAAGTGCTTATCTCCAGACCCATTGTTCGTGGGTTTGAACCCAACCTTGGTTGACGGAGTTTACTAGAACGATAAAATTCCGTAGCACAACTTCCTTCTGAGGGAAAGTAAAGCATTCGATTCCATGTCGATTGTGGTGTGTAAAAGAACCTTGGACAAGTGAAAATACTTTTTCAGGCAAAATGGGTAGGCCCTTTCGCTCTCGCACATAGAAATTCTCGTGTGTTAATATAATTTGTCGCTTTAGAAAGTGCACGTTAAATAGCCCAAATAAATAAATAAATAATTCTTTCCTTATATCTGTATCACTGTCAAACCTGAGGTTTGGTATATTTAATTCATACATGATATTTAGGTGGTATATGGTCATAACCCCCTGGGCAAAATCCTGGTTTTTATTCTAAGCCTAAAATAAAGGATAAGCTACTGGTGTCTGATTTCTGAAAAATCGAATTTTTTCTTAAATGGATTACTATTTTGCTAAAAATAGATATCTGTTGAATGTTTTACATAATAAATGAGTATTCATTTTTTTTTTTTTTAAATTCGAGGACACTTTAATGATGAAAGGTTCTTTACAAACCATAATAAAACTATGTGAAAAAAATATGTCTAGTTTTTTTTAGCACCGCATCTTACCACTATGCTTGGAATGAGAAAGGTTGAATTTATAGAAAGTACACACACACACACACACACTCACACATTTTCTTGGAGGGAGAGTGGAAAACCATTTTGACAAAACCACCCTCAATACACCCGACCGGGATTCAAACCCTAATCTCTCTTTCATTATCAGTCCAGTCTATTCTAAGAATAACGCTTTAAAGTCGGGATGTAGAGAAGACGAGAAAAGAACAGTGCTTTTGCGGTTTTTAAATCAAAACTTTATTTGGCCAAAATAAACCAAATATTGCTTCAGTGGAAACAACAAGTTTGAATTTTCTTCACGTGATGACCTCAACAGTTTTTGAATACCTGTCTAGGTTGTCATGGAATTTAATGACAACTTTTCTCTTCACTTAAAAAAAAAGTTGTTCATCTAATGGCGCTCGGCTCGTGACGGATATTCAACAAGAATTATTATTAATATCACCATGTGAAGCACTATTAAATTTATTTTGGCCAAAATATATCTTTCTATAGAAATTTCAAACACACTGGCCTCTACTCGCGTCTTACACATCCCTATTTTAAAAATAAATACATATTATTATTATAGGTTTATTATTATTATTATTATTATTATTATTAGCACCGCGTCTTACTTCCTGTTCGGGTTATACGCACTTACGCTAATGTGTAATGGTAGGGTGATTGTGAGATGAAATGAAGGACCTACTGTTTAACGTGGAATCCGAACCACGGTGGAGACCTGGCATTCCACACATTCACAAGATGTCTTGTCAGAGGTGAAGGAAGGGTTTGGTAATCAGATAAATCTTTGCCGGGACCGAGGATTGAACCCCGGCCGCCAGCATAGAAGTCTGACACCTTACCCCTAGACCACCAGGTCACCCTTATATGTTTATTCCCCCAGTATAATATTATTTGTGTCACTGTGTGAATAGGCTTATATTAAACAAAAACTGTACAACCATCTCATGTTAGAATAACCTAAATAGGCAATGCATTTTGTAAACTTGGAGAAACACAATACATCACTTTTGTTTGAATGTTTATTATTATTATTATTATTATTATTACGATCATCAGGTGATCTGTCATATGACAGGTTCATTCCTTTTGTCAGTGAACTAAAACCGCCAATGCAACCCTGTCCTTTGCCTCCTCCTCGAGCTCCTAGAATTTTCTTACTTCCTTTATTTCAAGTAATCTAGATGAATCCTCCTCCTTCCTAAGCTCCTCTTTCCCTCAACCTTTCATACGCAGACTACATTTCCTCCTAAGGATGTGTCTGATCCAGTTTTCTTTGTACCAAAAAGAATCGCATATAAATTGTATCTCTTCTTCTCTTCCATTCTTCTTAGGACGTCTTCATTTGTCACCTTGTCTGTCCACCTGATCTTCTCAAAGTCTTCTCCAGCGCCACGTTTCAAAGCTCTCCAAGTATTTCTTTTCTATGACTTGTCCTGTTTTTATTTTTTTTATTAAATTCCCAGACCCATTCCAGTGGCCGAATGGTCTTTAAACCCTAAGGCATCAATCACTCTCGTGTTAGACTGTCCTGATAACGGGGAGATCGGGGTTACAACCTGGTTCGAGTATACTGAAGGTGATTTTTCGTAAATGGTTTCCCACTCTTTCTCCTTCCATGTAAAATGTGGGTAGTTTTCCTTTAAATGCTTCCTTCCTCATCCTTATCCCATTAGAGTAATTATCATATATTTGTATAACCTGAACAGGAAGTAAGACGCTGTGATGTAAATAGTAATGGTATTAGAATCCCTGACTTTTCAAAGTTTTCCCTTTCTGTATCCAACATACCTGTCTATAAACTAAACCTAATTACTTCATTATAAAAAAAACCTCCCGTCTGTATGTGGAAATAACTGTTATCGTTGTCCTTGGGTCTGTGACCCGAAAAGTGGTCACAAAGCGGGCACCACCGCTCAAATCTTTTCATCTCCGGCCCACGCAGAGCTCACCGGAGCGCGCACGGTTAGTTGACTATGGTGCAGGTGTTGTTTATCAGAATCCATTGTTCTCACTGGAGGCAGCCGGAGGGGACGTACACACCGGTACGATCAAATAGAGACCTCGTTCATACGTGACCTAGCTAACCCGTGACGTGGGGGAACAGTTTAAATCTAATTGACCAACGTGAATACGCTTCCAAATTAGTTACATTTTTGTTTTATCCATTTTAGTTAGTATATGTAATATTCTGAAAATTGAAAAATGACACCTGGACATGGGAATCGAACCCGGGACCTTTGGCTTAGGATGCCAATGATCCAACCACTGAGCTATCCAGGAATCGTCCCGTGCCCAGGGTCATTCTTCACTCGTATTTTAAGGCAGTCTCTATGATGGACGTGCGGAAGTCGTCGGCGATAAATGTGTTTTTTTTATTAAGATCACTCCCCGGTCCCGGCACAAATTTATCTGATTACCAAACCCTTCCTTCACCTCTGACAAGACATCTTGTGAATGTGGGGAATGCCAGGCCTCCACCGTGGTTCGGATTCCACGTTAAACTGTAGGTCCTTCATTTCATCTCACAATCACCCTACCATTACACATTAGCGTAAGTGCGTATAACCCGAACGGGTAGTAAGACGCGGTGCTAATAATAATAATAATAATAATAATAATAATAATATCACAAGCTATCGGATAACGCAGCCACCTTCGATTCTATAGTTGGCTTATTACTGCCACTTGTAAAATTATTATTGTAAGGGATTGCAAAAGGGATTCCTGGATAGCTCAGTGGTTAGAGCATTGGCATCCCAAGCCAAAGGTCCCGGGTTCGATTCCCGTGTCCAGGTGTCATTTTTCAATTTTCACGATATGATATCTAGATGGAGAATTCCTCACTAAAAAGCATAATTAATAGCTTTGGCTATTTGATTCTTAGTTTATTTAACTTAAAATTGCAAACACTAAACGTCTGGAAAACCAAGGAAAGTAAGTGAATTTTACAACTCAATCCTTTTCAAATCCAAGATTCTCACTTTAGAATCAAATCCAAACCTGCAGGTCTTAGAGAGAAACTCGTTATCTTCACATCCTCTCGGTTAATTGTTGACAAATCGCCTCTTTCATTTATGTCGGAAATAGTGTGAAACTTGTCTTCTACTTTTAAGGGGCCTCCCTAGTTGGAAAACATATCTCGGCTGCTAACTTGGGTATTTTTCCCGAAAAGAGAATTACTCCAACGTTCACCATGGTTTGATTAATTAGGCTTAAGTTTTTTTAGCACCGCATCTTACTACTCGTTCGGGCTATACGCCTATGTACTAATTACACTAATGGATGAGGGATTATGAATGTTTTATTTAGAGGAAATGCACCTACATTGGCGTGGAGGAAGATTGGATAATCATTTATTAGGAAAAAAAACACCCTCAGTGCATTCGATCGGGATCGAACCCCAATATCCCAGTCTTCAATGGTCTAGTCCTTCACTTTACGAGAGTAGCGTGTTAGACCACGCGGCCACCGAAGCAGGTTAGGCTTAAGTGTTTCCACCGGTTTCTCACCCTCATACTCACTATCACCATCATATAATCTCATTGGGACATGGAAAGAGCTTCCACTAAAAGGATGTACGATTAGTACATTCGGGTGTCCCTTGGGCGACGTATGTTAGTACTGTATAATATCTCAACATTCTGGGTTATGAGCGATGTATCCCAGATGCGCAATAATAATATTACCATGCTAAAATGATAGAAATTCTCCGAAATAGGCTTATCTGATAGTCTGCATGCGCCGACCCGGTAGACAAAAGTTTTCATCACTCAATACCTTTCTTAGTGCTATTTTTTTTTAAATGGCACCTTTTCCTTATAGTAGTAAGGCAGCGAAATAGGAATCAAGAGACGGTACATATAATTTATTCAAATAGTTAAATGCAGTGGTGACATCAGAGGGGGTGACACTAAAGTGACTACCTATGTATAAAAATTGTGTGTAGTGCTTTGATGGAGATCTCTTAATTAAAAAATACCCTTGTAGCTAGCTATAAGTCATTCACGAGCTAAGTTTACCTGGATGACAGCTCGAAATGTTACTAGAAGTAATCCCTAATATATCACTACGCCAATAGCTGACAACTATCACTTATGATCACTGTAATGAAAAAAGATGGTGATATATTAATGTGATAGTTAACCATAGTAATTTAGGCCAATATTATTTATATATTTATTTGAGGTCAGACACAAAGTTTATAGTTTTATTCCCCTTAAAAAAATATTAATTATAAATTATTAAATATTAAACTTCTAACGAACATATCTTCAAAATGGCGGCAGATGAATCTAAACCATATGATTGAAGATAACGGTAAACAAGTGTTTTACAATGATGCAGACACGCATTGATGAAAATATTTTATTCAGTTAAATATTTCAAAATACGAGAAAAAATCATGAAATCATTTATTGTATGTAAAAAAAATGACAACAATTTTCTCTTTTCCAAGTAAATACGATGCCTGTATTAAAAGATATTGATGTGTGCACTATATTACACAAAATCCGTAACGTTCCAAAACGAAAAATAAGTACTTTTAATTATGTTTAAAATATTTTTTCGAGTTAGATAAAAAGAAATTATTTAAAAAATGAAATAGTATGAGGAAACTTAAGTTTACGTTATTTAAATGTAATATATAACAGGTAATTAAAGATCTTTACATTTACAACAAAACTGTGATCTTTTACAAGTGTTGGCAACCCAAAACCTAAACATATGATTTTCAAACTGTCATCCAGGTAAAAACCTATCGTGAACGGAATATATATAACAATATGCATTTGTCTATAACCTCTACATTATTTGGACCGTTATAAATCATGCAAACCAAATCCATTAAGTCATATCACGTGATGGTAAAGTTTAACGAGTTAAAATGGACATTGTTTTGATGAAGTTCTTAAACGTTTTTTATTCAAATCATATTGTTTTCCTACCGAATTTCCACGTCAATCACATGCAGCTATGTACATTGTCAGTATATTTTTCTATGCGTATGATGTCGTAATTTAAAGTTGTACATTTGAATTTGCAAGTTGTTTGTGTCACTATTATTGCAATTACTTTGAATGATAACGGGTAACATTAGTGGAGGAAAAAAAAAGCTGAGAATTACTTGTTGGTTTGGTACGGTAGGCCCACGGTGGTGACACCATGAGTTGTCGCACTGGGTGACACCAACATTAGTTACGCCACTGTTTAAATGAACATGATTCCTTGGGTAAAGCCCTAACAGACGTGGGAAAATAAAACACATGATCCCTAGAAGTATCATTTTCGTACTTTGGAATAGTAATTAAAGTTACTTTTCACTGTATAGGCCTATTTATTTTACTATTACGCTTAGCGCTAATGTAACAGGCGTAATTTAGGGGTAAGTATGTGCACGGCGTTAACAGGTGAGATTTTCTACACATTCGTTAAATTATCAAACATAGAGAGAAACAATTAACTATGAGCCTACCTTTGCGAAGGGTGACTGAGAATACCTGGAGCGATGTGATAATAGCTGGGACGTCCCAATCTTGATTCTTGAGCACTTACTAATTATTTCACACGAGAAAGTTTCAGCGAGCCTAAGGCCATTAGGGGAAAAGGGTCAATACGGTGCGGACACCTAGTGCTAATGAATATAATTAATTATACAAAGAATAGATCATATCTGGCTCACTAAATATATTCATACTAAACAGTGTGAGAATAATAGATTGATCACACGAAAACAAGAGAATGGCAACGCTTTTTCCCAAATATAACCGTGCAGTTCCGTAAGTTATTATATTCAGAGTATTTAGAAAATAATCTGGATTTAAATTTTAGTACGGGAGTGTTTCGAATGTAACTCAAATATTAGGCTAAATTATAATAATTTTTTTATTTTGAGTAAAATAAATAATTTTACTTCTTAAAAAATATTTATCATAGGCGTATAGATTAGGATTTGGCAACTTCAGCATTGGTTAAGTTAAAAAATTAGATAGTTCGAACCCATCATGATTCACCATGAAATTTCTATTTAAATCACTGGTAAAAAAATTACACTTGATTCGAATTTAGAAGAAATATTTGAATAAATAAAAGCCTATACAGTGTTAATTTTGTCGCGTTTGTACTAATTTAAAACCTAGCTTAACGATTTTAACTAAACCATCCTGTATGCCGAGAATGTCAAATAAAGTTGGAGCCTAGTGCACAAAAAAAAAAAAAAAAAAAAAAAAAAAAATTGAGCGGGTTTACTAAAATCGAGAATGTGTTGTCTCGGCCTTCAACATTTATTTTGATTTGCAATTTTCGTATGCTAATTTTTTTTCAAAGTTTTTATATTTTGTCCTTTTTTTATATATTGGATTTGTGCATTGTGTTTTATATAGACTATATAAATCTATGCGGTTATATGAAGCATATTTTGAGATTATTGATTTATTATGTACCATCTGTTTGGATAGGCCTACTCATGAAAATGATTAATTGAATTTTTGATTTCGAATTTTTTTTTAAGATATACGAATACCTTGAAATTTGAATTTAAAAGGTGCTACTGTATATTCAAAAATCTTTCTTTTAGATTATAATTTCTAAACTGATAATAATCTTTAAAATATCAAGCTTCGGAATTTTTTATTTTGTAAAATATTCGCTAAGGATATCTCATATAAAATAAATCACTTGGATATAGAAACAACAAAATATTTTGAAAAGGGGGCTCCTTTTTGCTTGATATAAAATTTTATTGAACAACGAGCATGCATTGTGGTCGTGACCTTTATGTATTTACTAGCTTTTACCCGTCGCGGCTTCGCCCGCAATAATTGATAAAATCTTTTAATTTTTAACTAAACTGTTTTGGTAATAAATCAAACTTTATTTTTTTCAAATATCTATGCATTTTTCTCAGTTTTAGCTGTAAATAATTTTACCGTATTTTAATTTTAACTTTTAAATAATTCATAATAAAAGAAATATATATTATTTAAGTTATCAATTATAAATTTTTTATTTTTTATTTTTTTACCTTCATAATTAGTAATACAAATAAATAAATGAAATAAATTTTTTTTTCGAAATATATAGCTAAAAAAATCACATTTATTATTTATTAGTATGAAACTACGTCACACTAATTACTATTTACTTTAATTACAAAATATCAAATCACAAATTCTTAAATAACATCATTTCAATCACATTATAATCATATATTTATCTTACTAATATTATAAATGCGAAAGTTTGTGTGTTTGGATGTTTGTTGCTCAATCAGACCAAAACTGCTGAGCGGATTCGAATGAAACTTTGTACGTTGGTTGAATATGTTCTGGAATAACATATAGGACTATTCCAGAACATATTCTACCAACGTACAAAGTTTCATTCAAATCCGTTCAGCAGTTTTGGCGTGATTGAGCAACAAACATCCAAACACACAAACTTTCGCATTTATAATATTAGTAAGATTTACAAGTGTGCTGATCGAAATAAATAAAATTTGAAGGCCGTGTCATATAAACAGGATGGTTGGGCAACGTTTTGAAGACAATATCGCCTCAACGATATAACCCAGGGCCTCAACTCAAACCTTTCTAAATCAGCACCGCAAGGACAATGAAAGCTCTAGGTAGACCTCATCGAACTAAAGTACACGCAACATCCTTTTTTCTACATTTATATAAACAGCTTTAAACTCTAGCTAAACATGAATAAATGGAATAGATGTATATAAAATATTAAAAGTACCCGCCTCGTTGGCGTAGTTGGCTAAGGCGCTAGACGTGTTGAGCTCGACTGCTGAGGACGGGGAGATCGAGGTTCGAATCTCGGTCGGGTGAATTGAGGATTTTTTCCTAAATGGTTTTCCACTCTCCCTCCACGCAAATGCGGGTTCACTTCCTCTAATTTGACCTTCCCAATTTCTAATCCATTAGCGTAATTAGTACTTAAAGCGTATAACCCGAACGGGTAGTAAGGCGTGCTAATATTATATATTATAATATTAAAAGTACAAGGGAAAAAGGAAGAATGTCACATTACTCACATTTTCAAGGACAACCACTTTTATAACTCAAACCTCAAAAGGATCCAGCAAATACCTTTTTAATCAATTAAAATAGGACAAAGCCTTACGGGTAGTAAAAGTGATGCTAAAAAAAAGATGGAGACCCCATTCAACTATAATCTAAAGTCAATTTTAAAAAAAGGTATCAATAAATGTCTAACAGATGGGAGCACTAACTCAAATTTGAGATAAAATTGGATTTATTAAGGGTGCAGGGTAGACAATTTAGAAAGAAAAAAAGTCAATTGTATTTTAGTTCTCAAAATATTGCACACATTTTTATGGCTATACTAAAAACCAAACGTAAAATTTGTGATTAATTAAACATTTCAAAGGTTGAAAATTTATTGTTATTTAAAAATTCGTCCAACATAAACTTATTATAAAGGGTGTATCGATTTATGTGGAATTGCTAATAGCCCTAATAGCCACAGCCCTGACTGTGTACCAGCAGTGATACGTCACTTAGAAGAGGTACAACAGGGCTGTATCAAGTAGGGCTATTAACATTTCCTTCAAAGACTTGTAAGGCTTTATCTCGGGAACCATAGGACGTAGGTTCAAAAGGCCTTTTTGTTTTTTGAGGTATATATTATCCACACACCAGTTACTTCCTACTTAAATCGGATACACCCTATATGCGGAGCTCCCGCGGTTCAAATGAAAACATTTCGCGGGCTATGTGTATTTTGGGGACTCCTTAATCTTGCTCGTGCTACAAAGCTAGCTCGAATAGGTCCTAAAGCTTGTTCACGATTGATAAATCGAGAGGATGGAAGGTAATGGGAGCTTAGTTAAGTGTTTTTTCAGTATGTACATAAAAAAAAATCCCTTTAGGCTATGACAAATTCAATTTTGTTTCAACAGATCGCTTACTTTGATTTTCTACATTTAATTTTCTCAAAATATCTTGAATGTTTTTCATGATCATCGCGGCATTTGACCAGGACTTATTTTAAAGAGTTTCCGTTTAAATATCGCCCATGACATATATTCAAGACTAGACAATCCCGCATGGCGTTGCCCATGACCCACTCTGTAGTATAAGATTTATATAAGGTCCTCACTTGCCCCCCCCCCCCCTGATGCCCGATTTCAAATGGAAACGTTATCTCTGAAACGTAATTCTAAGCCAGATTATATCAATAAATATAGCTATATTATACCTTGTGTAAAACTATCGACATTTTTATGAGGAATAAATTTAAATTTTCAAAATAAAATATAGCCTATGTTACTCGCAGATAATGTAGCTTTATATTGGTGAAAGAATTTTTAAAATAGGTCCAGTAGTTTTTGAGTCTATCCATTACAGACAAAAAAACAAAAAATCAAATCTTTTCTCTTTATAATATTAGTATAGATCTGTTGAGATTATCCAAGAAGTAGAAAATTACACCAAACTAACTGAATTTTACTGAACGTTGTAACATTAGGTTTACGGGATAGCAGAAGGGCTCCAAGTAGCAGAACCACGTCATGATGTTCCCAATTCGTGAAGAAAAAGTTTCATGGTTGAGTGATAGACTTATTATTCATATCATTAAAAGCACTTCAAAATATATCAATTATTCTCCTTTATCTAAACTCGATATTAAAATCCCTTAATTAGTATGAATACATGGGTCGCTGTCCGATATCACACATAATAAATATCGACTCGGAATGCCCGGGTTATCACGGTGGATTGGATTGATTAAAGTCAGATGAGAACGCCAGACGCGAGATAAGCTATTTAACAGCAAAATGCTCTAACACCAAAAAGAGTTACCGTAGGAAAAAATATACCTTGCTTAAGATTTCTACCTTCTAGAACCTTCTACATAGAACGCATTACACCCCTCCTCGTTGCCAAACCCTTGTTTACTTTTAAAGAAGACTTCAGCCTCTCTAAGTTAGAGAAGGATGGCAGAGTGATGAAATACTTTTCAACTCTAAAGCCAAAATAATACAAAAATATAATATAATATTGAATATCATAGTGTAATACATTTATTATATATGAATTTAAGCGTTAGATAAAACAATATTACAATTTGTAATTATTTCCAAAACACCTTAACCCACGTGTTAAAGACACATGTTTAGTCATAAGTATCCGTATTTGGTGGTTTAGTCACGTGTTTTATATCTCTGTCCCTTATCCGCAGATTTGGGAGACTAAAAAAACCTATCACCATATTCTTACAAAAATTATACTTTAATATATTATTTTTATCCTTCCATTTTATTTGAAAAAAAAAGTTTTCTGTTTGAAATACAACTGCTTCACTATTTGTTTTGCGCATAATTCGCTTTTTCATAACACTAGCTTTGAGATCTAAATAATTGAAACGTCAAAACTTTCAAAAAGGTAAAATTAATTTTATTCAATCTCAAGTATCGATGGGCACGTGGACTAAACGTCAATATAATCCAAACTGGTTTGCCCAAGATAGGATAGTTAGGGTTCCGATTCCGGTCGGGTCTACTGATGGTGGTTTTTCCTAAATAGTTTCACACCTGTCTATCCCCTCCGCGAATTCGCGGACACACTTTCTCCAAATTCTATCTGCCTCATCCCTTCCTTATAAATATAATTAAATGCGTATAAGCTAGATGGCTACAGTATAATTGTCATAGGAATCGCAACGACAGCTAGAAAAGTTAATAGATCTATTTCAACGTATTTATAAATTAAGTTATGTGATCTGTAGCCCTCACTTTTGATAGCTATAATAAATACATATAAAATAACACTAATAATATAATAAATGTTATCAATTTGATCACAAAAGGTTTTTATTTTTTAAAAGGCCCTTCTTATGGAAATTTAACTATAATAAGACGCTGAGTAAAAACAGTATTCAAAAATTATTACATTCTCATCTTTCCCTCAAATATAACTTAACATAAAGGGCTTTTGGATGTAAACCTACCCAATATTCAAAAAGAAAATAGGGGATTGTCCCCCCGCCCCCTTATTGCCGCCACTAAAAATGTACCTTATTTTAACTTTAAAAAAAGTCTGCAACCCTTACTGCTGGATGAGTTGATACCCGCTCTGTACCCACGCGTGCAGCGGGTAGAGAGCTCATGTCCCGTCCACCCACACGTCGGCCGGAAGGATCAAACTGTAGGTGTACCAATTAAAGTCTTGTGACCCACCTGCGGCCGTGGTGGGCGGTCTCCGTCCGGCCTGCCTGTGTTGACTTTTAACGGCCTAACAAGGAGACCGTCTTATATAATCTGTGATAGACATGACGTGCCTGTTCAGGACCGGGATGTGCCTTCCGTGGTGGTCTTTGATGTGACGCCCGATTCATAAGCAAGGAGTTGGTTCTTCGGAGCGATATATACCCTGATTTTGGTTGGAAGAACAGTAGAGAAAATTCTAACATATTTATTTGCGACCAACATTGATAACATTTTACTGTATATTTGTATTAGTTTATAGGTATTGATAATATTTATCAAAAGTGACAGCTGAATATAACATGGCTTGACGTATGAATTTATTAAAATAGTTTTAGTAACTTTAGTAACTAACTTTTACTGTTCTTCCTACCAAAATTTTACTTTAGATAGGAACGCTTTTAATTCTTTTATTTACAGTAGCCCCATAGTTTCTTTGGTGCTGACTGACAGCTCACAGCTGACAGCTAAAAGTTTTGAAAAGCTACCAGACCAAATTATGTATCCCTACGCCGAACCATATGATCTGCAAAAACATGTGTTTAACAGCTGTCACTTCTGGCGGTCAAAATTTAGGTATATACCTAAATGTTGACTGTCAGATGTCAGCTGTGAACTGTCATTCACCACCAAAGAAGCCATGAGGCTACTGTACGTGTCTTACTGTCGTTTTGGATAAGCCACTGCTTTAACCAATCTAAGCAAGCACTGGTGGTCACGTTTTCTAAGGCGTAAGGCTCGTCAGTTGCGTCAAGGTTGAGGTTCAAATTTATTGACAGCTATTTATCACCAAGCTCTTCATATCCACGATAATACTGGTGCAGTTACACCTAAAATTCCTAATCCATAGATTAAGCCGTTAAATAACCCGTTTTTTAAAAATCGCATAGACTAAAAAACCTAATCTTATGATTCACAGTGAGGGGAGAGGATTTTTTAAGGAAATTTGCCAACATACGCTAGGAGGAATAATCTGATCAAACTTCTACCTGTGAACCAGATTGGACTTGAACCTTGGAATACCGAGTCAAAGTTTGTTCAGATTTCAACGCATGAAGACAACATTTCCATATGATACTCTCACACCCTCCCTTCTTAGCCCCTTCACCTAGTAAGTCCTTCTAGCTACCCCCCTTCACCCCTCGAACACAGGGGGCGGCAGGCTTATTATTTTTATAATGAGATGATTTTTTTATGCCCTTTTAAAAGTTTCTTCCTGCGGCTATTAAGCTGCGCCCAGACTAGCGAGCCGAACTTTAACATTCCCGTGAGCCATATTTTGCTTCTTAAAGTTATGTACTTTCATGAATGACAAGCAATGAACAGGGAAAAATTAAAATTGGCTTCCGCACCATGTATTTATTTACATATATTTATTTACATATATTTATTGACACACCCCAGCTGTCCACATTTTTAGAAGAGTGCACTAGGGGGTGATTTAACCATCTCCTCTCCACTTTATAATGCGGGTGCACAACCTCGACACTTTCTCCCTCATCGTCAGATTAAGTCATTTATAACTAGAGCCCGGATTTGTATGCAAAATGCATATTTTTATTCACATACATAAAGGTATGTAGAAATTATATACTTTATAGGTCAAACATTTATAGACCATTTGACCGGTGTTCGATAGTGCATACAAATGCATATTCTGGGGAAAATAATTTTGTATTCATATTTTAAATTTTTAAGGTGAAAATCCATATTTTACTCGAGGCTCGGCTTGCTAATCTGGACGCAGCTTAAGATTATAGTCTATAAGAGGGCCCAGATTTTTTTTTTCGTATTCCAATAAAGGTGTTACATTCTGCACTTTTTCTGTCCCAAATTATTCCCCATCTCTTTTCCACCTTGTGTGTGTCCTAGCCCAATGTTGTAAATCTGCAGATAGCCCGGAATAGGAGCAAAGTATAGACAACTGTATCCGATGACATTTATCTCTTGATTTACTGGCGGATGGGAGAGGTGGGGGAGGGGGAGGGGAGTGGACATGGGAACGTGCCCTCACATTGAAGACGAAACATGAGACACACGTGTTCGATGATCTCAGAGTGGCCCGGTTGTAAAAGGGGTGGAGCATACAGGTTTAGGCAAGGTACCTTGATTTTATTAGGTTTGGGGCCGAAAAATAATATATATATTTGTGTATTTTTTTCTACATAGTTACACCAATAAAGTAAAGAAGAAAAGGTAGAATCTTAGAGGAATGGTATTCGTATTTGAGTGAAGATACGATGGGGGAAATAATTAAGAAAAAAAATAATCTTAGTACTCCAGCCGGGATTCAAGCCACAACCTAGCCAGGTCCCCGGTTTGACTTCAAGCATGGCCGAAAAATGTGTTATTGGGAAGATTCGTGACTTTTGAGATCTGTATTTGTGTCGGTTTTAGAATTAAATTAGTTTATAAGTTTTTGTACTGATAAAACCATTTGGAATTAGAAAGTGAATATTAAATAAATACCCCTAATGATAACAAAACTTTGTAATGGTTTTTCAAACCTTTATATTTTCATTTCCTCAGAAAACTGTTGATTGGTCATAACAATCGTTGTAGTCTAAATATGTGCGACACTTTCTAATAACAATCAAGTAGGCCGGCTCTTCAAGGTCACGGTGTTCAATTTCGTAGGCTAGAAAACTTGTATTTCATATTTATTTTTATTCACATCTCTGCGGATTTAAGCTATTTCCCCCCTTCATAACAGTGATAAAGTCCACCTCGGTGGTCTTTGGGTAAAGTGATTTCCTCAGGAATTGTGAGTTCAAACCCAGCCAAAGTCAGAGGTGGACTGGGCCTCCGAGACACCGGGAGATATTCTGGTGGGCCGGTTCTATATGGTCCACCCCATTTACTATTCAAGTAAAAATTATTATTTTTTTACAATCCCGTCTGTTACTGGCTCTAGAACCGAAACCATTTTACCGATCAGGCTAGAACTTAGTGTCTAGGGTTTTCATGAGGTTCCTTAGAGGGTTGTATGGGATTATCTATCTAATCTTAAAATTAAGGGTTTACCTAAGGGTGAAAAATATTAAAAATGTTTTTTTTTTCAAAATCGGCTATAACAATGGAAGGAATAAAATTATCTTATAAATGACCAAAGCTACTACAAGTTCTTTCACGTATTCATACGTCAAACCACATGATTAGCAGCTGTTAAATTGATTTGATAGATATTATAAATACAGACAATATAATACTAATAACATATTCAAATACATATTATCAATGTCGGATGAAAATAAGTTTGTATTTTCTAAAACCTGCTGTTCGCATTATAATCCTTATCTATACCTTTGAGTGTAGGTACTTCTAACAGTTCCGACAATTATTCTGAAGGCCTTCTTCAGTGGTTGAATGTCCTAAGGCATCTTCAGTGGTTGAATGTCCTAAGGCATCACTAGCGTGTTTTAAGACTGGGAGATCGAGGTTCGAATCCCCGTCGGGTCTACTGAGGATGGTTTTTCATAAAATGGTTTCCCACTCTCGCCTCGCAAATGCTGGTAGATGACCTCCTCCTTCCTCATCCTTACCCTATTAGATTAATTATCATGCACTCATATACCTTGACATGTAGGTCTAGTAAGATGCGGCGATAAGATAAAAATATGAATGGTGCTACCCCACAAACTGCGTTACAGGTTCTTTTGGTTAAAATTTCTATCGGAAGCGGGCATACTGTTCCCGCGCAACTTGGCAACACGTACAAACAGTAGCCCCATGGCTTCTTTGGCGCTGAGTGACATCTGATGGCTTTGAAAAGTTACCAGACCAAATTATGTATCCGTACGCCGAACCATATTATCTGCAAAAACATGTGTTTAGCAGCTGTCAGAAGTTAGCTGTGAACTGTCAGTCAGCACCAAAGAAGCCATAGGGCTACTTTTGTAGCTCTCTTAAAATATTACTAGCACCACGTATTACTTACTACCCGTTCGGGTTATACACACTTACGCTAATGTGTAATGGCAGGGTGATTGTGAAATTAAATGAAGGACCTACAGTTTAACGTGGGATCCGAACCACGGTGGAGGCCTGGCATTCCCCACATTCACAAGTTGTGATTAATACAAGTCTTGTCGGAGGTGAAGGAAGGGTTTGGTGATCAGATAAATCTGTGCTGGGACCAAGGATTGAACCCCGGACCCCCAACACAGAAGTCCGATACTTTACCCCTAGACCACCAGGTCACCTTCTCTTATGTTAATGTAATTCCACTCTATATTCCCTATACATGTAAGAATGGAACTATACTTAATGTAAGAGAGTGTGACATGGATGAAGGAGCGTGAAAGCATCAGCACCCCCCCTCCCCCCCCCCCCCCCTACACCGCGCCGGATGACTGGCCATCATTATTGGCGTGCTTCCTTTTGGAAGCCTAATATTAACAAGGGGCAATCAAGTAGTGATGGGTCGCTCGTGAGCAAGTCATTCAAATTGAACGACTCTTGAACGAGAGCTGTGAACGAACGACTCTCTCTTCGCGAACGAGTCATTCACAACTCTTTTCGCTCTCGTTCATTCGCTTTGGAAAGAGTCTATAGAGTGTTTGTCATTCACGACTCTTCTGTCGTTCTTCATTCGTTACTACGAAAAAAAATTAATTATAAATGCTTACAATACTGCCTACAATATTAAACTATTTTTCTTAACATCAATAAACATAATTCTGTGAATTAGACACTATAGGTTATATGCTAAGGTTAATTATTATATGTAATATGCCTAAGCAATAAAATTAAAGAATCAAACACAATAGGTTTCGGATAAATTACACATATATTCCCTAATTCATTCAGAAGTGGGAAGGGACAGATTTACACGCTCGGAACGGGAATTGTGAAAACTATTTAGCGCTCACTCGTCAAGTTAGGGTGGATAAGGAAGGGGTGAAGGTATTGGGAGAGAGCCAGCCATGCTGTGAACGATATGACTCATTTGAACGACTCTTTTGAGTGAGCGAGCTTATGGGAACTACAGTAGCTTCATGGCTTCTTTGGTGCTGACTGACAGCTCACAGCTGACTTCTGACAGTCAAATTTAGGTATATACCTAGATGTTGACTGTCAGAAGTGACAGCTGCTAAACACATGTTTTTGCAGATATTTTGGTTCGGCGTAGGGATACATAATTTGGTCGTGTAACTTTTCAAAGCCGTCAGCTATCAGCAGTGAGCTGTTAGTCAGCACTAAAGAAGCCATGGAGCTACTGTAGCTCACGTCAACGAGCTGGTTCGACCCATCACTACAATCAAGGGCCTCTGGTTGGTGTCCCTGGACCCATCATACGTTATATCTGCATTTGATTATGACGTCATGGCGCTGGCTAAGCCAATGAGAGCGTCGTACTCTTGTAAGCCTAAAAATAACCTACTCAAAATAGTTTTAATTTTTCTGATTTAAATTGAAAATGTGTTTGTTCTATCAACCCTAGTAAGTAAAAACTAGCGATGCCTATGGTTCAATTTGATGATTTAAATAAGAAATAATATTTTTTGTTAGCTATAAAAGTTATTAAATCAATATTTATTTATAAGTCAAGTCATGTTATGTGCAGAGATAACTTTTTGTATCTATAGATATTATCAGTATCTAAGAAATAGAACAAAGGATATGGTAACATTTTATTATTGTTGACGATAGAAAATTATATCTATATTTTCTAAAAGTTGCGCTTTAACAAAATCATATTAGAGGCCCTTATCCAGTTTATTTTTATTTTCTCATTGCTTGAACTGAGAACACTTCTCTGTATCCCGCGGAGTGCTCTAGTGCCGTTTAGATTTGTTTACAGTAGAGCAGAAAAATAAGACCTCGTTTTCTCTCCCCCCCCCCCTCTCTCTCCCCCAGACCCAATAAACACGTGGCTTAGGGCCACAATGATCGACCATTGTTCCTTATTCAAATGGAACATGCACAAGTATTATGTTTAATGGGGAAATTACGGCCAATTTACTTTATTTTACTACTTAAAACATGTACAGCCGTGGCCACATAATAGAATACTTCAGGTTTCTTTTTTTATCAGCGTGCTACCTGTTCAGGTTATACGCATTTATAATAATTACTCTAATGGGGTAGGGATGAGGACGGAAGCATTTTTAGAGGTAATCTATTTGAATTTGTATGGAAGGAGAGTGGGGAACAATTTGAGGGGGGGAGGGGGGGACATCCTATAGATCAGACTGGGATTTGAACCCCAATATCCCCCGTCTTCAAAAGGACAGTTTATCATTCGGCCACTAAAGTGGGTTATTTAAATCTTAAATAACACTCCCAAGCCAGAGGCGTGTCGAGGCGTGTTACCAGGGTAGGCAGAGTTAGTTGAAACTGTACCGGTGAATGTTATCATCACTCTGTAGAACTGTTATTGGCCGGGTATCAAAGGAGACATATTCCTCTGTGGTGTGTGTGAGAGCAGTCTCTATGCATGATTGGTCAAATGGGGACCAGGTGAGGGGAATATAAACAGGTATAGATCTAGCTCGCTCTGATTACTCTGGCAACAAGTGGCGTGTCGCAGAGTGCTGCCAGGGAAAGCATAGCGAGTTACATGTGATGTGATCTCACCCACTCGGTTCCATATGACCAATCATACATATTATCTATTACCCTACTCATACCTCACATAGGTATGTATTTCCGTTGATACCTGATTGATGAAAGTTTTAACAAGATCTGCTTACTCTGTCAACACGCAACGATACTTTTTTTTTTTTGACCGATGCTCTACGTCTATGCCGGACATCCCATATCTTTCTCCACTTCTTATTTTTCCTCTGTGGGTGACCTGGTGGTCTAGGGGTAAGGTGTCAGACTTCTGTGCTGGCGGCCGGGGTTCAATCCTCGGTCCCGGCACAGATTTATCTGATTACCAAACCCTTCCTTCACCTCTGACAAGACATCTTGTGAACGTGGGGAATGCCAGGCCTCCACCGTGGTTCGGATTCCACGTTAAACTGTAGGTCCTCCATTTCATCTCCCTCACCCTACCATTACACATTAGCGTAAGTGCGTATAACCCGAACGGTTAGTAAGACGCGGTGCTAATAATAATAATATTGCTCATAATACTCGTTTCAATGGCCGAATGGTCTAAGGCGTCACTTTCATGCTACACTGGTCTGCTGAAGACTGGGAGTTAGGTGTTTGAATCTCATTTGGATCTAAATGAGGGTGGTTTTTTTTCTGAATTGTTTTACACTCTCCTTATACGCAAATGGGGGTATATTAACTCTTAAAAAGCTTCCTTCATTCCTACCTTATTAGATTATCTAATTATCAGATATTAAAAAGAAAGCTCATAATGCAACTTTGATAGAGGCTTGCAATCTGGTAAAAGAAATTAAAAAAATTCAGTCCACGTTTTGCTGAGGCGTGAGGAAAATTAATGGCAACGTGTTTGGAATATAAATCACACGCGATCAGCTCTCGCATGGATAAATAGCGTAATGTGGTGTTTAAACTTTTATCTCTGCACCTCGTCTTACCACTTATTCGGGCCATTTTGCATATTTACACTAATTAGGGTAGCGATGAAGAATATATAATTTCAAATAAATATACCCCCATTTGTGTGGAGAGATAGAGCGGCAAATTGTTAATGTAAAATAGCACTCGGTACACCCAAGAGGTATTCGAACTCCGATCTCCCCCGTCATCGGCAGACAAATCTTTTGAGAAACGTCTTAGGTATACTCCGATTTTCATAGAAAGGGCCGGGTTTTTTTTTTGCTCCCAAAATTTTATTTTATGAGTGTTATTTTATAAGACCCGCCTCGGTGGCGTAGTTGGCTAACGCGCTAGTCGTGTTGAGCTCGACTGTTGAGGACGGGGAGATCGAGGTTCAAATCTCGGTCGGGTGAACTGGGGGTGGTTTTTCATAAATGGTTTTCCACTCTCCCTCCACGTAAATGCGGGTTCACTTCCTCTAATTCAACCTTTCCAATTCCTAATCCATTAGCGTAATTAGTACTTAAAGCGTATAACCCGAACGGGTAGTAAGACGCGGTGCTAAATAATAATAATTATTATTATTAGCACCGCGTCTTACTACCCGTTCGGGTTATACGCACTTATGCTAATGTGTAATGGTGAATGTGAGATGAAATGAAGGACCTACAGTTTAACGTGGAATCCGAACCACGGTGGGGGCCTGGAATTCCCCACATTCACAAGATGTCTTGTCAGAGGTGAAGGAAGGGTTTGGAAATCAGATAAATATGTGCCGGGACCGAGATGCTAAATAATAATAATAATAATATTTTATAGGTATCGATATGATCCATAAAAAGTGACAGCGGTAGATCACATGACCTGACGTATGAATACGTGAAAGTAGATCTAGTGACTTTTCTAGATGTCTATGAAAATTGTCCCTCAGACGCACACTATGGCGGATTTCACCGGCTCGTAAGACATTTCCCGTTTTGAGTTTTTCACCATTTTCATTTACATTCAAATCCCGGACGTGTGTACTGAAAGTGTTATAGTCCTGAATAGTTTTCTATTCTCCCTCCCCGAAAATTCGGATACATTTTCTTCTAAATTATATCCTACCGCATTTGTTTGATAACATTCGAATTCTCACAAGCGCAGTAAGGCGTATTACAAAAACTTCACAACAAAATATTCAATACAAGCTGAGTACGCTGGGCTTGATTTGTATAATTTGACATTAAATGTGACTTTTCCATCAGCTTTTAAAGTGAATTCTGGTACATCTACCTTTTTTACGCGGTGTTCTTAAATTTGTCTTAGCTGCGAATAACGAACAGGAACTGAACAGTCAAATTTTAGTTGAAAGGACCATTTATAAAATACAAACACATTTTATTGCTGCCAACATTGATTAGATTCTACTATTTCATAAGTTGTTTTGTTTGCACCGCATCAGGTTATACGCATGTATTAGTTACGTTAATGAGCTAGGGATTAGGTAGGTTGAATTCAGAGGAAGTGTACGCGCACTTTAGTGGAGGGAGCGTGGGAAACTCCCCTCAGTACACCCAATTGGGATATAACTCCAATGTCCCCGTCGTCGGCGTGCTAGTCTATTGCGAGAGTGATGCCTTAGACCATGCTGCTATAGAAGTAGTTTCCATTAGTGTTTTTTTTTGTTATATATATTGAATCAAAAGTGACGACTGCAGATCACATGGAGCGGTCGTATGAATACATGAAAGTATATCTAGTAACTGTTCTAGGCAATAGCTGTGTTTTCCAACCGCCCTACTTTGAAAATGGGATTGTAGTAAGACGCACAGCACTAATTAAAATACTCTTAAAATATAAAAGTGCCTTTTAAAAGTTAAAAGTAAAATTCCAAACGATTCTAAAGCTATTTTTTTTAGCACCGCGTCTTACTACCTGTTCAGGTTATACACAGGTATTATTTACGTTAATGAGCCAGGTATTAGGCAGGTTGAATTTAGAAGAAATGTAACCACATTTGCGTGGAGTGAGAGTAGGAAAACCATTTAGGGAAATTAACCTTCAGTGCACCCGACCGGAATCGAACCTCGATTTTGCGTCTTCGGCAGTCTAGTACAACACAAGATTTTAGCACGTTAGACCATGCGGCCAACCAGGCGAGTATAAGCCATTATTAATATAACTATTGGGCATTATTTTTCTCCTCCTCAAGACAAACTTATTAATTTAACGATTTAAAAAACAAACCAAATGTTTTTATGACAACCGCTGCAACTGGAGTAGTTATCGTCAACAAATGCCCGCCCCATTTATCTCCCCGACCCGAGTTTGCGATGGGAGGCCTAGCACACTATCACACCCTTGTGTAACCCCTTTTGCTTCCTGCCATTGCATTACGTCATCCACGTGGATGTTCTCTCTCACTTGTTTTATGTTCTCTCCTTATCAGTGTCTCTTATCTCTCGCTATGTCAGAAGAGCATTCGAGTCTTGTAAGCCAAGGATAAGTAAGTCGGTCGCGTTACGTCTAGAGGTTCGCGGGTGTTGGGGAAAAGTGTAGCTTCCCGTGTCCAAACTAATGCGGTCGTCTTTATGTATATATTTTTTCTATCGGTGGTTCGAAATATTTTTACTTGTGGGCTTATTTAATAACGAGTGTTCCGTGGTTGCGACTTCTTCAAGGTACAGGTGAGAAGGTTTGTTATCTGCAGAGGTGTTAATTGGTGTGAAACAAGATGGCGGCTGAGGTGTGAACAAATGTTTACATTGGTCCGTTGCATCTTCTTTATGTGCTTTTGTGCTATGTGTTTGAATCGTTCCAGCTGGTTATTACTACCATTTGAGATTAGATAATTATTATTTTTTAATTACTGTACTTTTAAATCCACTAAGTGTAATTTTTGGTCGTTATTTGTGAAGAAGCAGTTAAGTATTTCTTCTACTAACTTAAACAAAAACGGGGGTTCTAGACCAAGGTTGATAACGAATTAATCCAAGAGGTAAAGATTGGGAGGGTAGCTTAAATGAAATGCAGCTGCGTTTGTGTTAAGAGAGGAAAGACACATTTCGGCGCGAAATAACACTGTTGGTATCAGTTTCGGTGGCCGCGTGGTCTAACGCGCTATACTCTAGTGTAATACTATATTGCCGAAGACAGTGAGATTGGGTTTCGATCCCATCCGGATGCATTGAGAGTAGTTTTCCTAAATGGTTTTCAACTTTTCTACATGCAAATGCGGGTTCACTTTCATTAAATTAACATTTTCTAATCTCTAATAAATCTGTGTGATTAATATATAGACGTATAACCTGAATGGGTAGTAAGACGCGGTGCTAAAAAAAACACTGCTCTGGCACGTGTCCGAGGTTATGGCACAATCGTACAAACTTTCTCATAAAGTCTATTATAGCTTGATTTTTCTAAAATAGACTCTCAATAAACTACCCCCAAACTATTTATATTAGTAAAAATTAAAATATATTCTTATTTATCATGTAAAATGGTTCCCAGATACCTACTCAATTTAAACTAAATCTTAGAGATTATTTTCGAAACATTTATTTCTCTTTTGAACAAAATTATTAGAGCCATATTTGATAAATTTTGAATTTTCAAAAAAAAAACTACTCTTAAATTGAGGGACAAAGTCAAAATAAAAATTCTTGAGAGGTATGACCATACAAATTTATAAAGTTTGAACAGAATCAATCAAACCGTTTCGGATTTAGCCCAAGGGACAGACAAACACGGAGACATATTATATGCAAAATCAATTTTATTAATGTACGGGACACAAACAACCAAAGATTCATCATAATCCCTAGAATGTAGAATTTCACAATCACCAAACTTTCTTCTAAAAGTATTACGTAAGCACTTTTATGAATCCCCTAACCTATTTGTAAGCAAAAATAAGCAATCCGCCCTCTCTCTCTTTTTGCCAACGTTAAATGTATAGATTTTTTGTAATTTTGTCACAGGAACAGCTAACTTTTCTTTTTCAATTTATACATTTCTGGTGATTATTAACATAAAAGTGAAGATTAATGGGCAAAATATTTACAATAAATTTGATTTTACCAAAAAAAGTAGTTATGACTTAAAAATTAATAAAATTGGTAAAAAACAATTTAATTACATTTAATTTAGGCTATAGAAAACGTGAATTCAAGAATTAATATGGTTACAAAAAACTTAACCAATTTTAAACTGATGACCATGCTCCTTGAATCCACGACTAAACACTTTATTGTGTGTCCATTTCGGATGGTTGGGTGACTACACCATTCTTGCCCGCCTTTCTGTCTTACATAAGTATGTTCTGAACTCCCCCCCCCCCCTTTATAACCCCTTTTCAACAAAAATAACCAATTCTTGAACCCTCCGTACTCCCTAAGGTGCTTACGTAATACTTGAACCCCCCATGTGTTGAAGTTGAACACATTCTTCTAAAATAATCGGCGAGTAGGATATTGCAAGAAAGTTTAGTGCAATAAAATACACTGCTATGCTATTTGACTAACTAATGTTTTGGGAAAAATATTATAAATCTCTGCCGGTAAATAATGAACCTCTATTCCAACAGTCGCTGCTAAAGTAAAACCTTGGCAATATAAGCTGCGCAGAAAATGGTTCACCTGCGACCTGCCACTGCGCGATATACAACTTTCTTTAAGGGTGCGCCAACCGCTTTAGAAATATTTAGAGCATTTTATTTAATTATCTTGCTTGGGGAAATACAAAATTCATAGCTATAAACCAAATACTGTTGGGAACCTTAAACAATATTTTTATTCTTACAAAAAAAAAAAAGTTGGTTTGAATTTAGTTAGTGTTTTTATTACTAACGTGCATTTTTAAAACCGACAGATTACATTAATCAGCATATGAGTTACAAACAAACTGAATAATTTTATTCTATCAACTTCGGTCGTTGCATGGTCTAAGGTGTTACTCTCATGATTTACTAGACTGACGAAGGTGGGAAGAATGAGGTTCGATCCCAATTGGATGAACGGGGGGGGGGGGGGGGTTTTCCCAAAAAGGTTTTCCACTTTTCCTTCACGTTAATGTGGGTGTATTTCCTCTAAATTCAACCTTACTAATCTCTAGCATAGTACCGAAATTAGTACACAATCTTATAGCCTGAATGGAATGCCAGGTCGCCACCGTGGTTCGGATTCCACGTTAAACTGTAGGTCCTCCATTTTATCTCACAATCACCCTACCATTACACATTAGCGTAAGTGCGTATAACCCGAACGGGTAGTAAGACGCGGTGCTAATAATAATAATAAAAATAGCCTGAACGAATAGTAAGACGTGCTGTTAAAAAAATGTATTCTACTTTAACGCTTTTTTATGAATTTTTTGAAACTATGAACTTATTAGATTGAGATATCACAGACGTTCGCAACAAATTTTGTCCCGGGAGTCCGCGTCTTACTACACACTCACATTTTTTCACAGATGGTGTAGAGACGAGGAAGCTAGAATTTAGATTAACTATAACTGCATTAATTTGGAAGGAGAGTGGGAAACCCGTCAAGGTAAAAAAAACATCCCATAACATCCAGCTGGGATTCGAACTACGGCAAACAAGATAAGACGAAACTGACGTTTTTGTTCACCATACACACCATAATGGGTTAATTAAATATTAAAAATTCAAATCAAAAGGGGTACGACCTTAACACTGATCACAAATAATTTTATCTTTTCGTTGTAAAGATAATAGATAAGAAATCCCGGCGTTAGATATAGATGCGACGTTTGTTTACTCCGGATTAGTTTTTACATATCCAATCTAGGTCATAGTTTTTTACTGTTTACTTTGTGAGGTGAATATCATCAACAAGTCTATTGTTGCGGGACGAAAACTAGTAGCGCACTGAATCTCGAATACATTTGTTTCTTTTAAATACGTTAGGCAGAAAGTTTGCCGGAATAAATTAAAGGAACAATTTTAATAAACAAAAGTTACAGTGGGAAATTTTCCATATATTTATTTCTTAACACAGAACCCCCCCCCCCCTTTTTTAAGTAACATTTTAACTGTCAGCTTCGGTGGCCGCGTGGTCTAACGTGCTAATCTAATGTTGAACTAGTCTGCCGAAGACGGGGATATTGAGGTTCTATCCCGGTTGGGTGCATTGAAGGTGTTTTTTTCCTAAATAGTTTCACACACACTCTTCCTCCACGCACATGCAGGTACAGTTCCTCTAAATAAAGCCTTCCTAATCCCTAAGCCATTAGTGTAATTAGTATATAGGCGTATAACCTGAACAGGTAGTAAGACGTGGTGCTAAAAAAAAAGCTGTCAGTAGAGGTTAAATAAACGTGAACCAACTAACACATACATACATACCTTAACTAGTAACTAACAATTACTGTTTAAACAGTATGTCGTATTGTCGTCACGAGCGAGAACAAACAGTCTCTATGACTTCTAGGAATGCGCTCATTGTTTGACCACATAGTATGGTTAGTAGTACACAAAACAAACTAGAGTCTTAAGGTGGATTAATCAAGATTCCACGTTAAACTGTAGGGCCTCCATTTCATCTCACAATCACCCTAACATTACACATTAGCGTGAGTGCGTATAACCCGAACGGTTAGTAAGACGCGGTGCTAATAATAATAATGATGATAATAATAATAATAAAATTAGTAATGGTGGGATGGAAGGATACGCTAGAAAAGGTAAATGTTTTTGTAATTTTCATGGAAAAATAAATGAAATATTGCTTGTGTATAATAATAATAACAATAATAATAATAATTGGCACCGCGTCTTACTACCCGTTCAGGTTATAAGTTTTAAGTACTAATTACACTTATGGATTAGGAATTGGGAAGGTTGAATTAAAAGAAGTGAACCCGCATTTGCGTGGAGGGAGAGTGGAAAACCATGTATGAAAAAAAAAACACAGTTCACCCGACCGAGATTTGAACCTCGATCTCCCCGTCCTCAGCAGTCGAGCTCAACACGACAAGCGCGTTAGCCAACTACGCCACCGAGGCAGGTGCTTGTGTATATTATTATTATTATTATTATTATTATTATTAGCACCGCGTCTTACTACCCGTTCGGGTTATACGCACTTACGCTAATGTGTAATGGTAGGGTGATTGTGAGATGAAATGAAGGACCTACAGTTTAACGTGGAATCCTAACCACGGTGGCGGCCTGGCATTCCCCACATTCACAAGAAGTCTTGTCAGAGGTGAAGGAAGGGTTTGGAAAGCTTGTGTATAAACCTAGAGTTAGTTTTTTTTTACACATGATGGCTTCAACAGTTCTTTAAATGAGTGTATGAGCATTTTATGGGTAACTTTTAAACTAAAGATAAGAAATAATCATCAAATTCCAGGATAACTTTGACAGATATTAAAGAACTGTTGAGATTATTGTGTAAAGAAAAGTTTAACGCTACATAATTAAATTGAAAATGTATGAGCGGGTGAAGTTCCATCCAGGTATCCTCTAGTCCAAATAAATATACATAAATATTTCCTAACGTGTGTGTGTATGTCTATCTGTCTGTCCTTACACACCATTTAGAAGCCCCTATACCTAGGGCCGTATGCAATAACTTGACCAATAACTAACGTTTATTTGTAATATATCTAACTCTCGTTTATTATTATTTATTAAAGACTCACAGTTGTTTATGGAATAAATCATACATCCAACTACATCACATAGTTTTGATTTGAATCACGGCTTCCACAAAATATGATTTGAGAACCTAAGGACCAATCTACCGGTAGTTCAGAATCTGATATTGTTTGATGTTGGATAGTGTGACAAAATCGTAATTAAAGAAATCCATGACACCGGGGAGTCTGGAATTTTTTTTTATACTTTGACCTAAAGACTGGCTTTTTAAAGGGTTTTAATTGACCCTTGTGAGTGAATATATAGACTAAACATATTTTTTTGAATTCAACCTTTTTTTTAGCTAGTTTTGGTTAGTTAAAAATGTATCAGTCCTTTCCTGGGCTTAAATACAACATACTATGATATAATGACTGTATTCAGGACAAAAAATTCTTAACAATCCGAGACAAAATTGGTTTATTGACGGTTTAAAATGTTGCACCTAGAGCAATACAAAATAATTACGGTAATTGATTTACCTTAGTTGTAATCACTATCAACTACAGTAAGATAATAGTGAATAACAATAGATAAATATATAATTAATTATAAACACACTTAACATTACTGTGTGGATGTGGTAGAAGATGTATTCCCCGGGATGAAGGTCACACATTATGAATAATTTTGAAATTTTAAGAGTGGCCAGTAGTGGCTTAAGTAAATAAAATCGTTAACATTTACTAAGCTATATGCAAAAAATTGCAAATCCTAGACAATTGATCGTCCTGAAATTATTTTCCAGGATGCCAGGAATACTTGTGAAAATTCCGGGATGGTCTCAAATTTCCGGGACGTTTGGTCATCGTAATGTTAGAGATTTTGTCTGAGCTACGTATCTCGATATGTTGGCCTCAAGTCACACGTAGTCCTCGGCGGGACCCGATGCGACCTAATTATCGGGGTCCCAAGTTTCTTTCCTCACGTGTGAAAGAGTTGAACGTTCTCATCCCCTCGTCACAACCCCTTCCATCACGCACTTCTCCAGTTATGACAGGTGCATGCGTGCTTGTCACGCGGTCAGACGGTAATGCCATCTCTATCGGGGTTTCAGCCTTCGCTGGTCGTTTGGTTACACTCCTTTCCTGACGTTGCGCATTTTTGTTTGCGCGCAGTGACTGAAGCCAAGCGAGAGGGGGGGGGGGGGGGAGTTTTGACCGCACAACCTTTGAAATAAATTTGCTGTTAAAGTGCCTTTTACTCTGTGGCTTATCTTAAAATTGATTTTGTGACATATAAATCAGCACCAAGAACTTATATTTAAAAGTTAACAAAACGAAACGAGCCCATTTTTCATCTTTGATCGTTACCAATAATCTAACCTGGAACCTTGTTACATATAAGTAAATCCATAACCAAAGGAGCTATAATGTAATAATATTTTATTTAATCCCTGTATATTCACACTAATAGGATACTATTAAGTAGAAAGTACCCGTACCTGCGTAGGAGGGAACGTGGGAAACCATTTAGAGTGAATAAACGTCAGTATACCCAGCCGGGATTAGAACTATGACCACCCTGTTACCGGCAAACCAGATTAAATTAGGTTGATATTCAGACCACGTAGGTAATCTTCCACAGGAGACCAATTATTCGATCCTGACCGCGAGCATCACTTAAATTATTTTCACAGACAATTGTTTTTTCATCCTCTCTCCAGGTGAATGCTTTTTTTTTTTTTTGAAATTCATCCCTTTCTTATTTTTTCTTTATGTGAAATAATACATAATTTACTGAGGTACTGGTGACATTCAAATATAAATAATAAATTAAGAATAAGAATATTCGAGTAGACTACTAAAAAATTCGAGTTGAGCTTAGGTATTGAACTCGTCCAGTTCATTCATCGGGTAACGATTGGAGCTGCATAAATCATGCATGAACTGGACTTTTTTTTTTGTATGGTTCGTGAAATGGTCGTAAATAGTGACTATTTCATGGAGTGGGCAGACGTTTGCTTGAGTCATGTCGGGATCCCGATCAACTTAAGGTTAACTTAACGTTACTTAACGTAAAGGATCTCCTCGTGTTTTTATATGGAAGCGATTACGATACAGTTAACTTAACTTAATAGATGTCCTGAGATAATGACACGACCTCTCTAGTCCCATCCAGAGATGGTCGTATCTTATACAAGGTAAATATACAAGACAGGATATTTACAAAAGCAAAAAAATAACTTTAAAAATAACAAATCAGTTTAATGGGAACAAAGCAAAGTATTCACATTCAACAGCTACAGATCACAGTCCAATATTACATCACACAGTCCACAAGTAGGACGGGTGAAGATTGCCGTTAGGGCAATCGGAAGGTATATAATAATAAATAGGAACAGCGGCGTGATGAGCCTGCACATAAGAAGGCAGAGTCTAGCCCTACTTGTAAAATTATTGCTTACTATAAGTAAGTTCTGATTCAGTGTTCTCGGCCAGGTTGTTGGGTGTCGCTGCAGGGCCAATGAACCTAAGCCAGACAGGCATACTGGCCCAGGGGTTGAACACCAAATTCAATCTAATACAAATCAACTATTAGACTCGAGTCTTGCCTGACGGCAGAAACTTCCACTGGTTGAGAACCAAATGTGGTGCATATTATCAACATATAAATCCTATCAAATACGTGCCGTGCCTGATGGGCAAAACTTCCACTGGTTGAGAACCAAATGTGGTGCATATTATCAATATAAATCCTATCAAATACTGCCGCGCCTGATGGGCAGAACTTCCACTGGTTGAGAACAAATGTGGTGCATATTATCAACATATAAATCCTATCAAACACGTGCCGTGCCTGATTGGCAGAACTTCCACTGGTTGAGAACCAAATGTGGAACATATTATTAAAAAAATAATTAAACGCTTGCCGTGCCTGATGGGGAGAAACTTCAACTGGTTGAGAACCAAATGTGGAACATATAATCAACATACAAAAACTATTTAAATTGGTTAAGACGGCCTAGCCTCGAACTGACTGAAGAGCCCCTTCCCCTTCTAGACGCACCGCTGACTAAACATGGTCTATCGGGCTGGTATGTGGGAACATTCCCACCTTGAAATGCGGGTCCTAAGGACCACGCAGAAACAAACATTCACTGAATGGCCCCAATATAGTAGAAAGCCATCCAGTCCTTTAAAAAATTAACCCAAATCACGTTAGGCGAGAGATAGAAATTCCTCTCGGCTAAACACAACTACTCCTAAACTACTATCAGGCGTATGGGCCGCCTATTCTTCACGGAGAGAAATAATCGAATTGTACCCTAAATCTTCCTACGGTCTGTTTGGTCTCGCGGCAACATCGAGAAGTCAATGGTGCTGGGGCGCTGGCTTGGTAAATAGAAGTAAAAGAGTCCTGATGTACGTACAAGCGTAGAACCATGTGATAAACAAATTAGAGAGCTCCTTTCTCCGGCGAGCCGTGGAGTTTTATAGCGGTTGATCGAAGAGCATCATGGAAAAGAAAGAAGGGGGGAACCATCCCTCTAGCTTGGGCCGGTGACGTCACCCATGCCAACCAAGGCTCTGACGGTCTGTCAGTTGATTTGATAGCTTCAAAGAGTCAAGTGCAGTGAAGGTAGAATCATGAGGGCGGTGAACCCATCCAATGGCGCTGTTCATGCTCCCCGAAGTATCAGAGGCGAGGTATGTAACAAATGAAGAATTATATATCAATGGTCTAGCATAAATATATATTATTAGGAAACTTAAAAAAAAACTTTTAATGATAAATATTTATTATATTGATAGAAAACAGTAAACATTCACAAATCATCACTTTACAAATAGTACAAATATAGTATCATACTCGAGAATGCATATGTTTGACTCAAGTTGTTAAGTTAAGTGAATCGTGATGACACATCTGTTTTCTTAAGTTAAGTGATCCTTACGTTAAGTTAAAGTTAAGGTGGTCGTGAACCCGGCATCATGAACTGGGTAAATTCACGAATAGTGTGTAACATACACAATACATTGTATGTGCCGGGCTTACATCATATGAGCGTCGATGAAGGCAGCCAGGTATGAAATATTCATGAAAAATAATCTCTTTCATACTCAGCTGACATGTTATGACTACTGGACACGTATCAATCGCCTTGTTATGAACCGCTAAGTTGACAATCGTGACTTCTTTGTTACGTCTTAGTAATCACTAAACTGGCGGTTGTTCTCGACAAGCGAGTAACCATACCTGTGACCAGAACTACCCCCACCCCCTCCCCCTCTAAAACGTTACACTCTTTAGATAATACCGATTGTTAAGGCCGGTGACGGACTGACGTTTTGGTCGTGAATTGGTCACTGCACCACGACAAGATCGCTCTAATGTATTGCATTGTTTTATATGAAAGAAATCACTATGCTCAAGAAATGCTCACATCGACGTTTTCAAATCTGTCGTGGCGTTCGTGTCACTAGTCTAACCCCTCTGATAAGAAACAATGCTATACATTAGTGACCTGGTCGTGGAGTTTGTGCCACAGCGACCAAAACTTTAGTCTGTCACCGGCCTAGAGTGTTAACGTTGGGTTTGAAGAGTACGCCAGAAAAGGAAAGTGTTTTTTGCAATTTTGTATAGCAAAACTTTTATTTTGTTCCAAATAAATAAACTATTTCTCTAGTAGAAACAGAAAGTTTAATTTTCATCACATGGTGACCTCACCAGTTCTTGAATATCTGTCAAAGGTCTCTTAGAATTTAATCCCGCTATGCAAGTTTAGGGAAGCGTGGAAAAAGTGTGGATGGATTAAGTAAGTACAGAGTTTTTTTTTAGCTATCTGCGCCTTTCTTCCCTACCTCATAAAGGGAAGGGCGCGAGTATAAATGCATGTGGTATGTATGTATCATAACCTCTTAAACCGTCTAACATTTGTGGATACAGACACAGAAATTGTGATATCCACTTTTTTGGGGGGGTTTGGAGGCACATAAAACGTAAAGCTTCACTAAAATCTTGAGATTGAAAATTTTCAGGATTACAATACTTTCTCTTTATATGAGAAAATAAAAACAAATTTAATAATAGAAGATTAGGGGTCTAAATTTAATTCATGTAGCCCTGACTCATATTGGACCGAATCAAGAATTAAAAATTACTTCATAAAATGTATATCTATAGTCTACAAAATACCTATCTGAAGATTTCATGTGTTAATAATTCAGGTGCGGGGGCCTTAAAATATACATTAAAAACATATATATTAGTTGAGCAAATTGTATTTTTAGAAATTCATTCCGCCTGACTATTTAAGGTGAGTTGCCATTTTCATGGCTTATTTGTGTGGGAGAATGGAGTAATTAAGTTATCAACTCGTGGCTTGAGGCTAGCTTAGTAAGCGTAGCTTCAATTTCTCTTTTACAGGTCTTAAAATAAATGGGGCAATTATGATCGAAGTTCTTGCCTGCATCATCAGATAAAATTATCAATTCTGCGATACTAATATTTTAAAATGAATAATTGTTAAAACTGGGTCCGTGTTTCAAACTTGAAGATAAAAATGATGCATTCAGAAATAAACGTTTAATTTATTTAATATTCCTTTTAGCCAAACTTTAAAAGATTTTAGATTAATGATCCTTGAAATTTTTTTTAAAATGACACCTATACACGGGAATTGAACCCTACTATTGGCACGCTAAGCCACAGGCCCCGTATTTTATTTCAGTATCAAGGTGTCATTTTTAAATATATCTAAATATGACTGAGTGACTGTTGATTACCGTAATTATAATCATTCATTCTCCAATCTTCGCCTTTCATGTATACTTAATTGTATAACGTTGCTTTATTCTAACCAATCTTTGCCTAAATCATACAATTTTGTGTCAGATTAAGGTCATTTGACATTAAATTTTACCACACAATCTTAACAACTATATAGTTATAAGCTAAAAATAGTGATTCGATTATTGCATGCACAGTCCACGAGTTAAAAGGGGTCAAACTCACTATTCTTTGCTTTTCATCTGCCATTGTTAAGGCAAAATATTATATATATATGTACAGTAGCCCATGGCTTCTTTGGTGCTGACTGACGGCTCACAGCTGACAGCTGATGGCTTTGAAAATTTACTAGACCAAATTATGTATCCCTACGCCGAACCATATGATCTGCAAAAACATGTGTTAAACAGCTGCGAGCCGTGAGCTGTCAGTCAGCACCAAAAAAGCCATGGGACTACTGTATATATATATTATATATATATATATATATATTTGGGTGACCTGGCGGTCTAGGGGTAAGGTGTCAGATTTCTGTGCTGGCGGCCGGGGTTCAAACCTCGGTCCGGCACAGATTTATCTGATTACCAAACCTTCCCTCACCTCTGACAAGACATCTTGTGAATGTGGGGAATGCCAGGCCTCCACCGTGGTTCGGATTCCACGTTAAACTGTAGGTCCTCCATTTCATCTCACAATCACCCTACCATTACACATTAGCGTAAGTGCGTATAGCCCGAACGGTTAGTAAGACGCGGTGCAAATAATAATAATAATAATAATAATAATAATAATATATATATTATATAGATATATATGAATGATATTGTGATTGAGTGACACAACGAAAGGTATGAGTTTTTTTGTGATGAATAACTAAACAAGCAAACTAGAAGCGCTGACATGAAAGAGAGGTGTCGACAAGCCATAGGGGAAACCAGTCCTAACGCGGGTTTAAAGAGCAGGGGTCCGTGACCCCTCGTGGCTGGTTGATTATGGAAGATCTAGATAGGAGGTCGCGCTGCTGGTCATGAGGCCACGGGGGCTAAGTCGTTGGGTACACCAAGTACCAGTCGGGGCTGCCGCTTGAGTCCAGGAAGCCAGGTTTGACGTCCGTGCAGGGACCGCCTAGCTGTCAGCCAGGCCGTTGGTAAAACCTATACCACCTCGTTAAGTCACTCGCTTCTCTATAACCACTAAGTTATTTATTTTAACTTTATTCTAACATCACATTTGTAGTAAAATGGTAGTATTAATAAACCTTTGAGAGCCCAAGACTAACGTCAATCACGAATCCCCCAACAAGTGTGTATATCAGTACCCCGTTGTGGTGACAGGTTGGAATTTAGTATAACTAGTAATGCATATGAGGTATACACAATGAAATAGGTTTAAGAAAATTAATCTCTATTGTATAAGCAGGTTGAAAGTGGTAAAATGACCTATTTTAAAATCATACAAGGTGGTGCAGAAAGTGTTGACACATTTAATAACAATAGATCTTTAATATCTTTACTTATTAATGTTTCAAATTAAACTTAACGACAAAAGATGGATATTTTCTTACATACCATTAACTTATACTTTTTTTTATATAATACTTGACTTATTGATTTAAAAAAACTGTCCTTAATACGACCTCCATTATTTTCCCGACAGGTGTTGTTGTGCGCTTCTAGAAACTTGACGTGGCTTTGTGCAATGTCTCTTGTTGAATTGTTTAACTTTCATCACAATTATTTGAGTTCCTTTTGCTGCAATTCTTTACTAACACGGTAGAAAATAAGATGTTTTTTTTAGCAACCTTGTAGGCAGTAACGGGGATTGCAAGGTTAATAACCTGCTAGCCTGGTATTAAGGAATATTGTAAGACTCGCCGTCTGTACAACATTAGCTTCCTAAACGATGTTAAGGGTGGTGGTTTTCTTTAATTGTATGGGACCGCTAAAGATCCGGCGGACAGTTTGGATACTTCGTCCATGCTGGGTTACGAGGACCAATGGGAGTGTTTTCCTGATATTTAAAAACAAATATATCAGTTGAGTCGATTAGGAGAATTGTTACTCTTCTCTCGCCAAGGACGCTCCCGGGTCAACCCTTGGGTGTGTTTGCCACATCGGGTATTCCCCGTGGGTCGAATTATTAGAGTAGAAAAACGGCATGATAATAAATAGTAATTATATTTTATCGCGGTTAAAGCAATTAAAATTGTGAATTTATCTTGATATCTGTTGACGTCCACTCTCACACTAACCAAGACACGTGACGTGTATCAAGTGAAATATTAGAAGCCAACCAATAAAAATGTAATTTTATGTATATTATTTCGTTAGTTAATCTAAACACATTGTCTAAAGAATTGGTGCATGTGAATAGTAAATAAGAATTTAAATAAATTAAGTTTTTATTATTTTAACCAACAACGCCGCCACTATACGATCACTACAAAACAAAAGATTGGACAAATAAACATCCATTCCGTGTCGACTTCATTTCATTTGCGAAGCCATCACGGTCATACACAGGCTGGCCACGAAAGAGTGTGTGTTAGCCGAGGTACGTTTATGCGCGTATCACTTTCTAAACCCCAGTACTAAAACGTAAGAGAATGGATACCAACAACATGTGGTTACATCGAGATGAGGCAACGGCCCACACATCCCAAACATCAATAGAGGTGATTTGCGAAATGTTTCACGATTTGGGGACATCACCTGGTCACCACATTCACCGGACTTAATATCTTCAGACTTTCTCTTGTGGGTTTTGTTAATGAGTCATGTTTACATGACTCGCCCAAGAAAACAATTCAAGGGACTTAAATAATTGTGGTATCCGCTTCGGTGACCTTATAGTCTAAGGGGATATTATCGTAATAAACTAGATTACCGAAGACTAGGAAATCTGGGTTCGATCTCGGTCGGGTGTATTGTGCCTAGTTCTTAAGTTCACTTTTTTCTTCTAACACATGTAATACTTCATCTCTCCCCCTAGAACCTTGCCCCACCTACTCCCTAAAAATTAGGTTGGGAAATTACCATATAGTGTCCTATAACTTTCAAATAGTACTATTTTAACAAGCACCCATTGCATGATTCCCCTACTAGTCAATTTTTATGAAAATAAAATGGTATTCCTTTATGCTTCAATCAAAATTTTCTGAAAAAAAAATTAGTTTAAAATTTTCTTCGGTGACTATATTAGGGGATATTTGTAATAAAAAATATTACGGCTAGAATCTAGGGTGCCGTCGTAGGCAGTCTTTTATTTTTCTTTTGTCATACTAAGAACCTTGCCCCCACCTACTCCCTAAAAATTAGGTTGGGTAATTACCATATAGTGTCCTATAACTTTCAAATAGTACTTTTTAACAAGCACCCATTGCATGATTCCCCTACTAGTCAATTTTTATGAAAAATAAAATGGTATTCCTTTATGCTTCAATCAAAATTTTCTGAAAAAAAAATTAGTGAAATTTCTTTCGGAAATATAGGGAATTTTGTACAAAAAAATATATCGGCCATAACTAGGGCCGTACGCAGGATTTTTATTTTTTTGTAAAGAAGGGGTCATTGATTCTTTTTTTATGATTGGTATAGTTAACTGATTAACAATACACTAACCTAATATATGATATAGTTATGGTGAGACATAAATATTATTGAGATGTTTTCTTTAATTGATAAAAAATAATTCAAATATTTGTATTTTATTGGGACGATGAAAAATGTAAGCACAAATGAAAATGACACAATCATTCGCAGCATTCAACCATTCATGATGCATCGATACCGACATCTTGTATCAGCTTGTCCAAGCTATACTTACATTAAACTTCGGGAAATAAATTATTATGTAAGAGTCCTACAAATTTCGCTTCTCGCTGGAATCGACTACTGGAAACGCTTTTGTTCTTTGATATTGTTTTAATCTAGTGTACAATTATTTCTCAATGAGAGGGGTTTGAACCCCCCTCCCCCCCCAGTGCGTACGGCCCTGGCCCCAACGCAATGCCGTAATTGGGGGGGGGGGAGAATTTATGAATCAAAATATATATGGCTTTAGTTATGGTTCAAACAATATCAACATAAAGATACAAATACAAATTAGGGGGCTGTGTTACCATAGAAAGCACTTCAGAGAGCTTCTAGAGGTGTTTAATATATAGAGTTTGTTCTCTAGCAGTTAGGGGGTTATGTTGCCATAAGAAACACTTCAGATAGTTCAGAGGTGTTAATATTAAGTTTGTCTCTACAGTTAGGTTGGTTCATAGAACATTCTGAGCTTCTAATGTTTACCATTTAATTTCCTTAGCGTTGGGGGATGTGCCCACCAAACCCCTTGAAATTATTGGCTGGCTATGGCCTTGCCCTAACGTATCATTTAAATGCATTTATGACAAACCAAAATTCATAGTAATTTAAGGGCCCAGGGTAGAAAGGGATGGGTCCAATCTCAACTCACATTGAGTTAGTGCTAAGGTCCTTATGGGGTTTGAGATACAAAAGTTACGGCACCAGAAAATATGTGTAATGTGGCATTCCATTTTTACCCCTTTACCCTTAAATTGTTAAATACTATTACGTACACTAAAATAATCCATGTAGTGGGACAGTTTAACTTGTTTCTACACGAATACTTATTGTGACCCACACAGTTCCTTGCGTGACCCTAATCGTAAAATAAGAAACAATATTAATATACTCAAATATAATATACTCAAATACGGTACAAGGTCAAATTTGGGGTTTGTCGGCCATAAATCAGAACAAGAGCATACCTTTGCAATCTTCTTTTGTGATATATGTATACATATTTAAAAAATAAAATAGGGTAAGAAATAGAAATCTTGATAAAATAAAGAAAGTGTAAAGTAAAGTTACAGAAAATATAATTTGAGTGAATAAGAGTAATGCATCAGAGGGAGCTATTATTAAGGAAATTGCATTTTAAATGTGGAATCTGGAATTACTTGGATGGTTTACAACAGTTTTAAGACATCTTCAATCATTACGATTATAAAAAAGTAATACCCTAATAGAATATGTATTGTGCAATTTTTAAATTATCTTTAAAGTTTCTAACATCAACTCACGAGTGCGCTCGTGGAATCATAACCAACGAGGTGGCTTAGGATCTGGCCGGTGCGAATCATCGTGTTAAACTGCTTTTCCTTACACTCACCACCACGCGACCAAAAACCCGGTACGCCATGTCGGTCAAGAACGAGCCCCGACCGTCAATACCCTTGCTTCCAGCCAAATTGGCTATCGCCGTCATCCTTAATCACAGCTGTGAACCAAGTGGCACCTGCTATATGAACCCCTTGGAATATAGAGCCATTTGCAAGAGCTCTTAAGTCACGGAACTGTGCAAATTTACCTCTTGTATTTTCGATAATTTTATGTAATACGCTAGATACAGGTGCTGACAAATAAATAAATGAAAGGGTACTCCCTCCCTTCATCAGGCAAGCCTGTGTTTTTTCGGCCATCCTTCCTAGGACCTCACCTCTACTGTTATACCTCCGCGAAAATGTTATAAAAGTGAAGGAGACAAGGTCTTTGTCTCAGTCGGGTACATGACAGGAAACCTAACAATGCCAACACATATATGCCCGTAGATACTCTATTTGAATAATCATGCATGAATGTTAACATCGTTCCATTGCTTTTGTTTCAGGCGGGGGTAGCTTGTAGTGTCTGCGCAATAATCGCAGCAACCCATCTCCATGAAGAAATCTGCCAAGGCGACAGAATCAGAAGGCTCTGACGTTGCTTCCAGAAACTCTGAAGCAAGGCACAGCTTCAACGCCCTGACAAGCATTCAGCTCCTTGGAGGCTATAACAAGTTCCAGAAGCAAGCCAACGTTACTGTCAAACGGTCGTCAGTCCGTAGTCTGAGAGAGGCGTTTGAGAATTCGATAAAAAGTGAGTCCATTGATAAAACTGATGTCTCAAGGGTCGCTGATGATCCCACCATTGACCATGGTGGTGGTGTAGGGAGTAAACCGAAAAGGTTATCTCGTATAGATTTATCAAGAATACCGGTTAGGAACAAAAGAGTACTTACGGGCCCATCATCAAATAACGAGCCAGATACTCAAGTCTGCTTAGAAGGTAAAGTAGGTCATGGGAATAAACTTGATAATTCAACTAATAAAGGAAAAAAAGAAATCGTTGAGCAGAAAATAAATGAAGGGTCATTCACTACCTATGATGACTTCGAATATAAAGAAAATGAAAGTTTATTCACTTCTAATGATGTCGTTGATGAGAAAGTAAAGAAAGATTCATTCACTACTAATTATAATAGAGCAATTGACACAGTAGGGACTGCGATAAATCCATTGTCGGCCTCTGTCACTAACGAAATCAGCCCTTCCTTTCCAGACATACCCAAAACTACCAAAACTAACACATCAGAGGTACTTGAAACTCCACAAAATAGGTTATCTGCCAGTCAGTCAGTTATAGAAAAGCTACAGCAGAATCTTTCAACAAAATTAAGCTCCGCAGCAATTGAAACCTTTAAACAATCTTACTCTCCTTCTATTGAGAGAAAAAGAGTCGTTTCCGCAGGCGATTTGCCTTTGATCAACGCACCACTTCCTTTTATTAGTAAAACTTATCCAAACAGTTTTGAGAGCAACAAAGATAGTGGCACGACATGTAAGGAAGTGCCCCCTAATAAATCAAACGCCATCCCAAGTTTCCCGAATTATGCTATTACTGTATCAAAAGACACAAAATTAGAATGTATTAGTGCTGGTTTAAATTTGCCAAAAGTTCGGTCCCCAGAAAATTCAATTAAAAATAATCTTGAAACTAAAACTTTTGCCCCACCAAATAATGTTAAAGACGGTACCAGTAACTATGCGGAGGAAAACCGAAGAATCAAAAATAATTTTATGAATGACGAGTATACATTGGAACATGAACCCACTCAATTAAACGATAGTAGGCCTAGACAAATTGGTTCACCTCTAACTTTAGGTAAATGTAACACAGTGAATGAAAACAACGCACTTAATATTTCAAATGAAAAACATGAGTTAAAGACTGAAAACCCCAACTCTCTAAAATTACTAGAAACTTCAATTAATACTAAACCTTTTCATCATTTGAGGAAGTACTTTCGTCACCAGAGCTGAGAAAATCGAAAAGTAGTGGTGGATCCAGTGTCGAGATAGAAGGCAAACCTCTGAGGGAAACCAGAAAGAATCTCTTGGACTACAAGCCTGATTCAGAAACTAGCTCAGGAGCAAACAACAAAAAGATCAAAACTGTGAAGAAGGTTCAGAGACAGGGGAAGATAGTAAGGTTTCCTGAAAAGAAGAGTTTGAGTGCTGAGGAACGTTTGAAATCAAAGCCTACCCCACAAATAAATAAAAAAGAGTGTCTCCTTGAAAAATCATTTTACACACAGGACCTGAATTGACGTCGCAGCATATTCAAAACGATTCTACAAGTCATATTGACTCAGAAAATTTTGCATTTGTCAAACGTTCTGATATTTTAAAGGATACTGATAAAGATGCTTATGCTTCTATTATTACAAAGTTGACTGAAGGAAGAAATACAGATTTAAACTTGGATAACACTCATGAAACAAATTCAAATATAAATAAACCTCCTTTGATAAATAGTGTTCATGATGATATAAATTCAAATGCCCAACAGGAACAATTTTTAAATCAACAACTAAAATCTAAAAATAAACAAGTTCATGAAATCTGGACAGATACATCCTCATCAGATTCGTCAGATTATTATCAAAGACAAAGTTCCCAGGTTTTGGAAGATATAATTTTGAGCAAAGATCGTATTGAGCTAAGAGAAAAGTCAGAGTCAAAAATTAATACTATATTGGAACAACGTAAATCAACTGTGCCAGAAAATAAACGAGTGTTGCCTAATAATAATCGTGTAAACTATCAAAATTTAGTTGTGAGTGCACAAAGTGAAAAACGACCAACACAATTCCAAACACCCAATTTGCCAGAGAGGCAACCGTTTGATAAAAGCAAAACATCAATCTTGGAAAATAGCTCGACCTCTCCTGCTAGTCAGAAGTCCTCATTGATTAGCAAACCAGCCGTGCCAGTGAGAACTTCCTCTTTGGAAGTTAAGCGTTTTTCATCCATCGATAACCAAACCATCAGAACGGCGCCCCCTCAAGAAACCGAGAACGTAAAGAGTAAAGGCAAGGACGAAAGGGATAAACAAAGTGCCATACGAAAGTTATTCACAAATGGCTATTCTCAAGTCCTCGAAGACAGTCTACCTCTGATAGAAAATCATCCCCACAAGAAAATATACAACTCTTAAGAAAGGAGAACACAAAGAAGCTCTCTCCAAAACAAAATAGATCAAAATATGTTGGTGACTCAAAAGTACATCCATCTTTACCAAGACCGGTTTTAGAAACAGCATTTTTGTCTAATATTCCTAGTAAAGATGTGACTACTAGTGCCTTTTCACCACCAATAAGGAACATTTACAATGATCCACCTATAAGGAACGATATTGGAATTCAAGCGAAAGGCACTCACAAGTCCATACTCAAGATCAAGAAGCTTAAGTCCAAACCAATTACGGTTACGTAACTCTACATCCTCTCCATCATCACCCAACAGGACAATTCCCGACACGTCTTTAATATTGGAAGAAAGATTTGGCAAGGAACGTCAAGGGGTACAATCTCCCATTCAACACACAAGTACCCAACAAACGCCAGCTATTAGCTCACAGAATAAATTATTTCAAAGACACAATTCCTTACCAATCTCTCAGATTCGTCGAACACCCTTTAAACCTAGCCGCAGTCCACCAACCCCTACTAATGAGTATCCACAACACTATCAAATATATGAAAATTTTACAAACGTCTCAAAATCAGTACCTGTGCAATATCACCAGCCGAAAAATGAGCTACAAGATGAAAATGGACGGTCGAGAAATAGCATCAGTTCATGTTCGTCAACCTCAACTATTGTCCCTCAGGAAATTGAGTCGTCGTTGTCTTGGAACCCTATATTGTTAAATCAAGTAATTAGTGGATCTTCTGATTTAATAAAACCGCAGCAGAAACCTCATCAAAACAATAGAAATGTGACTGAAGTAGAAGTTCACAATACACACCTCATTCCACTGTCGAAAAAGAAGTTTCAAGATATTCGTAGAGGGCCTGTGCAATATCACAGTTCAGAGACAACAAGAAAGTTTGAATTGCCACCACAAAGAGAATATGAGCCGTTTCATGCTCAAAATCCGTCAACTCCGTCAGGCAGGACTTCTGCCCCTCCCATTCCATACATTGAGAACTATACTAACACGCGAGTTTTCTCCTCAGAACCTTCCAAATCACAGTTATCTTACTCGCCAAATGATGTGAATGTAAAAATACAAAGACAACTGTCACAATCTAATCAGAACAATTCTTCCCGGGCTGGGTTACTAGTTCCCGTAGGTGCTCATACTGTAAACTCGCAGCGGCAAAATTTGATCCAAGATCTTCAGAGGTCACGAAGTTTGTCGCCACACCACCGTAAGTTCCATACTTCCAATTTCACGCAAGTGCCAAGTTCTCTTGGACGAGAAATCTACAGAGCCTTAACTCCCCAGGAAAAGGACGCAATACATCATCACTTGCAAAAGGATCAAAGTATTTCATCACAAAGCTCTTACTCCCCTAATTCTAGTAATAGTAGTCCTGGTCAGCCACTTTCTCCACAAAAATCTTCACCACAAAAATTAAGTAGGCAAGAAATTGAAGCACTCTTTTGGGAGGGTCACTGCAAGCGAAATATTTCATCTTCCCAACAGCTGTCCCCTCCTTCGGAATTACGGGCTAGAGAGCACCATACTTCCACAGGCTCTCTTAAAACACAGAGTCACCCTCTGACATTGAGACCAGCAGATCAGACTGTGGCAATAGAAAGAAGAGATTCTCATCTAAATACATTTGGGAGGAGTGCTCAGCTCGTTAGGCCACAACCAATATACCAAAACAACAATATTGTAAGACAAAGTCCTTTGATTTTCCAATATCCACAACCTCAACCGATTCATTCCAACAGATCAAGGAGTGTTTCGCCTGGACCGAGAGGTACCTCCGGTAGAAGCCTAAGTTTGCCAAGGCAAGTCTCATCTACATTATCTCTTCTTCCTCAAAGAAATAACTCTGGAAGCCCCAGCAATTTTGTTAGAGGGGCTGCACAGAGGAACACAATCGGTCCTATTACCACATCCCAACCACATATCCCTACTAGTTCCACGCCAACCATCTATGAAGAATTTGGTGACGTACAGCTACGTCATCCTGAGAATCAGATGCAGCGACGAGTGAACGATAATGTCGGCTATGCGAGAGTTTATAATGGTAAGGTCGTGAATAACGTCAGTAGGGCTCAAAGTGACGTGGACGTCACAAGGACATCTCGAAACAATCTTCTAAAGGAAGACGTGCGAAAAGATTCAGTCAGTAAGGTTAAAAATTATGCACCAATATTTAAACGAGGAAGCTTGACGAGTGTGTCTACATCATCTGTTGACGGTGGTTTCACAGATTCCTCAGTTTATAGTAATGGTCCCCACCCCCTACTAAACGAGTGAGTTTTACGAGTCAGCAGCCGTCAAGAGAATATTGGCCAACGCGAAACGGACCCGCGCAGGAACCTCCGACTCGACAGACGAGAAACTCTCGACCTGAAAGCAGTGATTCCGACGTGTTCCTACCGAACTCTCCTCGGAGTCCAATTTACGATAACACTCGGAGAACGTATTCGAACACAGGTCCTCTGAACCCTAATAACCCTCAGGATCAGGGCTACAGAAGGACAGTAAAAAACCGCGAATTACCTCCCGAGCTACAAGCGCCGAACCGTCCCCTTCCTCCCATACCTCACGACGCGTCGACACGTGGGGAGTACGGTACCGTCGCGTCGATACGGAAGCGAGACGCGAAATCTCTCGACAGAGCAGCAGTGGCCGGGCCTATGGTATCCAACAGCTTCCTGCCTCAGCCAACAGGTGGCAGATACAGTCAGAGTCAGAGTCCGGCAGCGAGGCAGGAGAAGTGCAGCGGATCTTGCAACTAGGAGGAGGCGGCCGCACCACCCCCAATCGGTTTAAAGGTATGTTCATGTTGATCTTATAATATTTATATATCTGAATTTCAAAATAAAAACAACACTTAATGTACACATATTTGATGATACAAAAGTCTAAGGCTTGAGACACGCATTCCTATTTGGAGAGGTTGGGGTTTTATTTAAGAAAAATATTAATCGAATATATTGAAAAATGACACCTGTAACGGGAATCGAGGTCGGAACCTTTAGCTGAGGGCACCATTGCTCAACTACTATGCTATCCATTATGTTTATGTTATAAAAAAACTGTGACGCCATCTTTGGGGTATTAATGAGGAAGGTAGAATTTTAGTTGAAATGTACTCGCATTTTTGTGAAGGGAGTAGGAGAAACCAATTAGGAAAATGCATATAGGTACACCTAGCCTGGACTTGAACCCTGACTTCCCCCATTATCGGCAAACCATAATATTAAATGACATTAAGCGTTTAAATTCATATAGACAATATTTACTAACGAACTTCGAAACTTAATTCCCCAAAAGAAGAACCCACAGTTGCAAAATGCTGATAATTTTTAGAGTTTATTACGAATTAGCAGAAGTACCGGGCGTGGTTAGCCCGAGTGACGCTTAAATATTTTCTTCAAACTGACAGAAACAAAATTCTGGAATTAATTTGACCGAGTCTTTATTTAATTTAAAAAATCTAATTAAAAAATAAAATTCCAGCTTCTATGTGCACATGTTTGTGCACAGGGGCTGTTCAAATTTCAGCCTCTAGGCGTGCTGATTAGTAATGACAGACAAATCCATCATTTTATTATTATAGATAAGAAAATAATCTCATAATATTTTACAACCCGCTTCGGTGGCCATATGGCTTAAAACGCGCCACTCTTGTCCGTTGATGAGATCGCGTTGATGAGATCGAGGTTCGAATCTCGGTCTTGGTGTACTGAGGGTGGTTTTCTCCATTCTATGGATTTACACTCCACGTGAATGCGGGTACATTTCCTATAAATATAACCTTCCTAAGCCTATAAAACCATTAACGTAATTAGTACATAAGAGTATAGCCCGAACGGGTAGTATGATACGGTGCTAAAATAACAAATTAAAAATATATATATATATTACTGCTTCCTAATTCCGGGATAATTTTCTAAATTTTGCTATTTTCCTTAATAAAACCCTACAGCTTGTTCAATTATGTAGATGATTAATAAAATATTTTGTTTTGTAAAAAAATCTATTATGGATAGTATGGATAGTTTCGTCCTACGAAAGATACATGTACACGTTTTGAACAAAAGTTTATTAGCACAAACATTCACTCCTTTTTCATGCGTGAGGGCAGCTTGGGTAGCCTAAATATTGACAGTAAGATGTGTTTAGGTTAAATATTGACGATACCTTTAACAATACACTAGTTTTGTGTCAACCGGAATGAATACATAACTATTCTCTATGACAATATCCATTTATAGACTTGTAAACCCACATATTTTATTTGATCGATTAGAACTTAATGCCCCCCAAAAAAAGATAATTGATATAAGAGACTAGAAAGTATCAATGTGAATATACTTATTTAATTTAATAGGGGAGGGGGGTGATCACAAAACACATGGTATTGTTACTTGTATTTTCTTCCTCCCTTGTTTGTTCTCCTTCATCTACCCCCCCCCCTCCCCCAACCACATGACGTTATCGCTTGGTTTCTGACGTTTAGAAATTTCTGCTGACTATTCTAGAGCTTTAAGGTGGGGATGTAGGGGACGCAAGAAAAGTTTTGTTTTTGCAGTTTTAAGATAAAAACTTTTTTTTTTTAAATAAATTAAATATTGCTTCAGAGCAAACATATAGTTACATTTTCTTCACACGGTGATATCATAGGTTCCTGAATATATGTCGAGTGTGTCCTGGAATTTAATGACAACTTTTTCTCTTCGTTTAAAAAGTTTCTCATCTAATGCCGCTATGTTTATTACAGATATTCATCAACTGCTGGAGCAATATTTTATTTTTTGGTGCCAAAAAATATTTTGTTATAAAAACTACAAAAGCACTGGCCTTTTCTCGCGTTCTCTACATCACCACCTTAAGTTTAAGGTTCACAAAAAAAACTGAGTTTGTGTGACAGGGAGGTCAAGGTTCGATTCTCGCCCGGGTAAAGCACTAGAGGTGGCTTGCTCCGTGGGGTTCATTACTTTAATTTAACCCATCTCGCGTTAATGATGGTGCACTTCTTCTAAAACACCTCCACTGTTGCGTTTAGATAAAACCGTTAATGAACCTTATATATTGAAGGCAATAATAATAAAAACAAAAATTTTGTACAAAATATTTTTTATTGTCTTTAATCAATCGCACCCCACCCGCATTTCGTAAATGAAGTCTTAAGACCCGTTGTTTATTTTCTGGTCCGAAAGCGACTGTCTTAAAAAAAACAAGAGATGATAATATAAAAAAAGAGAAGATAATAAAAATAAAAATAGCAATTACAAGGATAATAGGAAGACATACCTGTTTCGGTGACCACATAGTCTTAACTACTTGGTCGAGTGTACTTAAGGGTAGTTTTCTCAAAATGGTTTTCTGCTCTCCACGCAAATTCGGCTACACTTCCTCTAAATATTATCTTCCTAATTCTTAATACCACTATCATAATTAGTACATAAGCGTATAACCCAAATGGGTAGTAAGATGCGATGATAAATAATATATAGGCCTATATTATGACTTATGCCTCTATATATATATATATATATATATTACATATACATATATATATTATATATATATATATATATATTATATGCCTATATAATGTCTTAGCCTGGTACACACGACCCAACTTCTTGAACAAGATCTCTTTTTTTAAGCAGTGTGTCTTATTACCTGTTCAGTTTTTACGCCTATGTACTAATTATACTATTGGGTCAGGGATTAGGAAGGCTTAATTTAAAGGAAATGCACCTGCATTTGCGAGGGGGGGAATGGAGAACCATATTAGGAAAAACCACCCTCAGTGCACCCGACTGGGATTGAAGCCGGTACAATAATTAATTTAAAAAAAGTAAGCCTCTATCAGACATGGTCGCAATGGCACGTGTTCTATTTCCTACAAGGAACAAGATGTTGCTTACAGTGAGTTATGCAAACTAAACTGATACAATATTAGGGGTTTGCACGACACAATCGTGTGTCCACATCTTTTACAATAAATTGTGTCGTGTGTACCGGGATAAAGATGTCTGATAATATAACCTAACCTCATCATACTAGTACTATTACGACAAGTGTTTGCGACGGATTGTATATTAACCATTAAGGTAAGCTTCCACCGGATTGTTAGCGCACGCATCGCACCTTTTAGCAGTGTGTGTGTGTGTGTGGGGGGGGGGTGCCCATGTCCGCACTGTCCGCACTGACGTCACGGGTAGAGACTCGGTTCGCCCAGGTGTTCTCGAGCCAGAAGACCGAGCTTCTCGTTTGCTTGCTCAAGGAAGTACTGTTTGCATTTCTGTTATTGTTGGATTTGTTTCATGTTTATAATTGTGCTTTTGTGAATTATCTCACCGTATTGTTTAAATATGGAAAGCGAGGAAATTATTATATTATTATTATTATTATTATTATTATTATTAGCACCGCGTCTTACTACCCGTTCGGGTTATACGCACTTACGCTAATGTGTAATGGTAGGGTGATTGCGAGATGAAATGGAGGACCTACAGTTAACGTGGAATCGAACCACGGTGGAGACCTGGCATTCCCCACATTCAAGCGAGGAAAAGTTTGAAGCTATTAGTTGTCTTTTAATTAAAGAGAAGAGAAGAAAATATAGGAAACGACGATTCTGGGTTCACAGCATCAACAGGAAAAAGAAATTACCACACATTATTTCTGATCTGGTTGAAGATGAAGTCAAAGATTACGGACAAAACTTGATTTTAATTTCTTCGCCCGGACTTTTTGTCGAATGGTGGAACGGCGGAGTGTCCGTTGCCGGTGGTACCGACGTAGTGGGCGCATCTTGGTAACAAATAATGCTATATTTCAATCACGGTAGGAATTACTCTCTGAAAGGTCTTTTTTCCTACCAATATCCTTTTATATAATAGATTTCTAGTAGGGGAAAAAGGCCTTTCAGAAAACAATTCCTACGCTGAACAGGTTTTACGAATTAATTGTACTTTCCGTTCCGTCCTTGCGGTACCAACCCAGTGGGTACTTAATCCTTAGTTAGCTATCTAGAACGATTAGATTAACTTACTGATGTAGCAAACTCTCCAATTACAAAGGAGATGTGTATAAAGCACAGATGGGCGCACATTAATATAGAAGGGAGGGGGGGAGCAGAGAAGTGGGGGGCATTTGTCACCCCCCCCTACTTCTCTTGAACTACGAACTATTTTAATCAAGACTACCCGCTTTGGAGGCCGAATGGTCTAAGGTGCTACTTGCACAGTAGACTGGACTTCCGATGACTAGGAGGTTGGGGTTCGAATCCCGGTTAGATGTATTGAGGGTGGTTTTCCTTAAATTTGTTTTAACTCCATTTTTACGCAAATGTGTATACACTTCCTTTTAAATTTAACTTTCTCGATTTCCAACGCGTCAGTGTAATTATTACATAAGCGCATAGACCGAGCGGAACGCTATGCTAAGCAATAAATGAATATATATATATATATATATATATATATATATATATATATATAACAACGTTTAGCCACCATCAAAAGTAAGCCTACTGTGCATATTTAATATAAAAAACTGAAGATGTGTCTCATTAATTGGTATAAATTTAAGTCCAGACTAATGACATAATGTTTAAAAAGTATACCGCAACACACATTACAAAAAAAACCTAAAATTCATAATAGGAAAAAATCTCCAAAACAATAGCTTTGATAAAATGTATTCCCCTTTCCCCCTGAAATGATTTCTGGGTTTGTCATTGGCATGGCTTTATGCTAATTAGGTGTCCTAAGAAGTATGTTGAGTAAGACAATCTTATGTTAAGAAATATTACTTCTTGAATATGTATTTATATATGATAAGTGGATGAGCATGTTTATGACGTGTACTAAAAAAAAGTTATGTAATCTTGTTTCTATGAACATGCACAAAGTTTCTGACACAAGAGTAATAAGCTTAGTGCTAAAAGGGTACATGAACGGGCATTTAATCAAATAAACTAAAAAGGGCCCACTCAGAATTCTCAAGAAAAATTGCCCGAGGAGGTTTTATAACTATCGTCATCAAACCTAGGTTTATTTAAACTGGGTTTGAAAATGTTGAATCACTTTAAACCTATACAAAAGTTAATTCCGAAACTTTCTGATACGATTTAGATGTCAGGCTCCGTTTTTCCCAAAGCGATTCTTAAAAAAAAAAAAAAAAAAGATATGTACTAGCGTATTATTATTATTATAAGAAGGATTTTAAAAGTAATTTAGTAGAATTATAGTTTGACACCTTAGATCAATCGTTAGTGAACCGCATCGGTGCATACGTGGTCTAAATGCCAACCTAATTTAGTCTGGTTTGTCGGTGACAAAGATATGAAGGCTAAAATCCTGGCTAGGTGTATCGAGGGAGGATTTTTCTAAATTGTTTCCCACTGTAACTCCATGCAAACGCGGGTACATTACCTCTAAATTCGATGTTCATCCCTAACCCATCTTTATAATTCATTTAATATGTGTTTATGTGTTGTGAGGAACGGTCGAAAACAGTAATGGTTAGTACTGTACGTTTGCATATTGAGCTAAGAGCTAGAGTTCTTGGTTCGATTCCGGGTATTACAAAAGCATTGGTAAGTTTCGTATATCACATGTTTTCTCATTGAGTAAATTTATGTACTAGGTGTTTGTTCAACTGAGTAAGTTTGTAAATTGATGTAAAATAATTTGGCTCAAATATTGCATTTAATAATCTACTTATAATGAAAAAATATTATATTGAGCTACTTAAGATTGCCTTTGGGCCTTGGGTATCAGTATAGATCATTAAAAGGACAGGCTAGAAGTGGAATCAACTTAGTTACATTGATTGCCCTTCAACCTTGATGATTAGTATAGCTCTAATCTAGGGATTTCTAGAACCTGATCATGTTGATTACCTTGGTTGCCCTTCGACCTTGTAAATCAGTATAGCTCTAATATAAAGATCGCATAGAATCCGAATCATGTGTGTTACCTTTCTACCTTGGCGAGAAGTATAAATCTACTGGAATGAGTTGTGAATGTGGGGAATGCCAGGCCTCCACCGTGGTTCGGATTCCACGTTAAACTGTAGTCCTTCATTTCATCTCACTATCACCCTACCATTACACATTAGCGTAAGTGCGTATAACCCGAACGGGTAGTAAGACGCGGTGCTAATAATAATAATAATACTGGAATGAGCGTCTTCAGAGAATGTGCCACACCCCTACTTAGAGGTTACATCCTTCACGTTAGTTTAGTCTCTGGTAATTAATGTTTACTGGTTGGTGGTTCCTTGCCTGCTTGTTCTTAGAATGTAAGCCACCACTCAGTTCGCTCTGTCACAGAATTCATCAACACGGGACCCTTGAAGGGGGAAGTTGGTACTCAGGATAGTACAGGTGCATGCACCTCTTGGTACAATACTTAGTGCACAAACCTGAGGTTTGGCATAGTTCGTTTGGATTTGGGAATTAAGAGTTAACTGTTGGCTCATCTGAAGATAAAATTGATTTTTCCCTCCATTGGAATTTTTGGTGACGCCCACTCTAAAATCAATGATAATAACCCAAGAAAACATAGATTAATTATTTTTTTTACAAAAAGGCCCTTGTAAAAAATACAAAAATTATATTTTGGCAGAAAAAATTAAGAACATTATAATGTATTAATTGTTTTTTTTAATAGGTATTGATAAAATCTATCAAAAGTGACAGCTGCAGATCACATGACTTGACTTATGAATACGTTAAAGTAGATGTAACTTTTTATATAAGAGAGAAGGTTATTACTATTAAAATGGGACTGTATTTGCCATTGAAATGGTACATAATACACCCAGAGTCATGTTTTATTATGTTTGTGTTAATAAATTAGATCTATAAAATATAGCGATAAAGATAATGACGATACTTTGGAAGTAATAGGATACGCTACGCGAAGATGGTGGATTAGCCTACGTACAGTTGAGGCGAAATACCTTTGGCGCATGGATAAAGGAAAACCCGCTTCAGTGGCCACACGATCCAAGACGTCACTCTCGCAATAGACTGCTGATGACGGGAGGCCAAGGTTCTAATTCCGTCGGGTCTACTGAGGTTGGTTTTCCCTAAAAGGTTTTCCACTCTCCCTTCATGCAAATGTGGGTACACTACCTCTTAATTCAACCCTCCTCATCCCTAACATATTAACGTAATTGGTACATATGCGTATAACCCGAATGGGTAGTAAGATGCGGCGCAAAATAATAAGAAACAAAGGAAATTATTATTATTATTATTATTATTATAAACACCGCGTCTTACTAACCGTTCGGGTTATACGCACTTACGCTAATGAGTAATGGTAGGGTGATTGTGAGATGAAATGGAGGACATACAGTTTAACGTGGAATCCGAACCACGGTGGAGGCCTGGCATTCCCACATTCACAAGATGTCTTGTCAGAGGTGAAGGAAGGGTTTGGTAATCAGATAAATCTGTGCCGGGACCGAGGATTGAACTCCGGACTCCCAGCACAGAAAGGAAACTAGATTAAGTAATATTTTAAACTGTCAAATGTATGTATATGGTTTATTTAAACAAATGTTGGTTGTCTTATCCCTAGTTGGATGTCTTACACCTTTCCGAGCATATTCAGGCCTACATGAATGCGGTAAGGATGAGGAAGGTGGAGCTTTAGTGACTTACAGTCAACCGATTTAAACACAGAGTCTTACTTACGAACGACTGTTTCGGCTCATGTGCATTAAGATTCTAATTTGATGATGATAAACGAGCTCATTGTCTTACAGTGCCCGTATTTGACACCAATTACCATATTAAACGGACTAAAAGACAAGCACGGTTGAACTCCATCTTTTTTAAAAGTCAAACTTTTTTTTTTAAAAGACGTTATCATACATAAGTAAAAAAAAAAACTTTTTGATAATGTTTTTTTTTAAAGATTGTCGGTATTGTTAATAGGATTATTAGTCGGTCGGTTGCACAGTCAATGAGCCAAATAAAATCGAATGGAATGGGAAAGGGATTGGGGGTGAAGTTACATAGTTGAGACAATAGACCCTCATCACGGATCATGGAAAGTGGGGAGGGGGAGGGAGAGAGCTGTGCCCCTGTCAAACTGGGAGGGGGACAGTCAATTTGATACGTCTTGGAGCAGTATCGGACTATGTCTGATCAAAGGAGAGGTAATTCGGCTAGAGAACATAGAAACCACACAAGAGGGAGAAACCTCGTATCAATAGTACTCGAGGTGACCTGGTGGTCTAGGGGTAAGGTGTCAAGTTTTGGTTCTGGAGGTCCGGGGTTCAATCCTCGGCCCGGCACAGATTTATCTGATTACCAAACCCTTCCTTCACCTCTGACAAGACGTGTATTAATCACAACATGTGAATGTGAGAAATGCCAGTCCTTCACCGTGGTTCGGATTCCACGTTAAACTGTATGTCCTTCATTTCATCTCACCATCACCTACCATTACACATTAGCGTAAGTGCGTATAACCCGAACGGGTAGTAAGACGCGGTGCTATTAATAATAATAATAGTAATAATTATACTTGAGAATTAGTTGATTTATTTGTACAAAAAAAAGTTTTGCTATAAAAACTGCAAAAACACTTACCTTTTCTCGTGCCCCTTTCCACCTCACTTAAGGCAGCCATCTCGGTCAGCAAGAAATTATCATTCGTTGTCAGTTCACACGGCTTAAAATATAATTATATATGTAATTTTCTGGATCTACCACACTGTTATTTCTAAGCTTATACTCTCTCGCACTTCACCTATAGCCACTTTTTTTTTTCACGTCATTAGGAAAGAGGGGGAAAGAAAATTTCGAAACTTACTGTCTCAAATACCTTAAAAAATTTTTATTGAAAATCTATCAAATAAATGGTACGGAACTCCGCACGGACTTTCTCGCTCTATTGTTTTAAAATGGAGATATTTACTTAAAACTCGTAATATATGTGAAACGAAATAATATACACTAGCAAACCCAAGCATAAATTGCACTATACTTACGTAAAACTATTTTTTTAGTACCAATTTTAAATTTTATAATTTTATTTTCAAATAATTACGTCCTCATTTGTATGTTTGGACCAATAACATAATATCGATATTGGGTCCACAAAAGTCAAAACTTCGTATTAAAATCTAGACTTTCGGTTAAAATTTTAACATTTTATTTGATGTTTACATCTTCAGGTCATCGTATTTTTATTAAATTCTTATTTATAAATTTTGACCAAAAAAGTGTAAATATTGACTATTGAATCGAAAATGAAAGAGATATATCAATATTGTATAAACATTTCTCCCAAGAGGTTAAAGGAAAAATATCATACACTTTTTGAAAGACTTTTTTTTTATTTAGTTACTCTGGTATTAGAGAATTATTGCGTTAAAACATAAGTAGTTTCTCTGTACAACTAGAGGTCACAAAATTATATTAATATATTTCAAAATATACAAGTTTATTATTTTTAATAATGCTACAATTTTTCAACGATAAGTTATTTATTATCTCAAATAGTTGCGGAGTTATAGAAATGTCTGCATCTGTAAAGTACACTTAGTCATCTTCATGGGAAAACAATAGCCATTTTGTTTATAATCTTAATTAACGCCTAGATACGAATTTTAATCAAAATCGTTAGAGCCGTTTTTGAGAATTTATTTTTTCCTTTTTCGCCCTTAATTAAACTAATATTAATTTTAGGATTAAACACACACATAGACAGACGGCATTGCAAAAACAACTTTTTAGGGTTCGGGGGGGTCATGAAACGTTGAAATCCATTAATATCTGGGGTTAGATTTTTGTATACGGTAGCAATAATTTACCTTTATAGTGTTCGAAAAGCCAATATATATATATATATATATATATATATATATATATATATATATATATATATATATATATATATATATATATTTGCGTTTATCTTGAAAATTATTGTTTTTATAAAAATATGTTTCAAATAAAACATTTATATTATAAATAAGCCTACATATTATCAATGATAAGTAATTTCATATCTCAAATTGTTTCGGATATATTATAAAAACGAGAATTTACGTTTCAGACCGGTACCTTTAAAGTCATTTTGCCGAAAAAATGAGAGTAGCCATTTTGTTTGTAATATTGATCAAAGATTTAAAATGAAATTTAATTAAAATTGTTGGAGCTGATTTTAAGAAAAGCGATTATTTCTCTTTTTACCCTTCAGTAAATTAACTTTTAATAATTTTAGGGTTAGATATCCAATTCTAAAAAACCCTCGGGGCAACTTTATAAAAATCTTAGATACCAAGTTTTATCCTGATTGGTAAAATAGTTTAGGCTCTAATTGGAGGGACAGACAGACAGACTGAAATTCAAAAACAAGTTTTTCGGATTCGGGGGGTCATGAAACGTCGAAATTCATCAAAATCTTGAGTTCAATTTTTTTTCTTTTTTAACAATCTCAATTCTTTCTCTACCTGTAAAATCGCGAGAAAGTAAAAATTATTTGTATTTGTTAAAGAATGGCTAAAATATTTAGAACCCTTTTTCATCAAGGCAGTCTCACAGCTCAACAAATACGATACAAAATTTCTGAAAATAAGCTAAGGTCACATTTTCACACATTTATTTCTTTTAATAAAACTCAAACTATAAGGTTGTTAAAGAAAAAGAGCCCTGTTGGAATCTTTCGACTTTATTTTGGCGTAAACCATATTTTGAAATAAATTATCGTAGAACTAAATGTCTGCATGGCAATTTCTCGCACGGTGACCACGTGGTCCAAGACGTCAAGTTCTTAATATTCATTGTTGGTTATGAGGTTGAGGTTCGAATCTCTTTCAGGTGCATTGAGAGGTAGATATCCACATGGAATTTTCTCTGTGGTCTTACCCATCTTCCTCATTCGCTCACTCGCCCATCTTCCTCACTCGCTCACTCGCCCGTCTTCCTCACTCGCTCACTCGCCCGTTTTCCTCATTCGCTCACTCGCCCGTTTTCCTCATTCGCTCACTCGCCCGTCTTCCTCACTCGCTCACTCGCCCGTTTTCCTCATTCGCTCACTCGCCCGTCTTCCTCACTCGCTCATTCGCCCGTCTTCCTCACTCGCTCATTCGCCCGTCTTCCTCACTCGCTCATTCGCCCGTCTTCCTCACTCGCTCATTCGCCCGTCTTCCTCACTCGCTCATTCGCCCGTCTTCCTCACTCGCTCATTCGCCCGTCTTCCTCACTAGCTCATTCGCCCGTCTTCCTCACTCGCTCACTCGCCCATCTTCCTCACTCGCTCACACGCCCATCTTCCTCATTCGCTCACTCGCCCGTCTTCCTCACTCGCTCATTCGCCCGTCTTCCTCACTCGCTCACTCGCCCGTCTTCCTCACTCGCTCACTCGCCCGTCTTCCTCACTCGTTCACTCGCCTGTCTTCCTCACTCGCTCATTCGCCCGTCTTCCTCATTCGCTCACTCGCCCGTCTTTCTCATTCGCTCACTCGCCCGTCTTTCTCATTCGCTCACTCGCCCGTCTTTCTCATTCGCTCACTCGCCCGTCTTCCTCATTCGCTCACTCGCCTGTCTTTCTCATTCGCTCACTCGCCCGTCTTCCTCATTCGCTCACTCGCCCGTCTTCCTCATTCGCTCACTCGCCCGTCTTCCTCACTCTCTCACTCCCTACCTATTAGATAAAGTCATCAATACTAAAATATAAATGGACCTTGGTATGTCCGGAATGAGACTCTTCATCGTGACCTGGATATGCCTACCATCAAGGACCACTTCCGGAAACTGGCGCAGTCTTTCTACGCTAGACTTCCCGGTGCCACCAATCCTCTTATCCAGGGGCTTGGGAACTACGTCATCGACCCTGGTGGGTGCCATCGACGTCCCAAAGCCCTGCTCGGATAAGCGAGATGTGTCAACAGTGGTTTGGGAGGCTCTCACCCAGCCCCCCATAGAGTAGTGTCTCCGCACGTAACTCTAAAAAACCCTTAGTCGGTTTCTCAATTTCTTACCCCCCTTTTTTACCCCAATATTACTAATATTTTGTAATCTCTGTTTCTTTGTTTCAGAACTTCGCGAAACGCGACAACCCGTTCTTAATTTTTGCAAACCACACGGTGTGACCAATTGGTCGGTACGTGTTGGAACTTGCTCTCGTGCTCCCCTTCTGGAAGCATCGGAGCATGCATTTTGTCTGTGTCTGTGTCTGTGTATAAATGGACCAAATGACGTGCCTCCTAAATTAAAGTCTGATTCAGATAGAAATGAGCTTTGCCGGCACTCGCATCGGTGGTCACACAGTCTGAGGTGCCACTCTTGCATTAGAATATATTACCGGGGTACCTGGGAGATCAGAGTTTGGATCTCTGGTCGGGGTTTTCCCCCCAAATTGTTTCCTACTTTATTTCCAGGAAAATTCAGCCACATTTCCTTTAAATGTTATTTTACTCACTATTCCTCATCCCTAACACACTAGTTTAAATATGCGTATAGCCCGAACAGGTAGTAGGACGCTCTGTACAAACATTTGCTATTTTGTTGGTTATAAAAGTTATTAAAACAATTTGAATGAATGAAATGGAGAACCTACAGTTTAACGTGGGATCCGAACCATGGTTGAGGCCTGAAATTCCACACATCGTGTTACACAAATACAGTAATCATCCCCAATAGAATAAGTATGATGAAGGTAGAATTTCAGAAGATATAGACCCACATTTGCCTGTAGGGAAAGTGGAAAACATTGTAGAAAAATACACCATTTCACCTGACCGGGGGTCAAACCCTGATCTACCCAACACCGGCAATCTAATTTACCACGAGAGTGGCGTTGGACAATGCGGCTGACGATGTGGGGGTTGCCTAGGTAGGACAGTTTTTTTTAAGTTTCTTTTTTTATCAGAATACTACATCTTGTGAGTCTTACGGTGATGTAACCCCCTTTTTTATTAAAAAATAAAAAAGCAAAATTTACGCACATTAAAATAGTAGCGCGCCCCATAAAGACGTCAAAGGGGTCATAGGGCATCAGGCCCAGTAGAGAGCCATTGAATGATGAGATGATGATGATGATGATGATGGACATTCCTCAATCTTGGCTTTCCCCTCCCCCGTCTGGTCTCGCCTCGTCGAGTCCTGGTTTCCGGCCATTACTCCTCTTATTCTTCCTCCCAGGGACTATCTTCACTGTCCCAGGGACACGCCCTTCCTCTCTGGGCTTCAGGTGAACGGTGCTGCGAGAACAGGGAGGTGGGAGAACTATCTACTACTTTTGTTTTCTTTCTTTATTTCTTCGAAATGCTCTGGCTAAGGAGACCATATGGTTTCAACCGCTCGGTTCCCACGGTACAATATGGTTTAAAATAAAATTGAAACCCTCTTACATTTTATTATTTAACGGGCCTCCACGTCTTAATTACTCGGTCTGGACATCATCGTATTTAATTACAGTAATTGGAAGGTAGAATTGAGATAAAGTGAACCCGTATTTAGGTGAGAAACCATTTAGTAATAAAAAAAACACCTGTCGGGATTCGAAACTCTAATCTCCACTTTACCGCAAACACAGACAATACGAGATTGTTTTATTATGTATTGCGTTTTATCATATCTGTGTTTAAGGTGGGAGTGAAGGGAACGCGAGATAAGGGAAGTAGTCTTGCATTTTTTATATCAACACTTTTTTTTTGTCAAAAGAAATCGAATATTTCTCCAGAAGAAATATAAGAGTATAATTTTCTTCACATAATGACTTAACACAGTTCTTTAGTATCTGCTAAGGGGTTCCCTGTAATTCAATAACGTTTTTCTTCGCCGCTATGCTCATGGCAGATATTTAACAACTGTTTGTACAATCATCTGAAAAAAATTAAACTAATAATTCTACTGGATAAATAATTTATTTATATTGACCAATAAAAAGTGTTCCAAAAATTGCAGAAATACTGTTCTTTTCTCTCGTTCCTTACACCACCACCGTAAGAGATATGGATCCGTATTGGGAAAGTTAGCACCAAGTACATCACCCAGTTGAGGTTTGAACCTTGACCTCTTCTTCACAGCCAATCCAGTCTCTTGTGAGAGTAACGCTTTACCAGGTCGAGGGTTTGAATCCTGGGTGGGTGTACTGTGTGGTTCCTCCCCCCCCCCCCAAATTGTTATCCAGTCTCTCTCTCTCTCTCTCGCCATGTAAATACTGATACATTTCCTGTAAAATTTGTCCTTCATCCTTATTTTAGCGAAATTAATATACATGTGCAGGTGACCTGGTGGTCTAGGGGTAAGGTGTCAAGACTTCTATGCTGGCGGCCGGGGTTCAATCCTCGGTCCCGGCACAAATTTATCTGATTACCAAACCCTTCCTTCACCTCTGACAAGACATCTTGTGAATGTGGGGAATGCCAGGCCGCCACCGTGGTTCGGATTCCACGTTAAACTGTGTAGGTCCTTCATTTCATCTCACAATCACCCTACCATTACACATTAGCGTAAGTGCGTATAACCCGAACGGGTAGTAAGACGCCGTGCTAATAATAATAATAATAATAATAATAATATACATGTACCCGAATGGGTAGTGAAATGTGGTGTTAAATAAACAACTGAATCACTCATTAGTAGTTTTTTTTATTAAGTAGCCTACAGTGTGTTACGGATTTCTGTAAAGAAAGAAAAAAACTATATTTAGCTAAATCTACTAAAACATTCTATTCGTTTGATCTATTTAATAAAACAAATAGATGGTATAAATTATGTGCGAAACCATTTGGCAATCCACTGGTGCATGTCATTCTGCATTCATTGGTTTGTAAAGGAATAGCCGCGGGAGTAATTATTGTTTTCCCACTTCTCTGTATCTGTCCCACATCCCAGCTGCTATTGTTACCCTTCCCACACCCCCATTACTCACTCATCCCCCTAATACACATTCATACCAACGTGCAACAACCTTATAAACGACATATTTTAACGACCAACTTTTAAATCACTTAAAAGTTTGCATCAAGTTTATTATTTTATATTTGGGGATTAACTGTTCAAATTGAGATAGACATTTTCATCCACGGACTTTTTGTTAATCTACATTCTGGCAGGAAGAATCCTACTGGCCATTTTCGGGAATAACTTAAATAAATAGTCTGAGTTGTTGACAATTAAAAAAAAAACATTTTAAGCTCAAACAATTTGTTTTTGACGTTGTCAAGACTATTTTTAGAATTATTTAGTAATCAATGTAGCTTCTAAATCAATGTTATATATTTAAATTGCGCTAAATAAAACGTAAATACTTTGAACGTGGGGAAATCCTCTTTTGACTTGCTACTACGTCACAGGTAGGAAACAGCCTCAAAGCAAACTTAAAAATAAATGAACACCATTGAGTGGGTATCGAACAAGTTACAAGGTTCTAACTAACTACCGAGAGCTCGACGTGTTTTCCAGAGGTAAAAGGGTGTGAGAACTCTATGGAACAGGCGCCATATTGAACATTTAAAATACCGAGGGGTCCACATTTCAAATATATATATATATTATGTTTATATTATATAAATTTATATATATATATATAAATATAGCCAGTATCTTAGTTGAAAATATTTCTAATTCACTATCGCAGTGGTTCTCAAAACTTTATTTTAGATTGATAATTCCAAATGACAGTTTAAAATTTTTTGATGAGTTGACAAAACATAATTTTACTGTAAAAATTCTATACAAAAGTTTTATAAATTTTCTTCACAAATTCGTTCAAAAATAAAGAAAAAAAGTAAACATAAATACAATATTTTCAAATAAAAATGTGTAATTGTTATTCTGGAGATGACATGTTATGTATGAATTCCAAAGTTTTTCAGTGAAATTGGTGTGACTGCATGGCTTGGCACAACTTTTTAATTTCTGGTTGTCCAGTTGGGACTTTAAAGCGAAGGCCCGTCTCCAAATTTAGTTCGTTGCGGTACTTATTTCTTTCTAGGTACACCATGGATGAAAAACCACTCTCACAGATATATGTTGTTGAGAAAGGCATCATAAATTGCTAATGTAGAAGGTGTCAAGTAGATGGTTGAAAATTCTCAGAAATCGGTCTCCAGGGAGCAAATAGGGGAACAAGAGGGGTGGAAATAACCAGATAATGGTAGATTCCAACAATTATGGTTTTCCATAAGACCCTTGTTATTTTGCCAATCTTCCCTTGAATGCTTCTCGCGTACCCCCTTAAAGGTGCTCGCGTACCACGTTTGAGTATCGCTGTACTATAGTATTTTATTTATTTTTTAAAAAGGAATAAGACTAAAGTCATTTTTAAATAATATTAAGACTAAAACTAAATAACTAAATTTTTCTACCAAAAATATGTAACTCTTTTTCAACAATATTACGAATATTTGTCTTTACATGTTGTGCCAAAGTCACTTTCATAATTTGTTGACAAAACTAAATTATGGCGTGTCTGTGAGACCACTCGTGTGTTTGGTTCACTTTCGTGTGACAAAACTATATTATGGCGTGTCTGTGAGACCACTCGTGTGTTGTTTGGTTCACTTTCATGTGAGAAAACGACTCTTTACATAAGTAGGCCAAGTGTTGCTAAACATTGCGTCTTTTGGTGTGCAGATTTAATTTTTCTTAGACCCACTTAGTTGGCTGCCATTTCTAAGGCGTCACTCGCAATAGACTAGCCTGTCAGTGACGGAAAGCTTGAGGTGAAGATCGGGGTTTGAATCCCGGTTGGGTGTACTGAGTGCGATTTTTTACAAAATGGTTTTTCCACTTTCTCTCCACGTTAATTCAGGTACACTTTCTCTTTAATTCAACCTTTTTTTTTTAGCACCGCGTCTTACTACTACCCGTTTGGGTTACACGCTTATGTACTAATTACGCTAATGGTTTTGGGTATTAGGTAGGTTATATTCATATGATGTGTACCCATATTGGCGGGGAGCGAGAATAGAAAACCAGTTCGGAAAAAGCACCCTCAAAACATCCGACCGGGTTTCGAACCTTGATATTCATGTCATAAACATGCCATTCTAGCACGATATTGATGATTTAGACCAGGGTTCGGTAACCTTTTCGATATCTTGGTCCTTTATATGTGTTTAAAAACAAATTTGATGGGCCGTTTTGAAAAAAAATATCTAGTAAAAATTTTCAACTTATATCTTTCAATTATTAATTAGTAATTAGTTTATTTTAAATAAATACAAACATTGTTTGTTTGCTAAATCTTTTGCAAGCCAAATAAAATCAGTCGGTGGTCCGTACCTGGCCCGCGGGCTTACGTTACTGACCGGTGCCTTAAGACTAGAACACTGAAACTTTTTTTATTTAAGGAAATTGATATCAATCAATGAAAAAGTACAAATTTTGCCACACCAACCTCACATATCAGATTTCCTCAAATTATTCCAAATTCCGAAATGTTGTGTTCCCTCAAACGCAAATAAAAATATGAATTGGGTCGCATTGTGTGTTCGGTAATAATAAGGTCCGCGGGCCGTACAGGAATCAGTGTTCGGGCCACAGTTTGACGGGCCTGCCTAAATGATAAACCTTTGTCTTGGCGATTCTGAATAGGGAGGGAGATACCATCTGATTGATGCCCCTCACCCTTTCCCCCATTCATTGGCGGGGTTTATAACCAGCCCTTTTGTGTGGTGATAAACTTTCCCTTCTTCAGGGCTCTTTCTAGCCTTGAGCCTTAACGAGACTGTTTTATCTGATGGAATCTAAACGGCAATGTTCTTTAAACTACGTCTTAAGGGGACCGCTTCAGTAAGCGAGAAACTGCCCGCAGACGTTAAGCTCTAATGCAATATTTAATTATACAATGCTTTATCTCAAAATATGGCTTACGCCAAAATCAAATCAAAATATTTCAAGTGGGCTCTTTTTCCTTAACAAATCTATAGTTTTGAGTTTAATTAATAGAAACAAACGTGTGAAAATGTGACATTAGCTCATTTTCAACGACATTTTAAGCATATCAAGTGGAGCTATGAGATGGCTTGATTAAAAAGAGCTATAGATTTAGCCTTTCTCTAACAAATATAGTAATTTTTTATAAACTCACAACAGAAAATTTTAAGATATTGGAGAACTGACTGCAAGCTCTCCTCTTTATCTTGAGATAAGAAGTGTCGTGGTTTTCTTTCATCTCTTATTGTCTCCACAAATGGTGGTTTTAGGGGAGGGGCGAAAATAAATATAAGCTTGGCCGACTAGAGAAGTAGTTCCAGAAAATGACACAGATTATTTGTATTTTAAGCCGGGTGGCTTGGTAGCTAATGATACTTTCTTGCTGACCGAGGTGGTAGCTAACTATTCTTTAAGACAATCCTTCAACTAAAGTACGTGACACCTGGTCAGGTAGTGAGCGACCATATCTATCGGGCTTTGCTGGACGTTTGGTCATACTCTTCGCCTGACGTTGCGTATTTGTTTGCGTACAGTAATCGAAGAAGCCAACCGGAAAACATATCTAACTAAAAAATAATTTTTAACGCATGACCTTAAAATAAATCTGCGGATAAAGTATCGTTTACTCGGGGACATTTCCTAAATTAATTTTGTAACATTTAATCAGTCCCAACGCTTTATATTTAAAAGGTATCTAAACGAAACTAACACTTTATTATTTATTTGTTTAGCAACACGTCTTATTATCCGATCGGGTTATACGCTTAAGTATTAATTACGCTAATAGATTAGGAAGTTGGAATTTCGAATTTAGGGGAAGTGAAACCGCATTTGTGTGGAGGGAGAGTGGAAAACCATTTAGTTAAAACCAACCCCAGTTCACTCTACTGAGATTCGAACCTCGATCTCCCCGTCTTCGGCAGTCTGGTTCGACATGAAACTAGCGCGTTAGCCAACTACTCCATCTAGGCAGGTAAACGAACCCTATTTCACACCTTTGATCGTCACCAGTAATCGAACCTGGCGTCTTGTTACATATAAGTAAATTTATAACCAAAGGAGCTAAGGTAATCGTTCTTGATTTAATCACCTCATCTTAGGATTATAGGTAAAATTATATGAATCTTTTAAGAATAGACAAATTTAAAAATCTCTGAAAAAACCTGAAATTCTCATGGACTTTGGTTTACTGTGAGTAGACACCCTGTTATACTATTTCCTTAATATAAACACGCAGTTTGTTGAAAACCATCGTTCACGAATAACGAATGTACATTAAATTTTAATAACGATGAATAAAGTAAACATAAAAGTATAACTTGAACTTTTAATGTAATGTTAATGTTAAAAGGTTTCCGCGCTAGAAGGTTCTATCTACAGCAACACCCGTTTAATCCTGCCATATCGTTAGGATTCTGGATCATATTCTAGAAATATTTCCTGTACGACTTTGAAACCAGGTTGCATTATAAAAAGTCGATTGTATTGAAGATAATTAATTTCGGCCAATTGAATACATTTTTATCGTGTGTTTGTATTGGAATAACTAACATTCTAACCTCTTTAAAAAAAGTAGCCTCACCTTGACGGACTATGTTTTGACCCTATTCTTCTTCTTTTCTTATTATTATTATTATTATTATTAACACCGCGTCTTACTACCCGTTCGGTATATACGCACTTACGCTAATGTGTAATGGTAGGGTGATTGTGAGATGAAATGGAGGACCTAAAGTTTAACGTGGGATCCGAACCACGGTGGAGGCCTGGCATTTCTCACATTCACAAGTTGTGATTAATACAAGTCTTGTCAGAGGTGAAGGAAGGGTTTGGTAATCAGAAAGATCTGTGCCGGGACCGAGGATTGAACCCCGGACCCTTAGCACAGAGGTCCGACACCTTACTCCTAGACCGCCAGATCACCTATTGGCCCTATTAAGTTAAGCCGTAGAGTGAGTTAAGCTTGCCAGCTTTCAGGGTAAGCGAAGGTTTACCAAATATCTCGGTTCGGCCGAGAGATGGGTTCTTAATTGGGTAGCGCTATGGATCTTTGTTGCTTGGACCGAGTTGATCGTACGACAGATTCCCTGCCCAATTCTTCCTCCCCCACTCTCTTTCCCCCCTTCTGTTCCTGCGGCTTCACTCGTCTCATGACCTCATTAATTTCGTACGGGAACGTGGACGACGCAACCAGACGGGACCGTGCGGTGCTCGTTATTCTCCGATTTACTTCCCCACAAATTGACGGGTGGAAATAAAAGTATAGGGAGGGGATGTTGGAGGAGATGTCTTTTCACCCTTATCTATAAAACTGTGGGAGCCGGTCCTGTCATTTAAACCAATCGGCTCGGGACCTTGATTTAGAAGTAAACTGACGTTTTTGATTGGGAGACTTTACAATTTCAAAAACAACAGTAACACTAATATTACAAAATTAATTATTTTTATATATGGGTGACCTGGTGGTCTAGGGGTAAGATGTCGGACTTCTGTGCTGGGGGTCCGGGGGTCAATCCTCGGTCCCGGCACGGATTTATCTGATTGCCAAACCCTTCCTTCACCTCTGACAAGACGTGTATTAATCACAACTTGTGAATGTGAGGAATGCCAGGCCTCCACCGTTGTTCGGATTCCACGTTAAACTGTAGGTCCTCCATTTCATCTCACAATCACCCTAACACTACACATTAGCCTAAGTGCGTATAACCCGAACGGGTAGTTAGACGCAGTGCTAATATTAATTATTTTTTAAAATAAAAACATCATTTTTGAAAAGAAACTACGTCGGAAATTAAATGTGTGAGATCTATTTTGTACCAATTTGTTTTAGTGATATAATGGTTACGTTTGACACACACATTTTAAAAGTTTTAATCTAAGGTGTAGTAGATATTGGTAGGGTAACCTGTATACACAAACGAAAGGTCTCGCAGAGTGAACTGCTAATTGTATTCCCTCCTTTTATCTTTCTTACTTTGACGTCTTAGGTTTGATAGTGCTTAGGTGCGTCCAGGGGCTATTTACGCCTAGCCCTAATAGGCACATACCTATGTTGGCAAATTTTAGGGGTGGCCAATTTTAAATGATCAAAACAAAATACTTATCTTTTTTATGCCAGCTAAAATAATTTTATGGCTTCATCGTGTGAGTAATTGTCGTGGTTTGCTGTATATGCGTACTAACATGACAGATTATCGTCTTAATTGAAGGTCACTTATTGGATAAAAGGGATTTTCTGGAATCACCGACCAGTTCGCTCAGAAGAAATCAAGGTGAAAGATACTGTAGACTATTTTCTTATTGAGCACATGCTAATATTTTATCTGTTGTAGCATGTTATACAGTTTACTAATGCAGACCTTATACTTTCAAAGTCTGCTTAGGTTCTTACTACTTTTAAAATCTCACTATAATAAATAATAAAATAATGTAAGCACTTTTTTTATCTGTTATTCCACATATATCACTTGTGTATATGGTTTATGTGTGTCTGTGTATGAGAAATGCAGGGGGTAAACGGGGATTTAGAAGGTTAGAAATTAAGGTAGGAAAAGTGGGCGGTAAATTATCCAGTGCTTATGGGTGTCACTCATTAATCCGCCCCTGGGCGCTTCAACTAACTTCAGGAGATAACTTCGATCTCACAGCGTCGCGAAGGTGGTGTATATCCACACGGGCGTTGGTATGGAATGAGAAACACTGGTACGTTCGGCCACACGGATCGAACCCTGACCTCCCATCAGGATAGACGACTATATCCCTCTCCTTCCACATCGGTCTTATTCAATCATAAGTTTGGTTAGATATATTGAACGGGTGTGCAATAAAATGTAACGGTTACTGTTGATAACTCTTCTTTACACATGTCACCTTAAGGTTGGCTGTCTCCTCTTTGTAAATAAAACTCCCTGACTCTGGCTATAAGGTGTAATGGACTAGGGTTTGGAAGACTTGAACTAAAAACCCTGCCAGACACGCCATTGGTCACGCAGTCTAAGCCTTCAGGCGCACAACATACTGGATTGCCGGTGACGGGAGAGGACGGGCTACGACTCTCACCTGGGGAAGTTTTTCTCCCATGCCGTTTGTCACTATATTTTCCCATATCCATAACATACGAATGTAGGTGCCCATAATCTAAAATTACCTTTTTATTCCTACCCTTTATACCAAACAGTTGATAACATTTATTTTTGATTGCATCATACTATCCGTTTGGGTTATCTGCATTTAATTATACCGATGGGATAGAGATACGCAATATATAATTTAGATAAATGTAACCGCATTTGCTTGGAGGGAAAGTAGTAGCCTAAACATTTCAGGAAAAACAGCCACCCTCAGTACATCCAGCCAAGATTTGAACCCTGACCTCCCGTTAGTAGTAAACTAGGCTAGACGAGCTTGACGTTTAGTCCGCGTGTCTATCGGTGTAATTAGCTTTGATAATAAACGTATATTAGTTGCAGATTTACTTTCGGAATGAAACTACCCACTTCGATGGCAGTATGGTTTAAGGTGTCACTCTCACAATAGACTAGATTGCCGATGACGGGGAGATCGATGATCGAATCTCAGTCGGGTGTAATGAGGGTGTTTTTTCTAAAATTCTTTTACACTCTCACTCCACGCAAATGTAGGTACACTTCATACATATATACGGGTCGTGGTGCTAAAAAAAATAGCTAAAATTGTTGAATTTATAAAACTATTTACCCTCGTGTTCCACTAAGTTGGAAAATATAAATGGCTGATTGTCAATTTTAATAAAAATAAAAACAATGTTTGAACTTAATCTTAGTTCCCAAGGAGGGTGGATGAAATTGGAAATATAATGAAACTGTGGAATAAATCCCCCTAGTAATAGCCCTTTCGGGAAGAACATAACATACTTTTTTTTAGCTAAGTCTTGGAATGGTCTTGGCAATGTTCATAAAGTTTCAGGAATGGAAAAAAAAAGCAAGTGAAGGTTAAGGAAGAGTTTGAGAAAGATGTCTCTAAAGGTGGAGGTTAAATGATGTAGATCTTGGTTGCCGAGGTAGGGGGAGGGATTATTAGGGTGAATTATTAGTATTTTCTGTAAAGGGTAAGGGGCTGGAAGTGTGAAGTAGCTTTCACGCCACTAACTCTCCCTCAAACTGGCAGTGGCTGAACAGCATTTTCTTTAAAATTATTCTCGCGTGTGATCAAAATATTAGCTACTAGCAACCAAGTATAGTCCAAATTTCATTGAAAGATTCGTTTAGTACTGTTTTTTTTAGCACCGCGTCTTACTACACGTTCTGGCTACACACCGATATACTAATTACTATGTTTTTGGAGGTTTAAAGAGGACGTGCACCCGCATTTTCGTGGAGGGAGAGTGGAAAACCATTTAGGAAAAAAACCCACCTTCAGTGCACCCAACCGGGATCGAACCTTGATCTCTTTGTCATTCGGAGTCTAGTTTGACACGAGAGTAGTGCGTTAGACCATGCGGCCACCGAAGCGGGTTTTTTGGTACAAAAATATTTTTTCAGCTGTGAACATTTAAAACATTTATAACATTTGACTATATTAGTAGTGTTATTTTATAAACGTTAATAACCAGAGATATGTGAAAAACACGTTTTAAATGCGAAGCGAACCATAAAAAATGGCACATGAAACAATTTTGAATTTTTAAGCTATGCGTTAGGTATATATGGGCAAAGAGATAAGTGTAGGAAAAAAAAAACACGCTATATTTTTTTTATGGGGATATATCTGAACCTATCATGGTTTACGATATCATTTAGTCATTGATTGTTGAGTATCTAACCTGAAGTTTGGTTTGTTAGGCTTCCCATTAATCCCGAGCTGGACATGCACTAGGTCTTTCTGATTATTAGTGATGCCCGAATAATCTGGTAGAAAGCACATTTGGGGGTCAGGGGGTGTAAATTGAGGATCAGGACCTGGGGCAGTTAGTTCCCTTTTCACTTCCATACTGAATTTATATGAGCGAGCGCAAAAATTCCTACCAATTTTCCCGGAGTGATATTTTTATACAATCCTTCCAGAGCTTTTACATACCACAAACGACATGGGACAGGCGGATTTACATCCCCTCCAAAGGAAGTTGTGCTACGGAATTTTATCACTCAAGGAAAAAATCCTTCGACCTCGGTTGGGTTTGAACCCACGATCATTGATTCCTGAGGTGAGTACTCTACCCCAAGGTCACCGTGGTTACCCTGTCATTTAGAAAGTAGTCGGTTTTAATATACTTTTTAGATTCTATTTTAAAATTGATTATATTAGGTTGAAATATGTTCATAATATATCGAAGTTTTCATCTTGCCTTGAAATATTTCGAAAGTTGAAAGTCTAAGTAAAGGAGATTTAGAGTTTACTTTGACGTCGAAATTTCGAAGCTTCGCACACCCTTTATCGACAATATCTTTCAATATTTAAGCGGTATTCTAAATGAATATATACATGAATACATGAAAGTAGCGCTAACAACTTTTCTAACGGTCAGATAAGGGGTTTATAATAAAAATTGGACTGTATATCGTCCATTCCCAATAACTTGGACTTCTTTTTTAGTTAAAAGGAGGATACTAAAAAAAAGTTCTAAATGCACTCGCTTTATACATACATATGTTATCACTTTGACAAGTAATGTTTTAATTCTACTTTACTTGTAAACTTGACAAAATTCACAAAGCGGACGAGTACGGAACGGTTTTTTCCTCTCTATAAAGGCCAAAGCTATCGTGAACTAACCATATCTAACATAAGACAATATAATTATAAACTTTAGAGTTATCAGGAAATTTAATATTAAACCCGCATCTATGGGCGCACCAAGAAAAATAATTCAGTCTCATTTGATTGCCTTCTCGGCACAGATTTATCTGATTACCAAACGCTTCCTTCACCTCTGGTATCGTTGTGAATGTGGGGAATGCCAGGCCTCCACCGTGGTTCGGATTCCACGTTAAACTGTAGGTTCTTCATTTCATCTCACAATCACCCTACCATTACACATTAGCGTAAGGGCGTATAACCCGAACGGGTGGTAAGATGCGGTGCTAATAATAATAATAATAATCATCATTTGATTGGGTTTACGTATGAATGGTAGGTCAGAACTCGAATTTAGATTTGCTCTACAGAGGGTGGTTTTTCATGAGAGCTTTTTTTTTTCGCCCTATTTCCACTTAAATGCACGCACATTTAATATAAAATCATACAAAAAGGCGTGTTCTCATGCACAAGTTATAATTTTGACACCTTTTTGACGTAAACGTTTTATCTGTTTGCCTATGTATAATTGCCAAATTTTTATAATCTTGAATGTTTAAAAAACTTGTTGGATTAAAAAAAAATCATCTATCTACACAAACGTGTTAAGGGTGAGGAAGTTAAAATTTGCTGTAATTATACTCGCATTTGTGTAGGAGAGTGATGAATCTTACAAGAAAAACACTTTATTTCATTAGGATGGAATTTAAACTATGACCAGTGACCATATGAGACGGATGGCAATGTCTTCGTGTCCACCAATGTGAGCTGTACGCCCTTAAAACCTTTTGTATTGGGTTTCTTAATCTGTAATTTATTTTATATTATATGAGCGATTTGGCTGTCTTGGGGGGTCCGAGGTTCAATCGGCATTTGAGTGTCCCAGAATTTTTCCTTTATTTTATGAAGATGAAAACTTACAAAAATAGCGGGGTAATATCTAGTCGGGTTATATAGTGAAAAGGTTTTGACGATAAAATTAGCACACAAAAGCGCCGTGAAATGTGACGTATAGGCAACAATGTATACATAGCTTGTACGCAAGGTTGCTTACCATCTCATCACGCGGCGCTATTGAGGAATGAAGGCATAACCCCTTACTTACGACAGGCTACAGTAGCCCCATGGCTTCTTTGGTGCTGACTGACAGCTCACAGCTGACTTCTGAAAGTCAACATTTAGCTATATATACCTAAATGTTTACTGTCAGAAGTGACAGCTGCTAGACATATGTTTTTCCAGATCATTTGGTTTGGCGTAGGGATACATAATTTGGTCTAGTAGCTTTTCAAAGCCATCAGCTGTGAGCTGTCAGTCAGCACCAAAGAAGCCATGAAGCTACTGTACGTTCCAGACCACAGTCGCAACTCGAATATCGTCATAATTCGAAGCAATGTATTTTTTAAACTTATTGATGCATGTACTCCATTTCTATCTTTATATACGGACCTAGCTGTTATAAATAACACATTTGTAACTAATATACATTGCCGCTATACTGATGAGAGATATTCAATAACTGTTGATATCACTATGTGAAGAAATTTAAACTCTGTGCTTATACGGGAGAAATATTTAATTGGTTTAGACCAAAAAAGTTTTAATATAAAATATACAAAAATATTGCGTTCATTTCACATTTCCTGCACTCTCAAATTTCCAATACAGAATTATTATTGAAATAGTTTTTACTTTCTTATATAAATATAAAGTTTTGTAATCCTAAACATTTTATATCGCAATACAATGATAATTCTTTACATTTTATGTGACCCAGAACCCCAAAATGGGTCATACAATTCTCTTTCTCCTTAGGTCTGTCTGTCCTTTACGTCCCTAAGTCTGCAGCAGAAATGATGTCATAGGTTTCGTTCAAACTTGATACTTAGATATTTAGACACTGGGACCCGCCTCGGTGGCGTAGTTGGCTAACGCGCTAGTAGTGTTGAGCCCGACTGCTGAGGATGGGGAGATCGAGGTTCGAATCTCGGTCGGGTGAACTGGGGGTGGTTTTTCCTAAATGGTTTTTCACTCTCCCTCCACGCAAATGCGGGTTCACTTATTCTAATTCAACCTTCCCAATTCCTAATCCATTAGTGTAATTAGTACTTAAAGCGTATAACCCGAACGGGTAGTAAGACGCGGTGCTAATATTATCATTATTAGACACTGGGAATTTTGTTTTAATTTTGATCTTAGCCATCAAATTAAGGTTAGTTTCCTGATAAATAACTTTGATTTGGTTCAAAGTGGGTATTAGAAAGGTGTTTTTAACACAGTGGCTCCCGGAAGGCGTGCTGTGACACTTTAGATACGCTAATGTGTAATGGTAGAGTGATTGTGAGATTAAATGGAGGACCTACAGTTTAACCTGGAATCTGAACCACGGTGGAGGCCTGGCATTCCTCACAGTCACAAGTTGTGATTAATACACGTCTTGTCAGAGGTGGAGGAAGGATTTGGCAATCAGGTATATATGTGCCGGGATCGAGGATTGAACCCCGGACCCCCAACATAGAAGTCAGACACCTTACCTCTAAACCACCAGGTCACCTAGTAAGTAGATTAGAGCACCGTTAGAGAAATATACTTATTGCCAACTGCATTTAGATACTAATAAATTTAATATCTATCTAAATTTAATAGAAAATGTATTATCATAAAATTATATATTTTTTATATTTTTTCCCTTCTTATTTGATACTAGACTTTGTCTTCTATGACGACATATTTCAGTGTATTCAGGTCTTATTAATGATAAAAATGATATTATTTTAAATAGGTCTGCATATTATCAGAAAGTTTGTGAAGATTTTCTTATATTTAATACCTCAACATTTTCACAAACTTTCTGATATGTATTTAAAATATATTTAAAAGAATATCATCTTTATCATAAATAAGACGGTGTAACATCTCTATATAACACCGAAACATGTCTTCATAGAAAACTAAGGCTAATATCAAATAAGCAAAAGAGAGTAAAAATAAATACAAAGAAGATAATTTACTACTCCTTACCAAATAAATAAAATAGGAACACTAATAAAAAATGTATGTTTTTATAAAAGTGTGACTTGAAAATATTTTCTTAAACTAAGTGTCCTCTGAAATGAAAAAGGTTGAGAATCGCTTTTTTAACATGGTATATAAATGTATTTTCGTTTTTCTAAAGTTAAAACAAAACTTTTTTAATAGTATTATACTGATTACTGATTTTTTGAAATTTATAATTTTTCAAAGATGATTATATTAATTTTATTCTGAACTTCTATTTGAGGTGAAGTGGTTATTGATATGTTAGTTAGTCTGATAGCTAACTTGTTTTTATAAAAGTGTTACAAACTAGAATAGACTTGCCTGTATAAGAAAATATGTACAGTTAATTTTTCATAAGACACCACTAAATTAACTTTAATATATTTATATTATTATTATTATTTAGCACCGCGTCTTACTACCCGTGCGGGTTATACGCTTAAGTACTAATTACGCTAATGGATTAGGAATTGGGAAGGTTGAATTAAAGGAAGTGAACCCGCATTTGCGTGGAGGGAGAGTGGAAAACCATTGAGGAAAAACCACCCCCAGTTCATCCGACTGAGATTCGAACCTCGATCTCCCCGTCCTCAGCATTCGGGCTCAACACGACAAGCGCGTTAGCCAACTACGCCACCGAGGCAGGTAATATATTTATACGCCAGGTCATGCGATCTTAAGCTTTCACTTATGATATAAGTTATCAATATATCTAGGAAATGACACTAATAATATAGTCAAATGTTATCAATATTATAAAAAAAGAGTACACTCTAAAAGTCTCTTTATCTGCAAATTGTACTCTATTATTGTGTCGTAGCATTTATTTACTAATGTATTTTCTAATATTATCTTTCTAGTGTTGGCAACTACGCGTGCGCTAGTCTAATTTAGTTCACCGTTTACATTTGATTGCATGAGAGGTTTGAGGCAGAGTCGCGTTTGTTAGTCTTGATATAATTATATTAGAGGTAGCTTTGGTGTTTTAGTTAACACGTTATCTTGGAAGTTGTCAACTTGTCTAGTGACTTGTGAATCTCCGGGAATGGGATGCGACGAGTTAGGGGGTGGGAAGTACCGAGAGGAAAATTAACAGGGGAAAGTGTTTTTCTTCGGCGAATAAAAGTATGTACTTTTGTTGGTTAGCTATAAAATATGTCCTCTTAAAAAGTTTTGAAGACACTTTTGTGAGTAAATATAAGCCTAATTAGCTCGAAGGGTTGAACAATAGTCTGATGGTATATTGGTTTAATACATAATGGATTCTAAAATAATATATTATTGAAATAGTATATAATGGTTTGGATTAAATCGTTTTTTATTAAATACACATTAAAATTTTGATTCCACTGATGTCTTTGTAGTACTGTATTTACACCCACAATAACCTTAGCGTCTTTGAAACATTTTGAAGGAGAAGGAAAACTAGGATATATTATAAACATATTTCAACAAAACACGCCATACTTGTTCAGCATAAAAAATCTAGTGTATAGTAGTGTAACTAAAAAAAAAGTATTGCTGGGACAAAAAAAACGCCTTATTTTGGATTAAAGTCTTTGCTTCGCATAGTTCAAGCTTCGCCTCGCATTTAAAAAGTGAGCTTCACACATCCCAAATAATTCCCCACTCTCCCTCCATGCAAATTCGGACACATTTATTCTAAAATTCTACCTTACTTCTCCTTTCTCACCAACCTAACGGGTACTAAGACACTGAGAGAGAATAAGGTAGTGGTGTTACAAACTAAGTCACTAAAGCGCTAAAATGGTAAAAAAACAAAACAAGAAAAATGGAGAATCAAGACAAAACTATTTTTATTTGGTCTAAAGATCCTTGTGTTTTAAAGGGTTTGGCTGGGGTAAGAAAGGGAGGCCACGTGGTATGAGCCCGGACCGCTCACGATACACACACATACACACATCACACACACACACACACACACCACACACAACACACGGTGCGTATCTCTACATGTGTGGGTGTGCTTGTGTATGCAGTGTAGGTAGCAAAAGAGGACTTGACTCGCAGCTCGGTTATCGATTATATCCTCGGGCTGGGGCCTCGGTGTGACGTCACGGCCAGGCTCGCTGGCTGTGCTCCTGTACAGAGCCGGAGCTCTCTGCGTCCCACTACCCTCCCCTCTCTTACCAACCCTCTCCTCCCCCAAAAACATCCCCCTCTCTAACCTCCCCCGGATACCCCTCCCTTCTACCTACGTCTCGTGTGATTTTGGCACCGCATTCGGGTTCTACTAGGGGCCTCCTCTCGTTTGAGAGAGGCCAGTATTTTTTTTCGCTTGTTCTTAAACCAGCTTATTATTTTTTAAATTTTTACTTAAAATATATATATTATTATATTGGTGATAGTTTCCTAACGCGGTATAGTTTGTTGATATTATTCGGACACATACCCGAAACGAGGTTGAATCAAACTTTTTTTTTTTAAATAACACGGGAAAAAAACAAAACAATCGTGGGACATTATTTGGTGGTGATTGGTTCGTTCGCGCGTTCGTTTACTACTGCGGGAATTTGTGTAAACGTGCTCTTGTAAGAGTTAAATATATAATATGGTGTCTCTGATGGTCTGTTGTATTAAAAAAAAATAGTGAAGCAATGGAGGTCTACTGAGGAACAAGTATACCAACATATTTTGTTAATGGACGAATGAATACATGTTTAGTATCTAGTTTCCTTGTATACCCTTCCTTGACCCTGGAATGCAACAGTCTTACCCTGCATGTTCCAACATGACGTGGCTTATAAAATAGGGCCATAGTGTAATACGTCAAGGCAAGACTGCTACCTTTCAGGGTAAACGAAGTGTAATAAAAAAAATACCATTTATGGGTTCTATATTGTGTTCAGCACTGCATGCTTTTAATTGATGATTATTTAGAGCTTATCCTGAACTGTAATATCGATTAAATTAAGGTGGTTTTTTTGGGTGTAGGAGGGGGGGGGGGTGGGATAGGAAGGGGACGCCCAGAAACGATTTAAGAGTTCTCATATGAGGCGGCTTTGACGAGCTATTAATAAAGGGGGTGTGATCTTGTTTTAGATCACTTGTCTGAACAAACCTTTTACCGCCAAAAGCGGTGTTTGTGGGCGATCTCAGTCAACTTTGCAGGGGTGATATAGTAGGGATGTTGGAGATATAACCAAAGTTTCCCCCCCCCCCTCTACATTTTTTAAATAGAAAGAAGGGGTAGTGTGGGTTTTGTGTCGAGAAGTACAGTAGTTGGAAGGGGAAAATAGGAGTGGTTGGTCTGAGGGAAGAGGAGGGGGGGGGCTATCGCGCGTGTTCATGACCCCTCTTTGCCCGGTTGTGTGACATCACGAGGTCTAGTGCTTAAGCGAGAGGACCTTATCTCCCGATCTGGATCAAGTAGCAGCTATGCGGACACAGACATTTATTTTGGTTGAGGAAAAAATAAACACATTTAGAGAAGAAAAAAAAACGTGGCTTGACTGAAGCAATGTTCGCTAAGAAGTAGAATTTCAATTATTATGTTTTACTCGAGGGTTATTGATGGTATAATTTAAGGGGAAGGGGTGACAATGGTACCTTAGAGGAAGTGCACAATCATTAACGGAAAGAAGGGATAAAAAAAAACAGTGTTGAGAGTTAGTTCTTGAATATCTGTCAAGGCTGTCCTGAAACTTTAATGACAACTTTTTCAATTCGTTTGAAAATGTTTTTATTCTCTAAATGCCGCTTTGTTGGTGGGAGATATTCAACAATTGTAGATATAGCCAAGTGAAGAAAATTAAACATTATGTTTGTATTGAGTAAATATTATATTTATTTTGGCAAAATAAAAAGTTTAAAAAAAATGGAAGTACACTTGCCTTTTCAGGCGTTCTCCACCTTAATGATATGGCATTGATATAATTATATCTACTCATTTTTTAAAATAAGAATTTATTGCAGTGACAGCATGTTTACTTAGAAACCGAATTCTCTGAACTTACATTAAATTTAAACCTTTTCTTTGCATTTTATAGTATTTTATCGCTAAGTAATATTATTCCAAACAATTATGCGTAATTAATTTTAATTATATTATTATGAATAACCAACCATTTAAAGAAATATTGAAAAGGACCCGCCTTCGATGAAACGGCTCGTATTGATTTTGTATTTTCAAACATTGTTCTGCACCACTGAAGTGTTTTTTTTTTTGTGTGTGTGTGCACCGAGTCTTAATACTTTTACACTAATGAGGTAGGAACGAGAGAGGGAGGAAATGTACTCGCATTTGCATGGATGAGTGAAAAGCCATATATGGGGGAAAAAACACTCGGCGCAACCAGCGGGGATTAAAACCCAAATTTACCTTATTGCCGATGAAGTGGAAATCGGGGTTTGAATCCCACCTGGATGTATTGAGGTTGATTTTCCCTTAAATATTTTTATCTCTCCCTTTACGCAAATGCATGTACGCTTACTATAAATTTAACCTTACTCATCCCTAACACATAGGTGTAATTAGTTAATATGCATATAAACAGAACGATTAGTAAGTAATTAATACACGGTGGAAAAAAACTCAACTATTTGTTAAAGTACAATGGAAACTGGTTTGTAAGGCCAGTATTGATCCGGATCTCCAGACTGAAATTTCACGCTAAGTTAATCTTTTTTTTTTGTAGCCAATTTTTAAATTTTTGAAACGTCTAACTTACCCGCTCGTAAACGCCATTCATAATTGGCATAACAAAAACTTGCTCATTATTTTATTAATGAATAGTGGTTGCAACATGGTTCAAGTGTTTTATAATTTGTTATTGTGAAAATAAATGGCGAGTTGTAGTAATATATATGTGTGTGTGTGTGTTTAACGCATTTTTCCTATTATTTCAGTATCATCCGAATTTTCGTTAATCCGGATGACACCCGGAGAGATAATTAAGGTTCTTCTCTAGAATATAGGAAACCGCACTACGATGGGACGTCTGGTTCGAGCTATATCACCTACGTCTGGCGTTATACGGGTTGTAAGAGGGGAATTTGAGGGGGGGGGGAGGAAACCGGCTCTTAAAAACTTATGGCGAGGAAGATAAATTTAAACCGACGGCATAGGTTAGTTTTAATAACATTTATCAGGATTCGCCTGGTGAAAGAATGGAAAAAAGCACTATACCGAGGGTGATGTTTTTCTTAATGATTCCCCACTATTCATTTAAGCAAATGTATGTACATTTTTTGTAAATTCAACCTTACTCATTCCTACTCCAATAGCGTAATTAAAATATGTATAAACCGGGCGGATGGGATGGGGAAATAAATAAATCAGGGAGACAATACAATCTATTTTACCAATTTAGCTTCGCTTCGATGAAATTACTAAATAAAAAAACGCTAATTATTTTTTCATTTTACAGCTGATTTTGAAGTAGACCCCTCTCACTAACTAAAATTAGTAAAATCGGTTCATCCTTGTTTTACGAGCTATTAATTGCTTTAAACCTTGTGTGAAGATAAGGCTATTTATCTTAGCTTGTATACTATAAATTCCTATATCGACTTTGTTGACTCCCCTCCCCATTTACCTTTTTTCCTCCTCCACACCTACACACGCCCTTATTTTATGATGTCACATGATGTGCATTATGTTCATTAAGGATCTCTTTCATCTCGCTGCTTGCTATTCACGTGACTTGTAACATATAAAAAAAGTTTGGAGGAGGGGGTAACAAATTAATACCCACCTCTTTATTGGCTCGTGGAATCGGTTCGGGGCTGGATCGATGCCTCGTTATATTCAGACTGAAGTTTGATGGGTAACAAACTATTACCCACGTCTTTTATTTACTCGTCGACTCGGCCGGGAGCTGGATCGAAGCCTCGCTATGTTAAAACAAATGACTGACACTTCAAAGAAATGTTGACTCAAAATCCAGGCTGGGTTTATAAAGTGTTATTGTCATTTGTTAAGACCTCATGCTGAACACATGGACTATTTGAAGCTTCTTTGCCCACTATAGCATCGTACAAACCCCCTCCCCCCTGTTTAAAAAAATAAATACCTGAATAAACAATATTAAAAAAAAGATTCTATTCTTTAAGGGGCTCACAGAAAATTGGCAAATTGTTTTTGAAATTTTTCTATTGAACACTTCATACTTAATAAAAGTGATAAATTATTTTGTAGCTCTTAATCGTATGCTGCTTTTTCAATTTAACTTTTAAATATTAACAAGAGACTCTTATTAAAGTATAATTGGGATAAGATAAGTCACGTATTTTATTTTCACAACGCTTGGTCACTGCGCACATCTTATACATTAGATGTTCCATCTACTTAATGATGGAATATATTAGAAACTCTTATTACAATAAATGTTGAAAGTCCTATTGAGAACTAAAAAGGAACCAATGACTCGCGCTGTTGGTTGGCCAGAGAGCTGAGGTATTATTTTAATTTTCTTAACATGAAGACGATATCAACATTTGTTGAATATCTGTCATGAGCATAGCGGAATTAAATGAAGAGAAAAAGTTGTCATTAAATTGCAGGATACCCTTGATAGATATACAAGGACACTGTTGAGGTCACCATTTGAAGAAAATCAAACTATGTTTTTACTAGGAAAATATTTGATTTCTTTTGAAAAAAAAAAAGTTTTTCTCGCGTTCACTACATCCCCACCTTATGTGGCAGTGATAAGCCGTGTGTTGTGTATTGAACACTTAACAATAAAAAAAAAAGTAACCTTTAACCTAAGAGCGCGTTTTAATAGATGAGTTTCATTTTTAAATTCATTTTTATTAAAAATACATTTTTAGGTGTATTCTAAAATACGCGCTACACATTTGTCTAAAATATATCCTGATCAAAAGCCGTAGTACCGTGGGGAGATAGAGGCTCGAATCTCGATTGGGTTTATTAGATATTTTTTTTTCTAAAATTATTTTTCCATTTATATGTGTGTACACTACCTTTAAAAATAAAAATAGCCTTCTTAGTTCCTAAAACCATTGGTGTAATTAGTATATTAGCCGCAGTAAGACGCGTCGTTAATAGAAACAGTGTTGCCAACAGAAATAACTTGCTAGCAACATTTTTTATTAACATCCTTTTATCAGGACCGCCTCTAGTGTGGTCACAAAATTGATGCTACTAACAAAGTTAGCAGCGATATTATCGACATGTTAATGGAAAAAAAGTAACAAATACTGAAATTGAATTTTATTGACAAAAGATAATATCAAAATGTTATTAACATTTCTAGTGACTTTTAACAATGTTGATAGAAAATTTTTATCAACACATGAAGCCTGTTTTAAATATGTAAATCCGTGCGATTTCGTCCTTTGTGAAATTATACAGCGACGGCCGTTTAGATTTTGGTTGCATTCAAAGGGGTTGAAAGCTATCCGCGTAACCCCTTCAACCCCGCCCCCCCCTTTTTTTTTCAGAGTAAACCTATTAAAACTGAACGGTATCAGAATTTGGAGGGGTAGAGTGAATATAATTATTTTTCATAGTAAAAGAGGTACGTGATTCTTGCGGGGATAAAAATCACGTTTCTCTTCTTTGCCTGCACAACGTTTATAAAAAAAGGAGTTATTTTTTTTATCTCTCTTCACTAAACGCTGCCGAGAAATTCCAAGCAGAACGAGTGTCATAGCTTCGCAGTGGTTCAGTTGGGAATTGATGCCCCCTCTCCCTGACCCCTCAATCGACTTCTTCCGTTCTCACCCCCCTCCCCCAACTTCACCCCTTTTGAAAACACCAACCGCTGCCACTGGATCCAAGTTGAAAATGATGGACGGTGAATGGTATGAATAGAGAGAGAGAAATAGGGAGGAAGAGAGAATTCCCGAAAGCTCGCACACGGATTTGCGATGGAAATTGAAAGAACTTGTGTAGGCGACAACTATTTGAGAGAAGAGCTTTCGTTTTGAAGAGGGGGGAGGGAGGGGAGGGAAACACCTCTCCCATCCCTGGGAATAATGTTTAAACACCCCTTCACCATACCACCACTCTAAAATATTTTTTTTTCTGAGGTCTTAGTAGCAAATTCGCCGGACTGGACCGGTGTAATCGAGCCGTGGAGGGTGAAAGTTTTTTTTTTACTGGATGTCATATGACAATTTTACGATAAAATAGTCCTCCCCCTTTCGGTTGAGCGGTAGGGCTGAGATGAGAAGGAAAAAAAAAGAGGTTGGGTGGGAGCGTGACAGGGGGGGGGGGGGGATCGGCAACGCTGTGAATGTTGGTTTGAATGCGTCGACGCGACGTTGGTTTGGAGCTATTGCTTTCCTACGCGGATGGAGGGGTAATTCGGTGTCAATCCTCATTCAAAAGGAAATGTAATGTCCCTTTTCATAAAGAGCTAGCACTACGCTGAATATCACCTCTGAGGAAACTGCAGGTCTTGTGGAAATAATCATTTGTCTTCCCCCCTCTCTCTTTGGTTTTCAAAATCTACTCGCCAACAGTTAGGTTCTTGGGTAAAAAGGAGCTACCAACAACCTCGACGAACCAGCGTTGCAAATTTTGCCGTATATTTGAAGTAATACTGATTACTGATCACATGGAAACAAGAGAATGGCAACGCTGTTTACCATTAGTAACTAGTATACAGTTACCTCAACGATGATATTCACAGTTGAACAGTGATTTACACCCTTTTACAACTAAGAGAACACTGAACAAGGTGTTAAAATTGTCAAGGCACACCATCATTTTTATAAGGAGAGATTTTATCGATAAAAAAGATTATTAAGGCTGTGCTCAAATACTCAACAGCTATAATTATAATCTTTGTGTTAGTTATTTTTAAAAATAATGTTTTATTTTATTTTATTTTATTTTATACATGTCACTGCGTCTTACTATATGTTAAAGTTAAACGCCTATATAATAATTTTTATAACGGTGTAGGGATGAGGAATAGTAATAATAATAATAGTAGTCTTTATTTATTTGGTGAAAATAAGACGTTATATTTTCTTCCACTTAACTAGCGTTGAATACAACATATACTATTACATTTATTGAAAAACAAACTAATTTTAATAAAGGAATATACAAATTACTATAAAACCATTTGTACGATCATTCATACACTCATTTAAAGCTCAAGTAGTTTCAAGAACTTAGTTAGCTTGTCAGACAATATAAATTGCTTAACCGCACACTTGAAGGGGAGTCTAGATGTTAGATGACGAGTAGAGTTATCTAGTTTGTTACAAGTCTGGGATACCAGGACAGTAAAAGAACCAACATATGTTTGAGATCTATATATGGGAATAGACATCTGTAGAGTGGATTCTGATCTAGTAGCACGGCTGGGATTATTCTTCAAAAATAGGAACCCTGAGGAGAGGTATTGAGGCTGAGATGTTGATAATATTTTGTGAAGCATTACTAATAAATGTATCCTTCGTCTTTAATTGGTTCTTGAGGTAATCGGCCCTTATTTTTGTGGAAGGAGAATAGGAAACCCTTAAGCTAATTTTTTTCCCCTTTGTTATTTTTATCTTACCCCTACAAGCTCCCACGGTACACACGATGACCCTTTGTTGCATACCGGTCTTGCGTGGGCTGTCGTCGGTGAAGGGATTACATTTTTTTGAAGATACATTTTTAAAACATGCTATATGATTTTTTTTTTACTTATGACGTTCAACACTATGATCATCAGCCGCTTGGCAAAAGGGATAGGGAAACTTAGCTGTATTATCGTGGAGAGAGAATGAAAAATCCATATCAATAAACAAAATGGGGGACTCACCCTTTACCAGTGCATCCAGGTGATATTCAAACCCTGGTATTCACGTCACCGAGAATCCAGTCTATTGCGAGTCTGACAACTCACACGAGGAGTTCCCAATGTTTATGGTTGAAGGACAAATTCTGAAACCCCGCGTTGCTTATAGTTTCACCTACTCTAAATTCTACCCTTATTCTTGAAACATTATTTAATTTAAAAGTAGATAGTCCATACGACTCATATTTATTTTGAAAGTGTTAATGTTGTATATTACGTTGAGCTAAGGTTACCGGGTTCTATTCCCGGCATGGCCGAAACAAATTATCATTGGTGAAATATGGGTTTACACTTTCGTAATGGTGAATTGACGGTTGGGGGCTGGATATTGTGTTTGTTTTAGATATGTTAGTTTATATAGGTCGTGTACTGATATAATCAGTCAATTTAGAAAGTTCACGTTAAACACTTCAAATAAATGAAAAATGAAATTTATATATATATATTACGAACCAGACGGCTGTTTATACTGAAAGCGCAAAGGGCACAGGGTAGATAAATACATCAAAAGATAACCATTGTTTATAGTCTTTGAACCCCATGTGGCAACACCGCAAGAAATGTATATTTTTCAGTAATTAAAAGTATTATGGGTTTCGTGAACTAGCCAATTATCAACCTGACCACCATTGTAAAGAATAAGGGGGAGGGGGGGTTGTTTACACCACATGTTTATCATGTTGCCACGTTATTCTATTGCTGTTTTTTCCCGTGCGCTTTTAATAAGAGGTTTCTCTCTCTCAATGTTCTCCGGAATCAGACTATACCATGTTAAGGGGATGGATTTAATTGATACCTCCTCCCCTTCCCTTATAACGCAATAAACTGTACCATTCATGTTTCCGCAATCAGTCAGTTCAGAATTTTGTTTGAAATAAAGCAATTTATTCCTCTAAATCCGGTTTGCTGGGGGTAATGAGAGCTGTATTTACTATCTCTTTCTCCCTTCTTATGTTATTATTATTAGCACCGCGTCTTACTACCCATTCGGGTTATACGCACTTACGCTAATGTGTAATGGTAGGGTGATTGTGAGATGAAATGGAGGACCTACAGTTTAACGTGGGATCCGAACCACGGTGGAGGCCTGGCATTTCACACATTCACAAGATGTCTTGTCAGAGGTGAAGGAAGGGTTTGGTAATCAGATAAATCTGTGCCGGGACCGAGGATTGAACCCCGGGACCCCAGCACAGAAGTCTGACACCTTACCCCTAGACCGCCAGGTCACCTACCTCCCTTCTTATGACTCCTCTTTGGTTCATGTTTCCACTGATCACTTGACGTCGTGGTCATTTTAATATTGGATATATATTTTAGTTTAATTTAAACTTAAAATAAAGGTGGTTTTATTTCAGAATGACGCCTTAGAGGCTTAGACAATACGACCACCGAAGTTGGTCCATCTAAGAGATGAAAAATTTCCAGCAAATTTTCAATCGGGACATTTTCCTCAGTGGTTGTTTTTATGAAGCTAAATTTTACCGTATTAGTAATTTAAATATTATATTATTATTATTATTATTATTATTAGTAGTAGTAGTAGTAGTAGTAGTTAGTAGTAGTAGTAGTAGTAGTAGTAGCAGCAGCAGCACCGTGTCTTACTGCCCGTTCGGATTATACGCACTTACGCCAATGTGTAATGATAGGGTGACTGCTAGATTAAATGGAGGAGCTACAGTTTAACGTGGAACCCGAACCACGGTGGAGGCCTGACATTCCACACATTCACAAGTTGTGATTAATACACGTCTTGTCAGAGGTGAAGGAAGGGTTTGGCAATCAGATAAATCTGTGCCGGGACCGAGGATTGAGGCCTGGACCCCCAGCACAGAAGTCAATTTTTTTTAATATCAAACAGATAATGAGTTTACTTGCTTAATTTTTCATTAATTTATTTCTCGCAGTTATAGAAAAATTCAAATTAAATTATACATTTTCAAGAGTCAGTTTTCCCGCCGAGTGTCGTTAAACTATAATATATATATATATATATATATATATATATATATGTGTGTGTGTGTGTTAAAAGCTCAACCAACACTCGAGAACAGCACCCAGTGAAATGCCAAGAGACAACATGTCCGATCATAGGGTCGCCACCCGCCTCGGTGGCGTAGTTAGCTGATGCGCTAGTCGTGTTGAGCTCAACTGCTGAGGACGGGGAGATCGAGATTTGAATCTCAGTCAGGTGAACTGGGGGAATTTCCTAAATGATTTTCCACTCTCCCTCCACGCAAATTAGGGTTCACTTCCTCTAAATTCAATCTTACTAATTCCTAAACCATCAACATAATTAGCACTTAAGCGTATAACCCGAACGGTTAGTAAGACGCGGTGCTAAATAAAAAAAACACTTAGGGTTGCCGGTCACACACATACCACGATATAGGCATACCATCTTTTTTTTTGGAAATTTCTACAATGAAGTATGTAGCTCAACGAATTAAACACCTGCACAGGTTAAATATTACCTCATATTTTAAAGCAGAGTCTGTGATGGATTTGTGGAAAATAGTCGGCTATAACTCCTGGATAGCACATTGGTAAGAGCATTGGCCAAAGGTCCCGGACTTAATTCCCGTATTCAGGTGTCATTTTTAAAGAATATGATATTTAGATGTGGACCTTAATTAACAAATATTATAGCTTGGTTATTTTTTAATTCATTCTTTTTATTATATATTAAAAATAAAACCCAACAGAGATTAAATTTTTTCCGTTAAAACTTTAAGGTGAATTGGATTCTAGGGGAAGGGGATATATTAGTTTAATACTTTGTTTTTAATATTGAAGTGTTATTTGGTCAACAGAAGCACCGAAGTTAGTGTCACATTCAACCACCAAGCGCTGCATTTGACACGTGAATGCGATACGGGAACTCGGATAGCTTTTATTGCAATTCATTTGATATATCTGAGTTAAACTTATTTAGGATAAATTAGATTAAAAGTGAAACTTTAAAAATTGGAATATATTATTTTTGGCACCTCGCTATATACTACCCATTTGGGTTGTATGCTTAAATACTAATTACACTAATGGGTAAGGTATGAGGAAAGTTGCATTTATAAAAAGTGTACCAGCATTTGCGTGGAGATGGGGGTTTTTCCTAAAGGTTTTTTTCCACTATCTCACCTGATCGGGATCTAACTACGATCTCCCCATAATCGGTGGTCTAGTCTACAGAGAGAGTAGCGCCTTTGACCATGTGACCGCCGAAACAGATATATGGGATATATTGATCGTATTTGTTCGATTTAAATAGCTGTGATGTTTTTTCCGAAACAAAAATTGTAATATTTTCTAGGTCAATCCCATCCTTAATAATTAAAATAACAATTTAAAACACAACACATACGTTATTTCCAAACACCCGCTTCAATGGCCGAATGGTTTAAGGCGTCACTCTGGTATTAGACCGGTCTGCTGTATGATGGGGAGATTGTGGTTCAAATTCCGTTTGTGTGTACTCGGGGTGTGTGTTCCTAAACGGCTTCCCACTCCTTACATGCAAATGCGGGTGTATTACCTCTAAACTGCTTCCTTCCTCATCCCTACCTCACGAGAGTAATTATCTGTCTGTTCACGGTAGGAATTGACTTCTGAAAGGCCTTTTCCCCTACCATAAATCTATTATATAGTAGGATATTGGTAGGAAAAAAGACCTTTCAGAGAGTAATTCCTACCGTGAATGGCGTTTACTTGCGAGCTAGCTTGTTTTAGAGCGTCAATGATACACTCAAACCATGTGTGTATCTATAATGGACCCGTCCATTAATGCACTCATCTGCCTTCCAGGGGACTCGACTGGGTTCACCTTGTACCCACTCCTTAGGGATGCTCTGCGACATTGGAGATATTCAATATGACGTCACAAAGCGTCTCCAGAGGCGTTGTTCCTATTATCTGGCGCGTGTTCAGTCATTGATATCATAGGGGAGCTTAGTCCCGATAAGATTAGCTAGTGTGCTTGATTTTTTTTTTTACTCTAGTGATTTTCATACATTTCTCTCTTGGGGGCGTGGCTGTGCTCTTGTTGTCTCTTTGACTAGACAGTTGGTCTTGATTACAAGGTATCCAGTGACCAGGAAAACCTGTAGAACAGGGAAAAAAATCAGGGAAGCTGATGACATTTCTAGATATTTCACAAATTCACCTAAATAATGTGCAACGTTTATTTACAATAGGTTAAACCAACATTTTTCTCCCAGTTAATATACATTGTCAATCTCTTTTAGCACAGTTGAGTCAATTCTAAAAGTCAACTTGTGATTTTTGTGTCATTTTTCTCATTCCTCTCTCTGCTTGTCTTCAGACAAATAAGTTTAATGGCTTTATGCTTGTGCGAGAATTCTATTACGTTATAGGAAGGAAAAAACTAAAAAAAATGAATGTTCTCTCACAGCAATTTTAAACTGTAATTTTAAAATGTCTTTTAATGTCACTGAAATCTAACTTAAAACTAAACTACCCAATGTCCCATTGCTTTAGACTGGATTTCCAACTTCGCCATAGTTACATCATTTCAGATTATGTCCTTGTCTATAAATAATATTACATTTAGCTGCGACCTTAATAAAATAATTTTTTTAATGTATAGCGACTGTAAGAGTTGGAGTTTAGCTCTGTAAAACCCGGAAAAGTAAGGGAATTTTTAAATATCGTTTGGTTGAATATCTTGTGGTGGATAAGAGTATTGCTACCCGTTCAGGTTATATGCACTTACGCTAATGTGTAATGGTAGGGTGATTGTGAGATGTAATGAAGGACCTACATTTTAACGTGGAATCCAAACCACGGTGAAGGCCTGGCACTCCACACATTCACAAGTTGTGATTAATACACGTCTTGTCAGAGGTGAAGAAAGGGTTTTGCAATCGAATAAATCTGTGTCGTGACCGAGGATTGAACCCCGGACCCCAACACAGAAGTATTGACACCTTACCCCTAGACCACTAGGTCACCGTAGACAACATAATTTTCAATGTAGAATGAGAAGTGAAATTCACCGCGCCACGTAAAACTCGAGGAATTATGGCAAACTGAAATTTCGTCACACTTTACCGACCAACTCGCCACTTGTGGCTATTGGTGACAGGATTGCCCACCCCGATTCCAAAGCGTCCCACTCGCAATAAATGGAATTACCGATGATAGGGAGATTGGAGTTCGAATCTCTGTCGTGGTATACAGAGATTTTCCCTAAACAATTTTACACTCTCTGCAGGTAAATGTGGGTACATTTCCTCTAACTTTAAACTAGTTCATCCTTAGCACATCAGTGCAACTAGTGCATATGCATGCAACCCGAACGGTTGGTAACACGCGATGTGAGTCGTGGATTGACATGGGTATGCTTTTATTAATGGATTCACTCAAAACATTTGTTAGTGATACCCGTGCCGGTGGGCTCGTGGTCTAAATGTCAGGCTCACTTATACTCTTGTTTTCTGGTGAAGTGGAGGTTGAGCCTCAAATCCTGGTCGGATAAATTATTATTAGCACCGCGTCTTACTACCCATTCGGGTTATACGCACTTACGCTAATGTGTAATGGTAGGGTGATTGTGAGATGAAATGAAGGACCTACAGTTTAACGTGGAATCCGAACCACGGTGGAGGCCTGGCATTCCCCACATTCACAAGATGTCTTGCCGGTCGGATAAAGTGATGGCAGCAGTTAATTGATATATTAAATATATAAATCTATATAAAAAAATCTATTGAATCATCATAGATTAAACGATTTTTTTTCAATTTTTTGCTAACTGTATCGAATTTTTAATATTCGCATTAATCTTGTCTGCTATTTTCAACAGCCGGATAGCGCATTTAAAAAAAAAGTGGCGATGAATAGCACAACAGAGTAACATCCATCTTAATACAGCTGTTCGTGGCCTAACGCGCTAATCTCCTGTTGTATTAGACTGCCGGAAACGGGAAGCTTGGGGTTCAATCCTGGTTGGGTTCACTGAGGTTGCTTTTCTTACATGGCGCTACACTATCCTTCCACGCAAATATGAGTGCACTTCTTCTAAATTAAACCTTTTAAATCCCTAACCCATTAGTGTAATTAGTAAATAGGCTTATAACTTGAACAGGTTCTAAGTCGCGATGTTGTATACATCAAAGAATATGATAGATCGATCAAATGTTATTGATATATCGGTGTTTTCCGATTCGATATATTGAATTGAATTGAATCGGTACTGTGCAAACTGGAACGGATTATATATATAACGTTATATATAACATTATATATATAATGTTTTATATATATAACGTTATATATAACATTATATATAACATTTTATCGATCTATTATATCCTTCGATATAAATCTGGTGATACATCAAATTATAAATGCATCGATATATTATGGGAAATGGACATCTCTATTCGGATGTACTTTTGAGTAGTTTTCCAAAATGTCTTCTCACTTTATCTCATCTAAAATTCTACTCTCCTCATTCTTACCAATTGGTAAACTTTTTTTCCGTATGGCCCGAACTGGTGTAGTAAAACGCATTGCAATTAAAAGAAGGAGAAGAAGATGGAAAAACAGTCGTATTTTTTCGTCACACGTTAACTCATTCTGTTTGGAGTGCGTGCACAAAAATAACCATCTAAACGTTCATGATCACGTCTAGAATATTTTATGATACTAAATTATACATCAAAGTTATTTATTTTGAGGTCCTGAATTCATTTGTCGAGGAAGGGTATGAATGTAAAACCTAATTTTTTACATGAAGCCCACTTTCTACCACCAAGATTGATTGAAATTCACCAAAATTTGTTTTTTCTAGAAATATATTATTTGATTTTATAAATTCAAAAGTTTATTTAGAAATTGATCAAAAGCTTTCAATATTACTTATTAATGGATTACTGTATACTTTCGCTTCACATCATTAATTAAACGGACTAGAATGTAAATACAAATGTAATATTTTTACTCCCGCCATTACAGCAGCATGAGTTTACCATTTTTAAATAACGGGTTTCTTTTTAAAATCTGACTTTAATTATCTCTAACTGGATGCTAGATGAACATTCTGGTGTTTTTTTTAAGTTGTGTTTGCACAAAGACTGAGTTAGGTATGCTTCAAGCTACGTATGAAATAAATACATAAAGTAACTATTTATTTAGAGAAAACATCATGGCAGGAAGGGATCTATCTGACGCAGTAGCGATACGCCCTAAGGGATGGTGTTCAAAAACGAATCTGACGGTTTATTGAGAGCTGGTGTAGTTTTAGGATGATGTGCAAGAACGAAGCTAAGGCCCACTTTAATAGTCAAACTGAGGGCGCCTCCAAGTGCGGCGTTACACTAAACACTAGACCAGGGTGTCTACCATTCGGGAAAATCGGGGAAAATGGGAATTAGAAGTGATCGGGGGAAAACGGGAATACGTCGGGAATTTGGTAAATTATAACAACCATCCGGGAAAATGTTGTTTTACTCAAAATATGAAATATAATAATTATTAAATCAGTAAATAATAATGTTATTCAAACTGTAGTTTTTGTTTGTTTGTAACTGTGTAATATATTTTATAATTCCTAGTAAACAATGTTGATACAAATAAAAAAATAATGTTTATTTAAATTTTAAAACTTATTATTGATCAAAAAGATTAGTAGAAAAATGAGGTGAGGGGGAGGGGGGATTTAGAAGAATGTGACATACTTTTTAGTTGGGAATTTTAGAAAATGATCAGGGGAAATCAGGGAAAAGGTCGGGGATTTCATTGGTCAAATTGAGTAGACACCATGAGACGATACCTACCTAAACTCGAATGGAATTGTCCAGTTTGGCATATGAAACTGGCCCGATACATTCTGATCTTGGGTAAGTGTCGTCTTGTGTTTGGTATTGATCCTAGATTGAGGCACACTAAGTTTGACTTTGAATCTGGCCCTAAGTGTTTATTGAGTGGTAATAAAGTGTTTGCATCTAGTCCTTGCTCGTCAATGTTACAAACCCAACTTCACACCGCGATTCCACTATTGCTTTTATTTAACATGATTCAAAACCACAAAATTATCTTTTTCCATCTAAAATAACATTTAAACAGCTAGAATTCGAATTAAGACCCTTATTATTTTGACATTACTCCCATCCTCGAAAGAGCCCTAGTCATGTTTCAAGCGACCTTATTTTAATATTCTCTTTTAAGAATAACTCGCTTGTGGGGCGAGATAATAGATAAAAAAGAAAACTTGTTACGATCTCATAATTTTAGCTGCATCCTCCCCAATAAAACAATCCCCTTTAAAGCCGTGACAACCCCTTGAGCTGGGTGCATGCGTCGTCATTTCATCTTCTTCTCCTATTCCAGCCATGTTATATAACTTCTGCCAACAAGCCAGAGGCTAATTAGCAAGGAAATACCAACTGCTCCTTGTTAGAAATTAGCAATGTAAATGCGGCGGTGGTGTTTTTACACATATAGAAATGCTTCCTACGCACGGTTTACGACAGTAAGGAAGAGTTTTTCTTTCTTCCTAAAACCCTTTCCTTCATACTCTATAAAGAACACAGCTCCAACGAGGCGGCACATTGTCGAGTAACACTTTAGTAACATTCTGTTTGCGATGGGAGGTGGAGGAAACAAAACGACTTCTTTGGTGTTTATTACAACTTAATATACTCGTAATTCTCTGAACAGTAGTCCTCGTACTCTCCATGTTGTTATCGTTACTACAGTCTTACTAGTAGTTCTGTGAACAGTAGACCTCGCTCCCTCCATGTTATTATCGTTACTACAGTCTTACTAGTAGTTCTGTGAACAGTAGACCTCCTCCCCCATGTTATTATCGTTACTACTGTCTTACTAGTAGTTCTGTTAACAGTAGACCTCTCTCCCTCCTTGTTATTATCGTTACTACAGGATTACTAGTAGTTCTGTTAACAGTAGACCTCCTCCCTCCTTGTTATTATCGTTACTACAGTCTTACTAGTAGTTCTGTGAACAGTAGACCTCCTCCCTCCATGTTATTATCGTTACTACAGTCTTACTAGTAGTTCTGTTAACAGTAGACCTCCCTCCATGTTATTATCGTTACTACAGCCCTACAGTAGTTCTGTGAGCAGTAGACCTCCCTCCTTGTTATTATCGTACTACAGTCTTACTAGTAGTTCTGTGAACAGTAGACCTCCCTCCCTCCATGTTATTATCGTTACTACAGTCTTACTAGTAGTTCTGTGGACAGTAGACCTCCCTCCTCCATGTTATTATCGTTACTACAGTCATACTAGTAGTTCTGTGAACAGTAGACCTCGCTCCCCCCATGTTATCATGTTACTACAGTCTTACTAGTAGTTCTGTGAACAGTAGACCTCCTCCCTCCATGTTATTATTGTTACTACAGTCTTACTAGTAGTTCTGTGAACAGTAGACCTCTCTCCCTCCATGTTATTATCGTTACTACAGGCTTACTAGTAGTTCTGTTAACAGTAGACCTCTCTCCCTCCTTTGTTATTATCGTTACTACAGTCTTACTAGTAGTTCTGTGAACAGTAGACCTCCCTCCCTCCATGTTATTATCGTTACTACAGTCTTAATAGTAGTTCTGTTAACAGTAGACCTCTCCCTCCATGTTATTATCGTTACTACAGCCCTACCAGTAGTTCTGTGAGCAGTAGACCTCCCTCCTTGTTATTATCGTAACTACAGTCTTACTAGTAGTTCTGTGAACAGTAGACCTCCCTCCCTCCATGTTATTATCGTTACTACAGTCTTACTAGTAGTTCTGTGAACAGTAGACCTCTCTCCCTCCATGTTATTATTGTTACTACAGTCTTACTAGTGGTTCTGTTAACAGTAGACCTCACTCCCTCCACGTTACTATCGTTACTACAGTCTTACTAGTAGTTCTGTGAACAGTAGACCTCTCTCCTCCATGTTATTATCGTTACTACAGTCTTGCTAGTAGTTCTGTGAACAGTAGACCTCGCTCCTCCATGTTATTATCGTTACTACAGTCTTACTAGTAGTTCTGTGAACAGTAGACCACCCTCCATGTTATTATCGTTACTACAGTCATACTAGTAGTTCTGTTAACAGTAGACCTCCCTCCATGTTATTATCGTTACTACAGTCTTGCTAGTAGTTCTGTTAACAGTAGACCTCCCCCATGTTATTATCGTTACTACAGTCTTGCTAGTAGTTCTGTTAACAGTAGACCTCGCTCCCTTCATGTTATTATCGTTACTACAGTCTTAGCATTCTCTTTGGAAATTATGTTGATATATCCCTAATAATTCCTCCTTGGATTTGAAGCTAATATTTCACCTTGACGATCAAGTTAGACCAAACACAAATTATTACAATATGTTCAATAGTTTTCATAGTCATACAGATTAACCATTGCTCGTGTGGTTTAAGACGTCAATTTGGGAATATATATTATCATTAAAAAATACGCCCAACGCGATTGCATGAATTGCATTTGCAAGAACCACTTGACTGAGCTTTTGAACGAAAACTCTTTTGAGACACTGAAACGGATAGCTAGATCGAAAATGTACATGCATCGATATGCTTAGGTTCAAAGTATATCCCTGATAAATTTGGTTAAAATTCGTGCACGGATTTGGAAGCTATTGTGGAACAAACCAAGAGACAGCCAGAATTTTGAATGGCTGCTATCTTGAAACTGGTAATCATATAGAAAAAAAATGAGCATATACCGGATAGACAGATGTAATGTCAAACGGTCAAGTTAAAACAAATCCTCGATACGATGGGTCAACTAAAGAAAGAGAGTCTGTTAAAGGATCAAATAAAATGTTTCTGTCAGTACACAAGTTTTATAAATTTTGTAAGTTTGGTTCAATAAAGTGTGTATTTAAAGTTTATAATTTAAACACTTTATTTGAGGTTTTTAACGTGAACTTTCCGAACCGACTGATTACACCAACACACGTATTAAAAACTAACTTTAATCTTGAACAAACATAACGGGAATGTCAGCCGCCACCGGGTTCGGATTCCACGTTAAACTGTAGGTCCTTCATTTCATCTCACAATCACCCTAACATTACACATTAGCGTAAGTGCGTATATCCGAACGGGTAGTAAGACACGGTGATAATAATAATAATAATAATAATAATAATAATATAATAATAATAATAATAACAACAAACATAACATTTATCCTCTGGGCGTTAATTCATCACTGAGAAAGGGATAACCAATTTCACTAATGGTACATTTTCGACAATTCCGGGAATAAAACCTGGAACCCTTAACTTAGTAGACAGACACACTACCAACTGAGCTAAGGGGCCGGACTTTAAATTATATAGACCCCAGCCCCTCCAATGGGCAAGTGTACAAAGGTGTAAGTGCCGTCTTGTTTGGTTTGCTAGTGGCTGGCGTTAGGGGTTTGAATCCCAGCTGGTTATATTGAGGGCGATTTTTCCTGTATGGCTTACCATTTTCTCTCCGCTTTTAAGCAGGTACATTTTCTAAAAAATTATACCCTAATCATCTTCACCCAATTAGTGCAAATATCCTGATAGCCTGAATAGGTAGTAAGACGTGGAGTAGAGATTCTTTTTTGGTACCCAGTCTTACTACCCGTCCGGTATATCTGCATATTTTACACATAATTATAGAGTACTACCTGTTTCGGTGGCCGCGTGGTCAAAGCGCTACTTTCACAAAAGACTATACTAACCATCACGGGGATATCGAGGCCCGAAACTTTTTAAAAGAATGGTTTTCCACTTCTCTATGCAAATGAAGGTACATTTACTCTTAAAAAACCCTTCCTAATCCCTAAAATAATCAGCGTAATTAATAGATAGGCCCAAATGGTTAGTAATACGCGCTGCTGAAAAAAAAAAATAGGGTATACCTTTTGGCTGTCGAGTAGTCTCTAAGACATCACTCTCGCAAAAGACTGACTGCTGTTGACGATATAGGGGTTCGAATCCCAATTGGATATACAGAGGGTGATCTTTCTTAATTGGCTTACACACTCCAAACACGCAAATTTGGGTACACATTCTCTAAAACCAACCTTTTTCATCCATACTATACTAAAGTAATTAGTGTTATATATATATATATATATATATTTAATATATATGTATGTATGTATGTATGTATGTATGTAGCCATAACTGATAGTAACCCCGCGTTGCTAAAAAAGAATGAAAAATAAAACTAATAGGTTAGATATTAGGTGGATAAAAGTTAGGTGATTTGTGCGTGGATTTTCACGGAGGGGGTGAGAAAAGATTTAGGGAAAATCACCCTTAGTTAACCCGGCTAGAGGTGACCTGGTGGTCTAGGGGGTAAGGTGTCCGACTTCTGTACTGGGGGTCCGGGGCTCAATCCTCGTACCGGCACAAGATTTATCTGATTACCAAACCCTTCCTTCACCTCTGACAAGAAGTGTATTAATCACAATTGTGAATGTGGAGAATGCCAGGCCTCCACCGTGGTTCGGATCCCACGTTAAACTGTAGGTCCCCATTTCATCTCACAATCACCTACCATTACACATTAGCGTAAGTGCGTATAACCCGAACGGGTAGTAAGACGTGGTGCTAATATATAATAATATATAATAATAATAATAATAATAAAACCCGGCTAGGATTTTAACCCAAACCTCCCTGTCATTGGCAACCTGACCAAACTCCCTAGCCCTCGTGGCCATCAGTGTGGATAGTCAGATATTGAGAACGTGGGTGACGCCCAACTATTTAGATTACAATACGGCGCAGATAACTATGTACGACGTACGTATTCGAACTGATGTAATAAAACCGCCAATTTGATCGCGCCGGTATCTGTCAGCATGGTTCCATAATCAATTCCGTTCTATTTGAAACCTCATCGTTAATGAAAGCAGATATTGACGGAAAGCTAATGACGGAGATGATTATAAATAGTTTAAAAAAACCAATGCCACATTTATTAATTAAGTGTTCATAACTGATCTTTATCGGCTTTTTTTGATCAATCCTCGATGTTGAAGGTTAATTAATGAGTTGTTTGAATTTATTCATTGCCTGAATGTTTACTAATTTATGCAGATAATCCTTAATTAGAAACTTGAACTAAATTTACCGATAAGTAATTATTCTTCATTGGCTAATGTTTCTAGGATTCTGACGGGTAGAATTTTAATGAAATGTAATTAACACTAAATTCAGCGCCATTATTACAGCTGTTGTAATTTATTTTAATTGCTTACTTAAGGGTAAATAGACAAACGATATCTGTACATATTTAATTTGAGTTATTTAACGTGAATTTCTGAATCGATTAATTATATCAGCCACGGCTTATAGCCTAAACTATTTTTTTATACGGTGTCTTATTTCTCGTTCGGTTTATACGCCTATGTACTAATTACACTAATGTTTTAGGGATCAGGAAGGTTTACTTTAGAAGAAGTACACCCGCATTTGCGTCGAAGGAGAGTGTGAAACCATTTAGGGAAAACCATGCTCAGTGCACCCAACCGTGTTTGAACCCCGATCTCCTTAACTTGGCAGTCTAGTCCAACAAGAGAGTAGCGAGTTAGACCATGTGGCCACCGAAGCGAGTATATAATAAACTAACATAAATCTAGAACAGACACAACACCCAGTTTTTTGCTCGTTAACTCATTTCTGTGAAAGGGAAAACCACAGTCGAAAACGGGTGCGCTCTCCCTGCGCAGGAAATAAAAGTAAGTTCAAAAATTTCCAAATGGCGTTGCTTTTTCTGAAGATTTAATATATATAAATAGAATTTCACAGCTTACCTGCAACTTGTAGGGGAAAATATTGTTTTTTTTCTCTTAAAAAATCAGTGATAATCTAAGCGATATTCGAAAAAAATAATAAATCACTTTAGCCTCTCTTTGATATTTAATACCATTTTCAAATATTTACAAATATAAAAAAAGATTAAGACAAATATTATTGAATAAATTTAAATATTTTTGCACAGAAAAGCAAAAACAATATTAAGTTTCACCTTTTAAAAAAATACATAGTGATATTTAAAGAAACCTTAAAATCCTTATTGATATTAAAAAAGTATTTTAACTAGTTTTAAACTAAACGTTGCCAATGGAACAATATTTTATTTATTTGGACAAAAAAAGTTTTTATATAAAAACTGGAAATACACTTTTCAACTCACGTTCCCATCCTAATTTGCGACCGTATGAAAGATACCAAAATGTTTAATAAACGGCTGTTCGTGCCTTGTGGTAGGTACCACACCCACGTACTCTCTCACTCTCTCACACTACTATTCTTAGGCCTCCACCCCGCTATTGAAGGATTGTCTAACGAAACCAAGGATGTCCTCATGTTGTTTTCTTTTTAATCGTGTCCTGTGTGACGTAAGCCATCGCGAGGCGAGACAATGTGTTATAGCCCCCTCCCCACTGCCTCCCCTCAAAACCCATTTCGCCGCCCTCACTTCACCCTTGACAATCGACCCATTGTGTGCCGGTGCATGCCTGCTTGTTGGAGTTGTATCACTGGGGGACTTAAACCATTAAATTCCTCCCCCTCCCCTATCTATTCCATCCCACTCCCCCCCCCCTTTTTTTTCCATACTCAACACCATTTGAAAACCATCCTCACCTTTCGGCTCAGTCCGTCAGGTGAACTCGCGTCGGACGTTTTCTTCTTCGTGAACTCTTTAAGAGTTTCCCGTTAAACTTGAAAAGAGTTGTTTTTCCGATCGTTTTCCTGTCATGCCTTTATCTCGCGGCGATATTTCACGTGCTCCCTTAAATGAAGACGTATCTTGATACCGCGTGACTTGTACAAGAGGAGGATATCGGAAGGGGTTCATCAACAAGTTCTCGAGACGAAAGTGGTGTAAGTGCTTTAACGTTGGCGTATCTTTTATCGAAGACTTAAATAGTGCTACTGTGGTTATTACATAGCTTTACCAGAAACTCTAGTGGATATATGTTGCTAAGGGAACTACAGTAGACCCATGGCTTCTTTGGTGCTGACTGACAGCTCACAGCTGACTAAGCTGTTCTGTCAGCACCAAAGAAGCCATGGGGCTACTGTAGCTCTTCCAGAAATCTTTCGTTATTTAAGAAGTGATTTGTTATTTCAAAATATGGTTTACGCTAAAACTGACTTTAAAGGTATTATTAATACGACCTCATACGATTAAATAATTTATAAACTAAATATTGAATATATTAGATAAGGTCATTTTCAGAGGCATTTTTTTTATGAAATGTGGTTCTGTGATCACAATAATTAGTAATAAACATAACTCTAGCATTCTTCAAACAGTGTCATTTTTTAATTGAGCCGCAACATACAATTTTGAGATGTCTGACGATTGTTTTAGTGGTTTTGATGCTTTAGAACTGTAATTCTCATAAGAAATACATAATTGTGAGGGTATTTCCCTTCAAGTAGACGGTTTGACATCCATTGGTTGCGTGTTTTATTTATTATCGTCCTGAGGATTCTTTATTTTTGTTTGAATTCATTTAGCACCATTGTTATTTATGAATTATTTAAGAGTTGAGATTGATACGGTGTACTTGGTGGAAATTTACTTGAATTAGCTTGGAAATATGGTGGGTAAACTACAGTGAAAAACCACTCTTAGGATACTCTGATGAGATTTGAGCTTTCACCCCTCTTTCATCGTACTGTGTATTCTGAAAACCCTAATTTTTATAGGAAGCCCGGTTTTGACCACCAACATTGATTGAAAGTTATTAACATTTGTCATTCTTGAAATATGTTTTATTTAATTAATCTTTGGGGACTGGTGCTAAAAAAATTAACATGAGGATTGGCGCCGTTGCATTTTTACAACATCCTATAAAGTTATAAATAATAATCAAAAACATACGTTAGTTTATATTTTTTATTATTATTGACGCAATATTATTAAATAAATATTTGAATATTGAATAATATAGTATTTTTGTAAATGTTATTAAAAAAATTACAATATCGTCAAGCTGCTAAAAAACAAAGCGTATTATTTTAAAAAATATTGAAAAGTATTTTATATTTTACTGTAAGCCCTATTATAAAATTACTGATTACGTACTTCTACGATATTAATGTATTATGTATTACAAAATTTAATTCACTCATACTTTCTTGATCAACGTTTTGCTGCAGTTTTACCTACATTCTTGTTGAAAAGAGACTTTATTCCTTGAGTTATTTCCTTCAATTCGTATTTGTATGTAGAATAGCGACCGCACGCCAATAGCAACTAAAACAAAATAAAGTAACGTGATTGAACTTGCAAGAACTATGCGATGTAAACATACGGTGGAATGAGACAGACGAATGACATCACGAATGTCGCCGTTGCATATTCACAACATTTCTGCATGGCACCATTTAAAACTTTCCTATCCCCGAAAATAAGTATTATTTCAAATGTTTTATGACGATATAATACGCAGCAGAAGTTATTTGAGGAGTACTTGGAGGGGGGTCCGAAGTAATTACAGCTGTTGCGAAAATGCAACAGCGCCAGTCACAGAAGGTTAATTATAAAGTTCATCTAAAAAGTTATCAAAAGCTTAAAATAAAAGTCCTTATGGACTACCATACAAAGTGAACTTATGAAAATAGGTTATTTTCTGAAGTAAAATATCGGTGGAAAAGCAAACAAAGGAGTATGTCTTATAATATATTTTGCCGGAGAAGGGTAGATTATGGTTCAGATCGAGGCTGAGTGTATGCTTATTCAGTTTTTAAACATAAAATGGTCACCAACTCTCCCTCTATTCAAATCCGAGCACACCTCTTCTAAATTATGACTTCCTCATCTGTACTCCATTGGTGAAAATATGTACATGTGGCCTTACGCGTGAAGTAGTTCTTGGAGAGGTAAAAAAAAACCATTTAATTATTTAATTAATTTTTCTTTGAACTTAAATTAAATCAAATTAAATAATGTTGATTTGTCTTTATAGTAGCACTATCACCCGCCCTCCACCCCACCCCCCAGCACCCCTTCACACTTCCTCCTTGATTAATAACACGCTCCTCTTTTGAAAATTCGACCGTTTATTTTATATATATATATATATATATATATATATATATATATATATATATATATATATATATATATAAACTTAATTCACTGTAGGAATTACTCTCTGAACGGTATTAGAGTTCTGGTAGGGAAAAAGTCTTTCAGAAAACAATTCCTACGCTGAACAGACTTTATATTATATATATATATATATTATATATATATATATATATATATATATTATATATATATATATATATATATATTCTTAATACTTTCTGACAGTGGATATTAAAATCTTCGTGTTTACGACCTTTTTTAATCCATTAGCAGAGCATAACTCTTATCTTACTTTTATCACTGGAATTAATCACGCTACTATCCAAAGTCGCGTCTATTGAAGTTACGAGGCTTAATCTGTCAAATGTTAAGGAGGCTTAATGTTAAAAGCTCACAAACTTACTTAAAATGAACTAGTTTGCATAGCTGTTTAATTAAAACTAAATGGTGGACTACTATACGGAAGAAAGGGAAATGGTCAATTTCTAATACCGCATTTGATTGGAAGGAGAGTGGGAAACCATTTAGGAAAACCACTCTCAGTAGAACCGACCGGGATCCGAACTCTTTATCTTCATGTCATCAGCAGACCAGTCTAACAATAGAGTGAGTGACACCTCATACCATTTGACCACTGAAGCGAATGTGTGAATGACACACTGTCATGAAGTAAGCTGGTATCGTTTATCATTAGAGAAATTAGTTTCCGTTTTTTCATTGTTTTTTGGGGGCCCAACAGTAGACGACTCGTTACACGAATTCTCACATCTGTCAAATGGATACAACATGAAAAGTGACCGGTTCGCTACTCTTTGCTGTCCCATTTTAGTTGTAACACAAAGTAACCCCATCCACAATAGTAAAAAATTACCCTTTACCACTTTCACTAAAGTAGAACCATCAAATTCCAATGATTCCAATAGGTAGGCGAGTTTTGGTAAGAATAAACTTTTGTTTACGGGTACATTTTTTATCTGTCAACATTGATAACATTTTACATTATTTTAGTGTTATTTCATAGGTACTGCAGAACGTCTATAATTCAGACGGCAAAAATTTGGATCGTCGATAATCTGGATCTTCTGGGAAAAAAATATTATTTCTAAAAATAACCACAGTGGTATAAATATCAGAGATAATGGCCGCCAAAAATATGCACCCCATGCCATGTTCAGGAAAAAGGAGACTTTTTTCCTTAGTTAGTTTCTTTGTCTTATTATATTCCTTCTGAATTGGTAATATTTAGCAACAAAAAACAACGTGTAAGTTTGTTGTTTAGTTAAAATTTAAATATTTCTACCTTAACATTGAGTTGGCTTAAATATCCGTCTATATTTATTTTTGGTATAGGTACTGTATTTTCGAAAATCTGTATTGAGTTGATTCCCGTTTAGTCTGAACTATCTACGCTCTACAGTGTGTGTGTATATATATATATATATACACACACACACATTAAAATGGCGAGTTTCAGCTTACATGACTGGACGTATTATTATGTGAAAATATTATTATTATTATTACTATTATTTAGCACCACGTCTTACAACCTGTTTGGGTTATACGCTTAAGTACTAATTACACTAATGGATTAGGAATTGGGAAGGTTGAATTTAGAGGAAGTGAACTCGCATTTGCGTGGAGAGAAAGTAGAAAACCATTTAAGAAACCACCTCCCCCAGTTCACCCGACCATGATTCGAACCTCGATCTCCCCGTCCTTGGCAGTCGAGCTCAACACGACTAGTGCGTTAGCTAACTAAGCCACCGAGGTGGGTTATGTGAAAATAGAACTAGTAACTTTGTTAGGTGTCGGATAAGGTTTCACCTATGAAACTTGGACTGTGTTAGCTGTTATAAATAGTTTATATTTCATTTTTTCTGGTCATATTGTGCGTGATTTTATTTGGATAGAACAGTCGTAGTAGCAATAATACGAGTGCTAGGTGCATAAACAAAACACATACGATAATACCAATAGGCCTACTCCTTGTCTAGAGCTACTAAAACCACAATAGGACAATTTAAGGCAAACTGCTAGTAGAGCTTCCAAGACAGTCGTTTCCTCTCTCTTTCCTTTGTCTATTTTTTGAGTCTCAACTGAAATGGGATACTATATAGAACAACATGCCCTCAAGCGGAACAAATATATTCATCAAATCTATTTATCAATCATATTTGGAACGTTCATCGTGGTTGAGACTCAAGGACCATGCTACTCGTATATATAACTTCATTTTTATTCACAGATAGACCGGATGTCCCTGTCTTAGTTCAAATCGAATTTAAACTAGGTTTACCCTTCAAGGTAAAACCCTACCTTGCTTTATTCCACAAAGGTATAACTTATATGATAGTGTAATCACTCGAGGTAAGTCTTTCATCTTTAAGGGTAAACGGAGTGTTTTTAGTTTAAGGCTTGACAAATAAACACACCGAGATGTTAGCTGTAAAGAGAATACACTAAGATCTTTTCTGTAGAGAAGACACCAAGCTGTTAGCTGTTCATCAAAGGACACTTGGATGTACTTCTAAGAGCGTGTATCACAGGCCAACCAACTCTGTGTTATATTCGGCTATAAATAGGAAATTTACACCAACACAACGTGAATAATTTTTGACTAAACATTAATGGAGATGAAGATATTCCTAATACAGAACATTGTTGAAATATTAAATGATCTTTGGATGAAAAAGATGGCACCGAAAAGGCCGTTTTGGATCATTTTAAAATGGCTTCCCAGCTAAGCACTGTGCACAAATCTTCATTAAGGGCACGCTGTAGTTTTTAACAAGAAACTTTGTCGCTTTGTTCCCCATCATCAGCGCGGAAAATTTCGAGCTATCATTCAAATATGAATGCACTGCACATATTTTCTGGCATGTCGGTCTTTTATTTTCACTTTCACCCCCATAACTTGCTCGAGCCGGGAGTTGAGTTGGGCCTGCTATGCCGCACGCTCTTTAGGTTGATACCCTCAATTTAACTTTCGTTCTTCGTCGATTAATAATCTAAAGTGATACTGTTGAGAGTAAAATAGCGATAATTTAATATATCCATGTTGTTTATTCACACGATATCGTCCAGACTATAAAGGGAAATCGGACGAGATAGTCGGGACATGTCGCTAGGATGAGTCAGCATGTGAGGCCAAGAGCATTACTGGAGCAATTACAGGATGACAGGAGATCTCTTGGTCTGAACAAGGACCTGATGGTGGGATTAACTGGGCAAGGTTCTTGATGGGCTGGGTGTGGAAAGAGGATACACGGAAGGATAGGAGACGATGGAGGCAGGATAATCTAAAGGGCCTCCGATCCTCGTTTGATCCTGTTTAACTAATGCATATGCGTCACGTTGAATTCATTGTACACTTAGTTTACCCTTAAAGTTAACATTATTACCTTGACTAAATACATTAACGCCTATCATATAGGCCTCACCTTAGGGGAACCGAGCAAGAAATGCCTGCTCCCTTTCAGGGTAAACAAAGGGTATCTATTTCACAAAATAATTCTGCCAGAGTCTTGGGAAATTATAAATATGAGAAAACTTTGTCCATACTATACTATTTCGGTGAACCTTTCTTATCTTTGGGAACTAATAATAAATTCTCAGTCTGGATACCTCACCACGTGATTCATAAATAGGAATCAATGATATTTTTAGAAAAAAAAAAGTTAAATGACCAGGACTAATACACCGAATTTATCTGCTTAAGGCGGGGTGCTAGTGAGTGTGAGTTTAGTGCATTAATTTTGCAGTTTTTATAGCACAAACATTTTTTGGCCAAAATAAATCAAATATTTCTTTTATAGAAACATAGAGTTTAGTTTTCTGCACATGATAATATCAACAGTTGTTGAATATCTGTCATAAGCATGGCGGCATTTGGTGACAAACTTTTTAAATAAAGAGAAAAGTTTGTCACCAAATGCCGCAATGCTAATGACAGATATTCAACAACTGTTGATATTAGCATATGCAGAAAACTAAACTCTTATGTTTCTATAGAAGAAATATTTAATATATTTTGCCAAAAGATGTTTGTGCTATAAACACTGCAAAAATACTGCCCTAAACTCACGCTCACTAGCACTCCACCTTAAGAAAATATTCTACTTTCACGGGTGCTTACTCTTGTAGTATTGATAAAGGTAACATTTTCACCATTCCGTTATGTGGGCACTGGGCAGTTTTTCCCGCACTCTCGACCTCTCATTCGAAGGACATCCCGGGGATGTGCAAAGAATATGATCATAATAATATAGTCATATAAAAGGGCATAATTCCTAACTAGAACTAACGCTCATCACCATATACTGGCTGAAGCTACATACGTGTGAAAGGAAATGGGGAAGGACTAAAGGACTGTAAGAAGACCAGCACGCGAAAGCCGTGGTGACACGCCACGAGTTAAACCAGGACCCAGCACACACGTACGAGCCACGTTCGCGGAGCAGCTTGGTGAGATGGTTTTCATGTAGTGCTAGTCGGCTCATTTATAAAGTTGGCCGATATCGTGTTGAAAGGTATTGGTTAGCTGTCACGTTTGTTTATTTAAGGCGGTAGAAATTCATCAAAATTACTCGCATGAAGTGAAGAAGAAATTTTGGCTCGTAAATGTATTATAAAGCGCCAAGAATTAGGAGACATCCACTAATTTTACTGCTCAGTCCACTTTCTAGAACGGGCTTCTTTCACCGTCCCACCACCATTTTAGAATGCGATTCTTATCCGAGCTGATTCGCAAAAGTTGAGCATGGTCCAATTATACTCGGATCGGACGACTCCGTCCGAATAGGTTCGGATTACGTTCGCGATTCAAATAGGCTCCGTGGCTTAAACCATATTCACCACACACTGTATACCAGTGGCGTTTCATGACCTAAGATATGTATGAGGCACGTGTTGAGTTTTATATAGACTAAGGTTTAAGGCTTTAAATTTGCGTTGTGTGTGTGTGAGAGAGATAGATAAGGGGAGGGTGAAAAGTGTTTACTACCAAACAATGTCAATTTATATAACTGTTTATTTTTACCAACATTTTTAGCAAAATATCATTAACATTGAAATTATTAGTGGTAAGGGTTGGCAAGTATGATTCCAAGGAGATAGACAGTAAAAATTCACAAATCTCTTTCTATGCAAATTATCAAACTTTTAGGATATTCTGTTTTTAACAATTATTACAGCCAAATGGAATTTTGGTCTAGTTATATTTTTTCAAAATTTTTTGACTACTTTCTCTTTTATATTCAGTAGTGTATAAATACATACATCAGTTTCTGCTCCCCCCCCACCCCTTTTCACCCCTCCCGGTTTCTCGTATTCTTTGTAATAGCTTCAGTTTACAATGGTAACTTGCGATGTTTTCAGATATGACGGGGACTCTTCTAATTTCCTTTCAAAGATCTGTATAATTTGTTTCTAGGTATTACTTTGTAATGATGTCTCCCAAAAACTCGACCTCATTGTAATAAGAATAGCATAGATTAGTGTTCCTCAATTTTTTTGTCAATCGTACACACCTTCCGGGGACATGTCCTTACAAATGCACCCTTTCCAGCTCTTCATAAAAAAATAACTCAAATATTATCTATTTATGGAGTTCCTCAGTAGTAGTCCATCTTAACGTGGGAGTGTATAGGACACAAGAAAATGTATTCTTACAGTTTTTATAGTAACACATTTTTATGGTCAAAAGAATTTTATTAAATTCTTCTGTAGAAACATAGAATTTAATTTTCTTCCAATGGTGATATCAACAGTTATTGAATATCTGTCAAGAGTGTTCTGGAATTTAATGACAACTTTTATTCTTCATGTAATGTTTGTAATCTAATTCTGCTATGCTCATGACATGTTCAAGAAATGATGATATCAACATGTTAAGAAAATTAAACTTTGGGTTCTACTGAAGAAGCATTATTGTATTTAATTTGGCAAAAAAAAAAAAAGTTTTGATATGAAAACTATAAGAAACTGAACTTTTCTCTTGTTCCTTACATCCCCACCTCAAGCAATTTATATAATTTAAACCAGTATCGATCTCTTTTTTTTTTGTTAAGATTTTACTATAAAGTTTACACAAAACCTTGTGGTGTTTTTTTTTTTATAAAAACACGATAATGATTGACGAAAGAAATTGACAACTGCCATTCACACCGGGATTTTGCCATCATCCACAGCACATAGTTTAGTCGAGCACACTCTAGCTGTGACTCTCCCACGGGACTCGTTTCGACGCGCAGAGGAAATCTTTCCTTAAAAAAAAAAAGACTTTCAAACAACCATGTGGACTTGAACTGTTCTACTCGGAAGTGACAGTGATTTCTGTGGCAAGAGTGGGTTACAGTCCGGGATAAGACAAAGTGAAAAATGTTGATACGTTGGAAAAAAGACAAGAGCGGTTCTTCCGCCAATTCCAGCAGCAACAAGACGTCATCTTCCACCAAGAAGAAGAGGAAGTTTGGAGGTCGTGAAGGTAGGATGTTTGTCAAATATACAGTGTACTGTGTAGTGTAGCTAGGATTACAGTAGCCTCATGGCTTCTTTGGTGCTGACTGACAGCTGACGGCTTTGAAAAGTTACCAGACCAAATTATGTATCCCTACGCCGAGCCATATGATCTGCAACAACATGTGTTTAGCAGCTGTCACTTCTTACAGTCAAAATTTAGGTATATGGCTGAATATTGACTGTCAGAAGTCAGCTGTGAGTTGTCAGTCAGTACAAAAGAAGGCATGGGGCTACTGTACTTGAGCTAATTGATTGATGTTTGATCACAGTTCCCCCCCCCTCCTCCAATACTGCTGTGTTCACTCAAAATATTTGTTTTACAAGTAACAAGAATCTTTAATTGGCATAGTTAGGTGTGCTTGATCCTCAACAAGTCTGCTGATTTGTTTTTCTTAATTTAGGTTAATTCAATTTCATATTTTTTTCAAGTGCTATAGTCATGATACAGTAATGCGCTTTAATTTTAACGTTTAATCGAGTTTGTAATATCAAAGTGGAATGGATCATACAGTAATTTAAGTGCCAACTTGAAGTAATTTAAATCATAATAATGTGATTCAAATTTCTGGGACAGATATTTTTTGGTGCTGTCTACGTATATTGGCCCCTTCATGGCGATAAGACCTCCCTCCCACCCCCTCAATTATATGCAGGAAATATCAAGTTACTACCAGCATACACCACACCGTCAGGAAAAAAGTTTATTCTACCGTGAGAGCTGGAAAACTCATATTCGCCACACTTAAAGGCCAATTCGCCACTTGTGGCGATTAGGGATAGGTTTCCCCATCCCGGCTAAGCCAAGACGTCACTCAAAATAGGCTGAATTTCAGGTGACTGGGAGATCGAGATTCGAACACTGGTCAGGTGTTCAGAGAAGAATATTTTTTTTCATAGATGATTTCCCACTCTACTTCCATTTTAATGTTGTTACATTTCCTTTGAAGTTTACCTTTATAGCGCTTACCTAATTAGTGCAAATTGGCGGGTATCTCGGATGGGTAGAGAGAAGTGGTGCAAAAAGATATTTGGAGAATTCCCTCCTCCAAAAAAAACTTCTATGGCTACTGTTAAAAAAAAACCATTTGAACTAATTTAAATCATATATCACAGTTTATACCATTTATTTGAGAACATTTGACAATTTTGTCTCAAGCGTGTCTACCAATTTGTCTTAGAAACATGGAGTTCGATTATTGGGGTGTGCCGAAGCCCAATATCTGTTAACAAAGTTAATTAATTCTTCTTTAATTACTGGTAAATCAATGTTTAACGGTTTATTGTTGTTTACGATTTAGTATATTGTTGTTAATATCCACAATAGGCTTTGTCACTAAAAGTATACTAATATATTAACATGATATCATTGAGAGAATGATAAATAGCTTTCTTTTATTTACAAATGAGCCTCGTGTTACAGTAAGATGGGTTAGTCTCTTTTTCCATTACGAACTTTGAGATAAATGGCAGTTGAAAATGAGGTCCAATAGCTGGGTTTCATCATTTAATATTTGACTTATATTAAGAGTCACATTTTATTCTAAAATATAAGCTGAATTCGTAAATATATTAGTATAATTTTTTTAGATAGATAAAATTAGTTTTTTTTTTGTAACAGAGGGTAAATTACCGCAATCCAGTGAGCAGCAGGTTGAAAATGATATATCCCTCTCCTTCCCTTCAGCCCCGCCTCTTCCCCCCACATCCCACCACACACTTGTCGTTTTTATTAAACTGCTTTTTGGCTCCATGTAACAGATATGGTCGGTTTTGGGTATTTGGTCGACGAAAGCTTAGTACGTCAGTAAGAAGTAAATTGAATATCGATTTGAATATTTTTTTTTTTAATAAAGTGAGTTCGGTTTTGATAAAAGATTGAAGTATTGTTCGCAGCAAGCCTGATATTGACAGAATATTTAACTGGCGGTACCGCTTTTCAGAATATTCCAACGCCATCTAAGTTTTGACAGTATGTTGGCATGCACGCCTACCACTTTTAGAATATCTTTAACATTTTTTGTTGTTTTTGTTACTGCTGGAGAACTACGGTGCTCGCTGAAAAATCGGCTCATAATTTTAAAACACATATTATTAACAACTTTTTTAAATACACTTTTTCAACATATTTTCTGACATTTTACTTTACTTTTTTTTTCTCTCCACCACCTTTCATTCATTACCCGTACTGATTTTACACATTTGATCGAACTAATAGATTTGAAAGCTAGAAAGCTAGAATTTAAAGTATAAGCACTCACACTTGCGTGGCGGGAGAATGGAAAAGAACATTCTTAGTACACCCGACTGGGATCTGAACCATGACCTCTACGCTGGACTAAACCGGATGTTTGGTCCATGTACAACCCTAATGTGTAGTAATATGCAGTGATATATATATATATATATATATATATATATATATATAAATATATATATATATACTAGCCCCCTTCCCCGTTAAAAAATATTGTAAAGAATCCTGTAAAACAAAGCTTCAAATCATCCATCATATCAATATAAAAACAAAACTTTTTTTACTTTTTTTTTTTTTGAAAATGCAGTTCTACCATCACTGTATAGGCCCCCCTCCTCTTTTTATCCTCCCTCCTATTTTCATCTCATTCCTCTTTCCTCTACCCTACCCCCCCGCCCCCTTCACCAACCCCACTTTCCCTTACAAACTTTTTTTCCAAAGACTATATAATATACTATCGACATTTTTATGAGGAATAAATTAAATTTTCATAATAAAATATAGCCTATGTTACTTTCTGATAATGTAGCTTTATATTGATGAAAGATTTTTAAAAATCGGTCTAGTAGTTTTGGAGTTTATCCATTACAAACAAAAAAACAAATTAAATCTTTCCTCTTTAAAATATTTGTATATATATATATATATGTGTGTGTGTGTGTGTGTAGATATAACGCTACATACTATATCATTATAGACTTGAATAAAACTTATAAAAATGTAAACGAACAGACCAATCTTCTTCGTAATCAGGCAAAACAACTCTAACTTAACTTTATTGCTTCCCCAAATGACAGTGTTTATAATAAAGCCCTTCAACAGTTCTTAGGTTTTGTGATATTCTGTTGTTGCAAATCTACATACCAAGACTTTCTTTTTTTATAACTGACATATATCTTGATAACAAGTTGATAGCTAGTCAGCCCACTGAGCTAGGGTTCTTTGTCTCGATTCCCGACAAGACCGAAAAGAAAATCATTGATGAAATTTGGGTTTCTCTTTTCACAGTGATATAGTGTCTGTTCTGTATTTAAGTTAGGTCTAAAGTAGGTTCAAAAAATCCACGTTAAATAGCCTACCTCAAATATCTATATTTATTATTAGGATAATGTGTAGGCCTACGCCCACTTTCCAAATTCTGAGAAAATATGCTTTAAAGTTAATGGTACGACACAATTGCACAAGATTTCTCATATTGTGTAATAATAGTGTGGAAAAAATAATTCAAAAATAGGCTTACAGTAAACAACCCATAAGTAAGTTTTCCTCATAAACACCAACACTATGTGTTAATTACAATAAACACTCATAATATTTAAAAAAATGTATACCAAATTGTTCAAATATTTTTAACAAGCTTTACATTTTCTAAAATAATTTATAAATTAACCTAAAATTAATTTTAAATTGTAAAGATAAATACGTGTTCATATTAACATGAACAACTATTTTAAAATACACATTTTAAACTCTATTTCAATGCCATTTTATATAAATTTCAAATTTCCATTGGATTTATCATAAATAAGCTACCCCTAAATGAATTTATTATAGAAAAATAATTATACATTATTATTGATAATGTGAAATCAATATTCCTCGATACCAATTTTTAACAAAAGGGTTAGAGGTATTTTAAATAAAATTCAAATTTTACAAAACTCAATCTTTAGTAAACCATTACAAAAAAAATAATTTTTAGAATAAAAATATTTATTATTTATAATGTAAACAACTTGACAAATACTAATTTTGAACTAAATTGTTAAAGCAATGTTTTCAAATTAAAAATCAGTTGTTAGTCATCTACTTATAAACGAATATTTCTCCATTAAACGATATACAGTTTTATTAGTCATGGCAAACACTCTCCAGATATATTCATTTTAAACAAAATAGTTATAGCTATTTTAAAAATATTTTTAATTTAAAAAAATTACTCATCAGTAAACTACCCTTTAGCGAATTTTTACTCAAAAACCAAGTAAACCGTGTTATTTGGAAGGTCTAATAATTTATTGATATCCATTATTAAAGCTATTTTCTAAAAAAATATGGAATAAAAAAATCACTCCTCTCAGTAAGCTATTCATAATTTGACAAATAGGGCTAAAATAAAAAAAAAATCACTTGAGGTATTGCCCTATAGCATCCAAATATCAAGTTTGAACCAAATCCACCAAAATTTTACAAATGCAATAAATATAGATTTGTAAGAATTGAAACAAACTATCTAGACGTGGCATACTAAGAACACAGTTTGGCATATGAATACACGAGTATAAATTATCACTTTCTTTTAACTGTCAGATAAATCTCTTAAGGGGAAGTTTTGAAAAATTTTATTTCGAGGTACAGGGAGAGGGAGTAGGTTCGTATCGTCATCCAAACCGTCCCACCACTTTGAGAGATTGAACCTCCCCCCAAAACCTCCGTTTCACCCCACACTTCCCTCGTTGATTTAGGTCTATGCATCGTTCGTTCAATTCCCCCCTCACATTCCACTCATTGTGTACTTACCACCCCTCTGTGCCCTCCCCCACTCCAGTTTTCTCTCTCATGGTCTCATGGTTCAATACTCCGGCGTCATATAACTTATCAGCTCTGAGCCCCATTTCACACGCTCCATTGGTTTTGTTTGGAATATGGACTGAAAACACAATTACTACTCCACTCTACTGGGACTCGTGTTTTGAATTTATCATCATCATCAAAATAGCTTTAGGGAATGGCTCAATAAACTTTTTTTTTAGCACCACGTCCTAACTTGACTGAGATTCGAACCCCAATCTCTCTGTCATCGGCAGTCTAGTCAACAGAAGATGTAGGTACAGTAGCCCCATGGCTTCTTTGGTGCTGACTGGCAGCTCACAGCTGACAGCTAAAAGCTTTGTAAAGTAACCAGACCAAGTTATGTATCCCTACGCCAAACCATATGATCTGCAAAAAACATGTGTTTAGCAGCTGTCACTTCTGATGGTCAAAATTTAGGTATTATACCTAAATGTTGACTGTCATTTGTCAGCTGTGAGCTGTCAGTAAGCACCAAAGAAGCCATGGGGCTACTGTAAATACTTATTTGTAAAAAACATCGTGTTTTCTACTTGGTTAAGCAGGAGTGTAAGAAAAGGTAATGTGGATTTTAGAGCTACAAGACCCTCTTCACCCCCACTCTTTAATCCATAAAAAATTAAGATGAATGCCGCGAAAATGCCTTCTTGGTTACGGCCATTTTCTTGTTTGAAGATGCCATTTGAGGTTAGGGCAATTTATCTATTTGTTGTTGGTAGTATTACCATCGTACACCTCCCCTCCTCGTTCTTTCTTGTCGTGTTAGTATGGTAAGTCTTTTCCTTTATGTTTATTTAGAAACGACCTGATTATCAAGCCACACACTAGAGTCCTTTCCAGACGTTCTATCATTTCTGGTTTTTCCTGTCGGATTTATGAAAATAAATAAGTCTGCGGTTGGACACTTAACATAATTAACCTCTTTAGCGCTTTCCCGTCACGCATGCCTTGGCCATAATCCTCTTGATGTTCGCGGGTAAAATATTTCCCTCAATCTTTTTAAACAAAGTTGATCTTGAAAGAAAGAAAAAACACGTCCGTTAGTGGGCGTTTTTCACGACGTTTCAATCAATTATACCGTTAGCTCATCCTATTCCTGAAATATTTTTAGTCCGTCAGACGGTGCAGTACTAAATTGAGATGTAAAAGACAAATAGAAGCCGCTTGCTTCGAATTAGCCATTGTTTTAATATCTAAAAGAAGGCATACAAAAACCACGTGTGGTCGAAAAAGTGGCTTTCTCAGCGTGAAATATAGGCTACAGCCACTTGCAGCTTCTGCGTAAGCTAAGGGCAAATGAGCTGAATGATTTCTGCGTAAGCTAAGGACAAATGAGCTGAATGATTTCTGCGTAGCTAAGGGCAAATGAGCTGAATGATTTCTGCGTGAGCTAAGGGCAAATGAGCTGAATGATTTCTGCGTGAGCTAAGGGCAAATGAGCTGAATGATTTCTGCGTGAGCTAAGGGCAAATGAGCTGAATGATTTCTGCGTGAGCTAAGGCAAATGAGCTGAATGATTTCTGCGTGAGCTAAGGGCAAATGAGCTGAATGATTTCTGCGTGAGCTAAGGCAAATGAGCTGAATGATTTCTGCGTGAGCTAAGGGGCAAATGAGCTGAATGATTTCTGCGTGAGCAAGGGCAAATGAGCTGAATGATTTCTGCGTAAGCTAAGGCAAATGAGCTGAATGATTTCTGCGTGAGCTAAGGGCAAATGAGCTGAATGATTTCTGCGTGAGCTAAGGGCAAATGAGCTGAATGATTTCTGCGTGAGCTAGGGCAAATGAGCTGAAATGATTTCTGCGTGAGCTAGGGGCAAATGAGCTGAATGATTTCTGCTGAGCTGGGGCAATGAGCTGAATGTTCTGGTGATAGGGGCAAATGAGCTGAATGGTTTCTGCGTGAGCTAGGGGCAAATGAGCTGAATGGTTTCTGCGTGAGCTAGGGGCAAATGAGCTGAATGGTTTTCTGCGTAAGCTTAGGGCAAATGAGCTGAATGATTACCAAATCTTCCATAACACTAAAAATAAAAATCCTTGACAAAGCAAAAAATATACGGAAAGAATGCACACACAGCTAAGGATGTGTTATCGAAAGAAAAGTATCGATACTATACTCATTTTAAGTATCGGATTAAAAGTATCGGTACCGTGCTGGATTGAAAGAAAAGTATCGATAAGAGTAAGTATCGGTATAGAAATTTTAATCTGGAAAAATATGGTTTTTATCAAGTAATAAGTTTTGATGGATAGTATTTTATGATGGATATTATAAAAGTTTTTACCATACCAGCTTTCAAAATGTCTATGTAAATTTAGCTGATGGAAAGTTATTTAATAGCTAAATATGATTAGTAATATATTTTTTCAACATAGTTTGTACCCTTCTTTAGCCAAAGTAAGCATTTAATCCAAGCACGAGTGAAGATAACAAACAAGTTGTTTATTTCGATACCGATCCGATACTGGAGTGTGAGTACGGATATCAGGGAAAAAAAAGTATAGAGTAAAAAAAAAAACTAGTATCTAAAGGAAAATATCAATATTAGGAAAGTATCGATCCTTTTTTTTACATCACTACACACAGCCTCTTGTCACACCACTGGTTCAAAAACGAGAAAGGATGGAACATCAGGAAAGAACGTTAGTGGCTTGCTCTTTCCAAGGAATGAACACTAGTGAGAGGAAGGGGGGACCTTTATGTATGTATGTATGTATGTAAGCTAAAAGACCCGGGTTAAATTCCCGGCATGCTGAAAATTGTGTTTTTTCTCTTTCACATCGATGAGTGTTTGTGGTTGTGTCCGTGATGTTGGTTTATTAGTCGTATGATGATAATGTAATCATTCGATTTAGAAAGTGCACGTAATTTAAATAATTATGATAATGTAATCATTAGATTTAGAAAGTGCACGTTATTGAAATAATTTAGAAAATAAATTAAATTTTTTTGTCGAATGAAAATAAAATGATTCTATTTATCTGGTTCCAATAAGTACATATTTTGATTAAGTAATTATTTGTGGTTTCTATTCATGATATCACTAGAGTGATTGTTACATACATAATCCATGATTAGTGTACATAAAACGTATTGCAAAAAGTTGAATAATACAACTTGTAGCTTGTCTTATTCACCGTTTTTATTTCAATTAACTGGCACAATGTAGAATAGTTAGATGTCTGTCTGTACCTCCAACTAGAGCCTAAACTATTTTACCGATCGCACTAAAACTTGGTATCTAGGGTTTTTGTAGGGTTGCTCCGATGGGTTTTTGGAATTTGATATCTAACCTTAAAATGATGGTTAGTTTACTAAAGGGAAAAAAGAGCAAGCATTTTGTCTCAAAATCAGCTCTAACGATTTTGATTAAATTTCATTTCCAAACATTTCTAAATATTCTAAACAAAATGGCTACTAATTTTTTCGGCAAAATGACTTTAATGGTTCCGGTCTGATGCGTAAATGATATTTTCATTGAAAAATTGTAGTACTATTAAAAATAAACTTTTATATGAAATATATTTTTATAAAACCAAAAGTTTCTGAGATATTGGCAAATATATTAAGACAATTTTGTGAGCTTTAGTTGTAAAGAGATACTACTTAAGTTTTAACTCAATAATTCTCCAATGCCATAGAGTAATTAAATATAAGTAAGTCTCTAAAAGTTTAAGTTGTTTTTCCTTAAACCTCTTAGGAGAAATGTTTGTACAACAACGATCTATCTCCATTTTATACTCAATAGTCAGTATTTAAATTTATTATTGGTCAAAACTTATAAATGAGGAATTTAATATCAATGCGATGCCATGAAGATTTGCAACACCTAATAAAATGTCAAGATTCTAAAATGAAGTTGAAGTTTTAATACAAAGTGTTGACCCTTGTGGACCCTATATTGATTTTTTTTATTGGTCCAAACATACAAATGAGGACATTAATTCTTTAGAAATAAAATAATAAAATTTTAAACCATGACTAAAAAAAAGTTTTACATAAATATAGTGCAATTTATACTTGGGTTTTCTAGTGTATATTAATTCGTTTCACATATATTACGAGTTTTGAGTAAATATTTCAATTTTTAAACAATAGAGCAGGAACGTCTGTGCGGAGTTTTTTTTCTAAGCACTCGGTCGATCTGTAATCATTATGCACTAATTAATCTAAGGGATTAGTAATGTAGAAGGTTGATTAAAGAGAAAGTGTACTCTCATTTGCGTGGAGGGAGAGTGAAAAATAATTTAGTTAAAGCCACCGACAGTACATCCGACTGGGATACGAACCCCGAATACCCATTCATTGGCAGTAGAGTATAAAAGGGTGAAAATTAAAAGCGGCCACAGAAGCGGTTCATAAAGTACCTGATGGAAGACTGGATGAATACATAGTAATGCAACGCACTCGGCGTGAGATAATCAATCCTAACCGAAAACCTACTTCAGTTGGCACACGGCTGATCGAGGTTCAAATACCGACTGGATGGACTCTGTGGGTTAGTTCTCATAAATGGTTTCCTAATCTCCCTTCACGCAAATGCGGGTACTCTACTCTCCCGTTGCGCAAATTTGAGTACATTTACCTTTAAATACTACCTTCCTCAATGAGTAATGCTGATAGTAATGTCGAATATGATAATATTAATAACGATGTTTCTTTTTTCTTAAGCGCTAATTACGCTAATTGTTTTAAAGGATGAGTAAGTTTGAATTTAGAGGACGTGTACCCACATTTACGTGGAAGCAGAATGGGAAACAATATTGGGGAAAACTACATTCACTACACCCGACCAGGACTATGCAGCTACCGAAGCGTGTTACTTATCACTTTTAACACCTTCAACGTTGGGCATGCAAACTAAATGTAAAGCTCTCTGAATATAGTTTGAAAGGGGACGAGGAAGATCGTTTTTTTGAATATAGGTCGTGTGTACTAGGGGGTGGGTTTTCCGCAATTGTTTCTTTTACTTTCCCTACATGCGTATACGGGTACGTTTGATCACAAATTAACTCATTTGACGTGGATTGTGAACTAACAGTTATATTTTTCATAGGAAATACTTCTGATAGCTGGAAAAGTTATTATACTTTCATGTGTTCATACCTCAAGTCAAGTGCTTGGCAGCTCTTATATTTGATGGATAATAATTTCGATAAAAACCCATTTCGGTGGCCGCATGGTCTAAGGTGCTATTCTCGCAATATACGAAGATTGCCGAAGACTGGGAGATAGGGTTCAATCCCTGTAGGGTGAACTAAAGGTAGTTTTTCCAATCTCCCTCCATACTAATGTGGGTACACTTAATTTAAATTAAACCTTCCTAATCCTTAACACATTCGTGTAGTTATTACATAGTCATATGACCTGAACGAGTGGTAAGACGGGCTGCTAAAAAAGTTGATAAACTTATATTAATAACATATTCTTTGAATTGAAAATTCTTTCAATCAACACAAATAAAATGTTAAAATTTTATCATTGCTTGTTGCAAAAAAATGTATTTTGCTTTCTTAAATGTCTTCCTAAAAAAAAGGGGGGGGAGTCTTTTTTATTTTTTTAAGCTTCACGGGGTGGATCCTAGATGTCACCCCACAAGCTTCTCTTGGTTGGCACCTACCTCGATAGATGTCGGGGTTTGCGTCTTTCCGACGCGCGTGGCATCCTCCCCTACTAGTAGTTCCTCCCCTCCACATGTCTCCGGTTGCCATGACGACACGCTCTGGATGGATGCTGCGGATCGGGGTCAAGCTGGGTCAACTGTGAAGTTCAGCTGGGCGTGGTTCACGGGCAACAACTTTTTTTGGATCATGGGGCCAAGGCTTTTGTTGAAGTGGTTGAGGGGTAGTCAGTCTCATGGGAAGGTCAACCCAGTTGCGACCAGAAACAACTTATCAAAATATTATATATATATGACTAAGCTGTGTATACTATAAGATAAATGAAAACTTTCAATGCCTCTGAAGTTTTTAGTTTCCACAGAAATACACACAAAAATTTCGACGTTTCTTTGATATAAAGATTATTGACAATTAAATTACAGTCCAATCTGTATAGGAATAATCATATCTGTCAGGCAAAATAAACTACTAGTTCTACTGTCACTTATTCACACGTCAATTCATGTGATCCGCAGCTTTCACTCTTGATCAGTGGCGGCTCGTCACTTTAGACACTGGAGGGCGCAGCCTGTTTAATTAATAAATTATTTCTAAATAATATATTTAAAAGAAGACACAAATTTCGGAATATGTTTTGCTAAATATTCATTTAGTTAAACTCAAAAATTAATATCACAAACAACATGGAAAGATAAAAAAAAAAAGACTTCCCCCAAAGGACGTGGATGTGTTGTAGAAACTCTGCAGCTGTGTAATGTGCATAAATATATAGGTATGTATGTTTTCACTTTGTTCCATACAAAATTCAGGACATGGCCCACCTAATGAATTCAATTATCTTTTTTGATCGAGAGTTAATCTTGCAATATTCGTTATCTTAAGCACCTGATTTGAACTATTCATTTTATGCCTAGTTACAAAAAGTATTAAAACATATAACTCAAATAAACATTATCCTAAAATAACCCTACATAATATTATTATAAACACACACGCCACACACATCCTCAAGATGCAGGAGCACGCAGGATGACTGACAACAACTATTGCTGGTTCACGCTATATACATTTCACAAGCTTTCATTTCAACCTTAGGGCGCGTAAGGGAGTGCGCCTTCAAAAGAAGAATAAGCAATGCTAGCTAGCTGACCGCCTCGCGCCCGACAGCATGCCATTTTAAAAACATTGCCTGCTATTACTTAAACCAAAAACATATTTTTCTTGAAACTATTATGGTAAGATAAAATTGTCGTGAGAGTGCGAATAATAACTTTAAAAGGAACTGGGGATTCGTGGGGTCGGGGGGCGCGCGCCTCCGCGCCTTAGGGACGAGCCGCCCCTGCTCTTGATAAATATGAATACCTATAAGATAACACTAATAATATAGTATTTAATGTTGACCTCTTAAAAAGTATGTTTAGTATTTTCTAAATGTTTATTTTTACTAAAAAACCTATGAAATATTTTTTAGCACCGCGTTTTGGTTATACGCTTATGTACTAAATACGCTAATGGTTTTAGGGATTTGAAAGGCTATATTTATATGAAGTGTTCCACCATTTTCTTGGAAAGAGAGAGTTGAAAGCTATTTTGTAAAATACCCTACCCTCAGTAAACTCGACTGAGATTAGAATCGAACCCTGATCTCCCCATCATCGGCAGTCTAGTCTACTGTGAGAGTAGTGTGTTAGACCACGCGGCCACAGAATCTAGTTATTTAATAGCATTAAAACCCGCCTCGGTGGCGTAGTTAGCTAACGCGCTAGTCATGTTGAGCTCGACTGCTGAGGACGGGGAGATCGAGGTTAGAATCTCTGTCGGGTGAACTGAATTTTTTCCCCTAAACGGTATTCCACTCTCCTCTACGCAAATGCGGGTTCACTTCCTCAAATTTAACCTTCCCAATTCCTAATCAATTAGCGTAATTAGTACTTAAAGCGTATAACCCGAACGGGTAGTAAGACGTGGTGCTAAATATTATTATTTATTATTATCAGTCATAATATTAGAAAATGTATATTATGAATATGTATTTTGCCGTAGGAATTGTTTTCTGATATGGTTTTTTTAAATCAGTGTGAAATGTTTGTAAGACTGATTATTATGTGTGGCTGTTTTTTTATTATTTAACAATTAGTTTATTAAATTAAAACGTTGATGTATTAGACTATTATACAATAACGGTTGTTTACAAAATATATTTATCTATTTTAGGGTTTGTGAATTCAAATTTTTCGAATAAAACTGGTTTTAGAATATCTAGTTAATATATTCGGTTTAAGAAGAAATTTATATATTTTAAATACTTAGTTAGGCTTATAAATTAAACCAAGCACAGTTTAGAAAAAGTTTTATTGAACAAATGTTAAAATATTTAGACAAACTGATAAATCAAGTTACTGTAACACTGGACAATAACAATACCAAATGGAGAGTTTGGTCAAGTGAATTTTAATTGACAAGGTACATTGTGGCACAGAATAACATAGATTGAATAGTACAGTACATAGTATGAATTTAGCTGCCAATTTTTCACTTGTTTATTGGCGATGCGTCCTAAGTGTAGAAGTGTTTTTTTTTTTCAAAGCGAATTTGGAAGGTATTTAACACTCGAAGGGAAGACGAAGAGCTTGAAACTTCGCAAAATCCTAATCTCTCTATATATGTAAATAAAGTTAAAAGTATATTTGTCCGCAAATTAAAACCCACTTCCAGATGATCATGAAAACTGAAATTTGGCAGGAAGGTAGAGTAGATTCTCCAATATAACTAGAAAAATATTAAAATAAACTACTTGTAAGTGTGGTGGAAGAATGAAATTTGTCAAACAGGTGTAAGGACTACCCCAAACTGCAATTAAGGTTTGAGCATTGTTAAATTTAAAAATTAAAGTCCAGAAAGGGGAAAGGTGTTACCCTAAAAGTTTCCAGAAATATTAAACACTCCTCTGTGTAGTAAATGATAATTTTTTTAAAATTCAATGTAAAGAAAAAAAAATCCAAATAATAATAATAGTTTAACATTTAAAATTTGAATTGGATTAGGGTACAGCAAGACTGAGCGGGCGAGCGACTAAAAAATAAAATAGAACTCATTGTTTGTGATGAGAGGTGGCCAGACTGGGCGAGCGCGCGCGTGTGCACTTTAAAGATACAACTAGTTCTATTTTTCAAGCGCGCGCGCTCGAGCCGGTACAGTCTAACAGGCGCTGGGCAATATTAATGTGTGTTGGTTCAGTGAGTGCTAGGAAAACTTAAAACTGATATGTTAAAATACTTCAATATTATAATCATAGTAGGCCTTTACAAATAAGAATCACCATTAGCTTGGAGAGAGGATGAGAAAACCACTACAATAAATCACTTGTAAAAACCACCCTTTGTCCACTGAGCCAGGATTCGAACCTTTGCCTCCTCGTCTACAACTATCGAGATATATTTACTAATCATGCGCTCGCTCGTCAGTTTGGCCGAACTCTTACGGGAAATGATCAGGAAAGGGAATTTTCAAAATTATATTTGTCTACCCCTTATCAGCTCAATAAAAATTTGAAATTTTGTGAGTTTGTATAGAGAACACACCATAAAAGTTACAAATTAAAAAGTGGAGGGATTTTGGAGAAATGGGGGAATGAGGAAACATTCCAAAACTTATAGAAATCACCATCTTTCGTTATGGTAGAAAATTCAAATCTTGCATATAATTTAAAAGGTGTCACCTTTTATTTGAAATTTAAAATTAAGATTTGTGTTGAAGGTTAGTTAGGAATAAAAACATTAAAAATAAACCTTTATTAGTGTGTTAGAAAATATAAAAACTTTAAAGCGGTTAAGAAAACTGCCCCAAATGATAAAAAAAAAAAACGTGTACATATGAAACTTGAAAATTGGTTTAAGAAATGGGCGGCTAACAATTTATTCAACTAATAGAAAAAACTTCTCATTGTAGAATAAAATTGAAACTTGTCTTGGAAATAATTAAACCTTACTGGATAACCAACTGGTGTATGAATAAATGGAATTTCAAAATTAAAAACCGAGAAATGTCCGAAATTGATATTACTTTCGGTGTGGTTGAAAATTGAAATTTTGCAGGCACTTAAATGAACCATAGATATCCGATAGCCAAATAAGTCTAAACATTTCAAAATTGGAATCTGAAAACAAAAAATTGGTTGGGATTATGGAGATAAAGTAGCTTGAAATCCCTCCAAAACTATAAGAAAATCGTATTTTTTTTCATTCAATGTTGAAGAAATGGGTAATAAGATCACCCAAGAGAAGATAAAATTAGAAAATGTTGAATTTAGCCCTAGGGGGCCAAGAAATAATGAAAGATAAGGGGGGTTTAGGGAAGCCTTTAAATGTCTAAATCAATAGAAAAATCTTTATTGTACTTAGGCAATCATTGCGTTCGTTTCTACCCCCCAGTTCAAGTGTTAGGTAAGATTGTTTTCAAAGATTTAATTTAATTTATTGATTGAATTAACCTCTTTGGGACTGCTTTAGTTAGTTAGAGATTATACAAGGAGAAACTTTAAAAATCTCGTTCACCGGATGTTGAACGTCCTAAATTTGACATAGTTTTGATACGGTCTACCATGCGAGGAATATATTAAGTTGGGGATGTAGGGAAGGCGAGAAAAGGTAAATGTTTTGGCAGTTTTTTATATCATCACTTTTTTTGTCAAAATAAATAAAATATTGCTTCAATACAAACAAAAAATTTAGTTTTCTTCAAATTATGTTGAATATCTGTAAAGGGTGCCCTGCTCATAACAAATATTTAAGAAATTTTGAGGTCACCATCTGAAAAAAAAATTAAACTCTTGTCGGTACTGAAGCAATATTTTATTTATTTTGCAAAAAAAAAAAATTATTTGCTACAAAAACTGCAAAAAAAAAACACTGGCCCTTTCTCTCGTCTCCTACACCCCCACTTTAAGGGTACGAGTTAAAAGAGGGGATAGTTAAATTACACACATTTTTCAGAACAACAACTTTATTAATTAAAACCACATCAAGATCTTAATTAACACGTCTTTTAATTAAATTTAAATAAGTAAGACATCTTTTAGCCCTAATCTTAAGTACATAGACAGGTCTCATGATTCTCTAAACAAATAGCAGTCATGTCACAATTTAAATTAATATTTAACTTGGCCAACATTTTTCCTTGTATCATTCTTTATATATGAAAGGAGGTGTAAAGGCTTGGAGAGGGAGAGAGAAGAGGGTTTGGACAGATAGAGTGGGATGAGAGATAGTGGGAAATATTTATTTTATATTTATTTTAGAGAGTCTTATATATCTGTAAGAATTATCCTCATAGTCTTGTGATCAGTAAGCTTTTCTTTAAATGTTACAAACCCAAATTCACGTGGAGGAATATTGGGAAGCTATATAAAACACACTCATTTCACCCGGCCGGAATTCGAACCTCATTCCCATCAAAGGTAATCCACTCTATTGCGAGTGGGATGCCTTAAGAGTGAGTGGTTGGACCCCACTGAAGTGTTATTTTATTTATAATGCCCCTTGACACCATGTAAATAAAATAAACTTTTCCTCCTACTGACGCGAGGCCTCCTCTTACAACATACGTTGACGGTGAATTTTTAGTGCCTCATAAATGTTTCTAAGGCTGTAAAATGAGTATAACTATATACAAAATCGTATTACTGAACAAAACATTGATATTTTACTAGAGGCTATTAAGGATGTAACGTTCTGGATTTACGTTACCGCGATGGGCGCCTATTGAAAAATTATGATTAATACACTTTTCATTTTGACAAGTTTTTTTTATTGCTGAATCAGTTTAATTAATGCGAAAATAAATCATGTCGAAATATATACGCGGGCTAGCGCGGACAGGTGTTGCTAGACGCCAAACTCCCAACTCCCAACTGAACACTAACTTTATGTTGCACCATCCCTTGTATATATTCCTCAGTCATGGAAGCTTCGAGAAGGTTTAGTTTAGAAAAACAAAATAAAAGACAAAAACATCTCTGTTTTACTCGAAGCTTCTAGAGCCGGAAAATGACTCAAGTTACATTTTAAAATCTCTCTTCGAACCATCGAGAAGAGGAAGTTATTATTTGAAAAAATATATATTGTCAAACTGACTTGACTGGTGTCACGTGCGTGACGTCACTGTTCAGTGGCTTTTGCCTTCTTAGAAGAAGAAGTGCTTTAAGCGCCATTTAATATACTACATAATTTAAATGAAATAAGATATGTTTATAAAATTAGGACGATATTCTTGTCAATGCTTTCACATACTTTTCAGGGGCAAATCAGTTACATTACAAGGAAATAGGTTTAGAAGTGAACACTGAAAAGACTAAGTATATTTTAATACATATAACACGGATTGAGGACATTGCTTTAGAAGTTAATGCAAAAACACATTATTTTACAGTGTAAATGAGTTAAGTACTTAAGTATTTAGAAACAATTTTAACTTGCAAAAACGACATTAGACAGTAAACTAGGAAAATAATACAGTTAAGTAAATATAGTCTCTTATTCGGTCAGTATGCTGACAACTTGCTCGCTATAAAGGAATATAAAACTCAAAATATATGCTATAAAACAATTTTACTGGTTATTCTCTATAGTTGTGATGCACGGACTCTTAGTTTACGTAGCTAAAATACATTTAGGGTGTTATAAAAGGGTGCCTAGGAAGATATTTGGTCCTAAAAGTGGTGAAGCTACTGGGGAGTGGAGGAGATTACAAAATGGAGTCACACACACACTCTCTAGTTTATTCATGACCATACATCGTTAGGATAGTCAAGTCTCGAAGATTACAGTGGGCAAGACATGCAGCGTGAATGGAAGAATCTAGAAAATTGTTCAAGGTACTGACTGTTAAATACAATGGGAAGAGACCATTGAGAAGACCTAGAGAGATGGGAGGAAAATATGAAAATGGGCCAGAAAGAGATAGGGGCGTAATGAGGTGGACTGGATAGAACTAGCTCAAGATAGAGATAGGGGTGTAATTAGGGAGAATGAATAGCACTAGCTCAAGATTGGGGTGTAATGAGGGAGAATGAATAGAACTAGCTCAAGGTAGGGAGAGGGTGTAATTAGGCAGACTGAATAGAACTAGCTCAAAATAGGGGCGTAATGAGGGAGAATGAATAGAACTAGCTCAAGATAGGGGTGTAATGAGGGAGAATGAATAGAACTAGCTCAAGATAGGGGTGTAATGAGAGAGAATGAATAGAACTAGCTCAAGATAGGGGTGTAATGAGGGAGAATGAATAGAACTAGCTCAAGGTAGGGAGAGGGTGTAATTAGGCAGACTGAATAGAACTAGCTCAAGGTAGGGAGAGGGTGTAATTAGGCAGACTGAATAGAACTAGCTCAAGGTAGGGAGAGGGTGTAATTAGGCAGACTGAATAGAACTAGCTCAAAATAGGGGCGTAATGAGGGGAAGTGGATAGAACTAGCTCAAGATAGGGTTAGGGTGTACTTAGGGAGACTATATATAACTAGCTCAAGATAGGGATATAAGACATATTTGTCTAAGAGTAACAATTAACTTTCGGGTTATTTTAGCTCCCAGTAAAATGGTTTTGGAACTATGCTTAGATACAGACAGACATATGGACAAACCAACAGACGACAGTGCGAAAACTTTTTTTTTCCCCCATAGGGTTATTTAACGCTAACACCCAACAAAATCTCTATTTTTTTTTTATTACAATTACAACATTTACTTTCGCAATTGGGTCGTGAGAAGGTAAACATTCTGTTGAAATTCAAGCGTGACCTTATCTCATTTAGTTATTATACGAGAAAGCTTTACCTGAATATACCATACAAAAATAAATTAGTACCCCCAAACTCCATATTCTGATTAGCTTTTCCGAAAACCTTAATACTAACCCTAATAATATCAACCCTGGACATGATTCGTTGGCCGCATGGTCTAAGGGCGTTACTCTTGCAGTAGGCTAGACCGCTTATGACTGGGATATCAAGGGTCTAATCTTGGCCGAGTAGATTGATTTTTTTTTTTACAAAACTGTTTTCCTCTTTCTCTCCACGCAACTGCGGGTATAATTTCTCTAAATATAACCTTCATCATCCCTAAACCGCTAGTGTAGTTAGTACATAAGCGTATAACCTAAAAAGGTGGTAGGATGTGGTGCTAAAAATAACATTTAGAAAACTGTAGGATATAAGAGCTCGAGAATTAATAACTAAGTCGGTCTCCCTGCAGGGGAAACATTTTTCGGTTTTATTTTTCCTGTAATTTAATTAGACAGGCGATTATCTCCCCTAGGTGTAATCTATTAATATTGACAGGAGCTCCGATGTTGTCCCAATCTCCATTATGTGAATTTGTACACCTTTCATCGTTTCTGTTGCGCCTGTTCACACGCTGACAAGTGCGTCAGGTGTACGGAGAGAATGGTTGAATAGGAGAGAAGACTGAAAACGAGTGAAGAGGTTAGAAAGAATAGGGGGATATAGGGTTTGGGAACAAGTATCTCACATGAATTATGGAGAATGTCATTTTGTACCTCTTCTATCGCGCAATTTGATAGCAAAGCCAAGTCGAACCTATTGACGAATAGTAATAGTAATAAAAAAATCTTTCGTGGCTGAAAGAAAAAAAATCTTTTGGAAAGAAAATGAGAAATGAATCTTTTCACATCCTCAATTTTTTTTTTTAAATCCGTAAGTACCCGCAAGGAAAAGAAAATACCAAACGGTGTGTTTGTGCACTAAAGGAAAAGATTGATTCTGTAGGTGAAACGTGACCACAATCACAGGGTGAAAACTTACAAAAAGCTATTGGCTATGTATAGTCCTTGTCACAAAACTTAGCTGATCTTTGATTGAGGTCGTTTTTTTTATGGCCGAGAGCTATGAAAGTACCGTGTGTTGCAGTGGCGTCACGTCAGGGCAAGCAAAGTTTGCCTTTGATTGAAGATATGTAATTATTTTATTTAATGTTTGCAAAAATAAACTCCTGGTAATCATTTAAATGTAATTCAAGAATCAGTGGATTTGAAGAAAAAAAATCCCATACATGGCAGTGACCGTAACATGCATACAAGACGTGCACTGGACCATCTAATGGTGGTTGAAAGTCAGTATTCATCCGACTTTCATTCCATCGCTCTAGCTAGTGTAGTTCTTATTTGTGACGTCATAGATTTCGGAGGGGAGAGAAGGGTAAGAGCTGCGGATGTCAGGTAGAAATGAAAGCATCCGTGCTAAGACTTTTCTTTCCCGAAAGGTGACGACTAGAACCGAAGTCACTACCCCTCTCTTCCCCTTTCAAAACATAGCGGGATGGTTTGGCATGAAAGGAGAAATTAATATTGTCAAGGTACTGTGACACCGTGCCTACACATCTTTAAGATGTAAATCACAGAACAGAAGGACGCCCAAAGCCACAACTATAATTTTAAAAAAAACAACACACCTCTAAACAGCTTATTGAAGCATAATACATTTTTAAAAAATCCGGGCCCTCCCCTTTTAATTTTGGGGGCATCCCTTCCAAGCTTGCCCAAGAATTTTGGTCACGAAGCGCTCGCTACTGGTGTGTTGTAAAGAGAGGGGAGGAGTGGGTGATTAAAAATATGTGAAACCCCTTATTAACAGTAGTTTTATGGTGAAAAGTTTGTTTATTTAGCTTAACTTACTAATAATTGGGCATCAGTGGTCTCATTGTGAAAGGCGTCACTCTTCTTGCTGCATAATGTATTACTGATGACGTGAAGGTGAGGGTCGAATCTTGGCTGGGTGTACTGAAGAAGGGGGTTCTTTCCTGTTGATTTATCAGCCCTTCTTCAAGCTAAGGTGGGTGCATTTCTTTTTAACTACCTTTTTCTTTAAACTACCTTTACTATCACTTTAACTAAACTGTTAATTCCAATAAGTAAAACGCAACCATTCCAGCCCATCGAGAGTATGAAGCATTAGACCACGTGACCATAGATTCAGGTCTTAATGATAGGCGTTACCTAAAAATTACACTCAAAACTAAATGGCAATTCATTATATATTTTAAATTTTTTTAGCATTGGATCTCACCACCCATTCGTGTTATACCTATGAGTAGGCTTACTAATTACGCTAATGAGTTAGATAAGAAGGTAGAATTAAGAGGAAATGTACTTGCATTTAAGTGAGAGACCATGAAGGTAAAACCACCCTCAGTACAGCAACCGGAGTTCTATCCCAATCTACCCATCATCGGCAGTCCCACCCTATCACGAGAGTGACGCGCGGCACCGGAGATAGTCTTTAAATAAATACATTTTTTTTTGGCACGATCGAATTCCTCCACTGAGGGTTTGAGGGGGAGGCGATGAAGGTAGAGTTCTTCCACTGTGGGTTTGGAAGGGGGAGGTGATGAAGGTAGTTCCTCCACAACTCAGGGACGGGATTATAAGAAGCCCACGTTCAATTCAATAGCCTTGTACAAACTTACCTTTAAAATCTTCCATAGTTTATATATACATATTTATGGTTCTTGCCCAACCTAACTTGACCTAACCTTTCATGCGTTGATAAATTTTTATTCATGATTGGAAGACCATTTCAGAAAATTGTGTTAAAAATAATTATTATGATACATAGTTTTCAAACCTTCCATAATTTATTCATATAATTATGGCTCTTACCCAACCTAACTTAACCTGATATTTCATGCATTTATGAATTTTATTTTGATTTAATTTTGTGAGCAAAGCTACTCCTTTTACCGTGGACTTCTACGCAACGTAGGGCCCAGGGGGGTTAATCCTTGAACTCCTCCACCCCACACCCCCATTAAAAGTGTATGAAATAGGCTATTACACTCAGGCTTATAATCCCTTCGTTAAGCTGTCACGGAGAAACTCAGAGGACTAGTTATTCCCGTGGAGTAGTTCAACATCCCCAATATTTTTGGTCAACATAGTTAACTGTTTAATCAGTACTCTACTATTATACTACTATACAACCACGCGGCTGACTCATTCACTGACATTAATGTTTACCCACTTCCAGATGAGCTAGAAACTTGAAATTTGGCAAACTTATAGCTTTTATCCTGTAACCGACGGGAAAATTCCAAAAAGTTATAAAATTTAATTTTTAACCTCCGAAAAAAAATCACATTGGTGGAGCCACTTTAAAGTAGGTGCGGACCTTTCTTTGGAGGTCTCTTATGGCTAAACGGTAAGACCTATAAAAAAAATGCTCTGGAATTACATTATTTTTCATCCACTTGCAAAGAAAACTCACTGGGGGCTTGGGGGCGTTGTCCCCAACGATCAAAGCGAGCTATAATATAACCTTTCAAAAATGATAACAGTAAGCTATATCACATTACTTGTCGTATGGACAGTTACGGATACAGGAGTTACGGGTGGGGCTATTGGGGCGATAACCCTTCAACCCCCTCCCTCCCCAAATAAAAAATATTCAAATATATTTCAACTTACCTTAATATTGTTAAAGAGCTGAGTCATATATTGCGTGCGACGGTAAAAAAAGAACGACATTCGTGTTTAAATGACTAAATCTCTAACACGATCTTTAGGTATAAGCAAACAATAGTAATTATAGATTCGGATTTGTAGTTTAAAATTAAAACCTTGCATTAATTAAATTAACAAGATTAGTATGATGACCAAGTATTAGAATAAAAATACATTATATTTCTATTAATACTTTAATAGTTTAGATCAATGTATAAAATACTTATTACTTTTATTGTTACGATGATTTAATTTGCTAATCAAAACTGTACTTTTTCTTAAAAGTCCTAAATTTACTAAAACAATTAATAAAAAATTGTTTTTATATACAAGAAATCTGATTAATAATCAAATATAATAAGACTTGAAAATGAAATAACAGTAAATTTTAAAGTAATAAAAATTGACACAAACAGTGGTGAGTGCTTTTAAAATTTATGGAAAAAAAAAATCAAAAAAATATTGAAGTTAAAATTAAGATTGACTAGCATTGAGAGATTTTAGTAGTTGAAATGTTGAAAACAATTTAAAAAGCAACAACTTAATTTTGAATTGGGTAGGTACATTTTAATTTTTAAAAAAATGTAAATTTTTAAAACTTTTTTTTTTTTTTCATAAATTCTAACAGCATTCAACACATTTTTTGTCAATTTTTATTGGATTAAAATTTACTAGTACATGCTTTTTTATTCTTATGATTCCTGTGTTGGACGCTCCTAACTTAAATAATTTTAAAATGTAAAAAAAAAAAAAAAGTTTTTTTCATCTCTGAATCTGACTGTAGTATCACGGGACGACGCTGAGCTGGATGTAGATGATCCACATGGGAAAGATTATAACTTTGAGCCTCCGTATTGGTCAGAAGGGTGTGTTGCGGATGTTGAAAAAGGGGGGGGGGGGAAGAACCACGCCAAATCAACGCAGATCAGATGGTTAAGCCCCGGTGATGAAAGTGGCCAGTGGACAGAATTAATCTTGCTGAGTGCAGAGGAACCACGACTCCCCCTGTTTTCTTGTTTGCATGCGCTCACTTGAATTACGAGGTAAAAGGGTTTCTCTGAACCGGCCGGTTGGTGCTCTGTTTGCAGATGTAACGTTCCTCAGACCACCGTTTTCAGAAGCTTATCTGTTTTACAGTCATATTGTCGGGGTTGAATCATTAACGGAAATGGTATATAGTTCTAGAAACCCTGGTTAAACGCATATAAAAATTTAATAATTTTAAAAGATTACGCCATACTATAAGAGACTAAATAATTTATGTATATAGGCTAGGGCTTGGTGTTTATTGGTAAGGAGCCTCCTTATGTAAGGTTTTTTTTTTTAGAGAGGAAGGGTTAATTAATTTCTTACCTTTTTTTTTTATAAGAAAGGGGTGTCAGAATCCATCTTACTTAAGTTTTTTTTTATCAATATTGAGACAAAATCTAAAAAAAAAAAAGTTTGTCAGAAATAAATATATTACTAATTCTAAAATTCCACTTAAAAATTATGTTGTGTTACATCTAGTTTTACTGAAATTAAAGTATTTTAAAATTTCAAATCACTCGCTTTATTACCAAACCTTATGTTAAAAATTAATCAAACGATTAAAATAATCTAATTTACCAAATCGTAAAAAACAAACAAAAAAAACGTAAAATTGAGAGGGGATGGGAGATGGCGTAAAATCTTACGTTACCTTACGTGGGGAGGGGTGAAGGAGGGTGGAAAACCATTTTAAAAAAAGCCTCGAGCTATTTAAGGACGACTCCTATATTTGGTGTTAAGTATCACGCATACCGTGGACTCTATAGCAAGTTTCTCACTGAAACTTTCTAAAGAATTTATGTATTGTGTATTTTTACTCTTTCGTAACTTCTTGAAGAGAGAAAATATTGTGATTGTAAAAAACATTAAATTTGATATTTTGATGAATGTTGACGTTTTATAAACCCGAAAAAGTGGTTTTTGGCAATGCCGTCTGTCTGTTGATGGCACTAAAGGCGAAACAATTTTATCGATCGGGCTAAAATTTTGTATCTTAAGGTTTCGATAAGGTTCCCGTGAGGAGTTTTTGGAATTATACACATAACCCTAAAATTGAAATTAGTCTACTCGAAGGCGAGAAGAGAAATATTAAATTTTATCAAAATCGGTTCTAATAATTTTCACTAAAATTATTTAATATGGATTGTCTTAACATACAAAATTAAATGGGCCATCTAATTTTCCAATAATTGTTTAGTATCTAGGAATCCTGATTTTTTTTATTTAAAAAAAATTAGCTTTCTTTACATAAAAATTGTGGAGTTTGGTATAAAAAGTCTATAAATTAATAAAATATTAATTTTATTTGAAAACGATAACAAATCAACTTTTATTTTAATTGATATAGTGCAACAAATAGAAAAATTACACATATTTTTAAATAATAAATAAAAAAATATATAGCTTTCTTAAGGTGCGGCATAAGGGAGCGCTAGTGTTTTTACACTTTTTATAGAATTGAAATTTTTTGGCCAAAATAAATATTTCTCCAGTAGTAACATAGAGTTTAGTTTTCTGCACATGCTAATATCAACAGATCTTGAATATATGTCGATTATAGTTTCATTTTCGTCAGTTGGATTTGGTCACAATTGACCGTAATAAAATAGGTTCAAACAAACTTGACCATATTTTGCATTAAAAGGTCAAGTAATCAATTTCATGATAAGATTCAATTTTCTTTTATTTAGTTCATGAATTATTAATAGAAAAATGCTACAATGTTATTTAAATAAGTTTATAAGGCCATTTTAATGTTCTAAGTAAAAATTTATAAAAAAAACATGTATCACAAAAATCTAGTGCCGCTACTAATAACATAACTTAAGGGAATACAAGGGAGCCTCGAATTGTTTTTAACATTTGATTTTTTTCTCTTTGTCCATTGACCAATGGTATCAAGGCTCACGTGGTTCTAGACGCTATAACTTCCATACAGTGGTTCTCAATAGAGAGCAATTCCTTGTCAGCCGTTAAGTAATTACGTGTATCCACAAATAAGAGTTCCTATAAAACAACAATAAAATAATAAAAAGTTTTTAAGTTTTCTAAAATGTTTGCCTACCAGAATTCTACTTCTTTTAATAACTAAGTTAATAACCCCTTTCACGACTATTCCATTATCGCAGTTATCTCTTTAGATGACACTTGAATATTTTGTTCAATAATGTTAATAGTGTATTTGTATTTTGTTGGGCCAATATTTTATGTTAAGGTGTTTATAGCAAAACTTATTTTGGTCAAAATAAATCAGTTTCAATACAAACATAGTTTAATTTTCTTAACGTGGTGACCTCAACAGCTCTTGATATCTGTTAAGGGTGTTCTGGAATTTAATGACAACATTTTTCTCTTCGCTTCGTTTAAAATGCTTCTCATCTAATGCTGCTTTGATCATGACAGATATTCAACAACTGTTGATATCATCATGCGAAGAAAATAAACTCTATATTTATATAGAAAAAATATTTGATATATTTTGACCAAAAACATGTTTTGTTATAAAAACTGCAAAAACACTGTTTTTTTCTTGCTTGCCTTACATTCCCACGTTGGTTCGCTCTGTGTAACGTTTGACCGCAAATGTTCCGTTTCTCAGTGTTTTCCAAAACATTCCACGAATACCATTGCTACGCCCATACCTTTTGAGTACGGTTGTCGATGCCCTACCCACCCCTTCAACCGAAACCTATCACCAAATAGATTCCACCCCCGGCTCAATGAAATGAAATTGACCCAGATCCCTAGGAGCAACCCATTGCTCCATCTATTTGTTGAAGCGTTTGTCGGAGGTGCCTCTCGCCTTTCCATGAATCTTTGTCTTGGTCCAGCGCGCGTGCACACACGTTTCCCCGTCCCTCACCCCTTACCACATTCTAGCACCCACCAACCATCCAGTTAACCCTCCCTCCCTCTTATCACATAAAGGCTAGCGCTTCCGTTAAAATGACTATTTAAATTCCTCCAAACATTTATCGCAACCCTATCTCATTCTACCGATATTGTTTCTCCTTTGCGAATGTGTTTTATTCTGCGTCGCGAATCTTTAGGGAAAAGCCAAAAGGACACGCAGGACGATTTCAATAGGACATGCACAAACCTGGGTGGTCGCATATTTTAAACATCACACGAGTCAAATTTTATGAAAAAGGAAATGTAATTCCTCCATGTCACCTTCTAAAACTAGTGGTTGGTAGCCTTTTTGGCCTCATTCGAGTTACAAACTTAAATAATAATATTTAGCACCGCATCTTACTACCCGTTCGGGTTATAAGCTTTAAGTACTAATTACGTTACTGGATTTAGGAATTGGGAAGGTTGAATTAGAGGAAGTGAGCCCGCATTTGCGTGGAGGGATAGTGGAAAACCATTTAGGAAAAACCACCCCCAGTTCACCCGACCAAGATTCGAACCTCGATCTCCTCATCCTCAGCAATCGAGCACAACACGACTAGCGCGTTAGCCAACTACGCCACCGAGGCGGGTTACAAACTTAAAAAAAGGTCCCACGAACACTCATTGTTTCTCCAATCTACTTTTTCATTCTCTCTAAAATTATATCTTATATTTATTCCTTAAAATCCACCTTTTTCAAAGACTTATAGTGAAAAGTAATAAAATTAATAAAATTTATATTTTCATAAAAAAATATTTAGTTTTCTTATAACATTACATACCGTGGACCTGCTTCGGTGGCCCTACGGTATAAGGCGTTATTCTAGTGTTGAAATAGACTGCCGATGATAGTAAAATCGGGGTTAGAATCCCTGTCTGATGTACGGAGTTTGATTTTTTCCAAAATTGTTTTCCACTCTCGTACGCAAATGCGGGTACACTTATATGTGTAGCCTTCTTAACCCCTAAAAGCATTAGCGTAATTAGTACATATGCGTATAACCCGAATAGGTAGCATTATGCGGAGTGATATAACCGATTAGGAGTGGTCAAGGTTAGTTTAGTTACACTCTAAAATTATTTGAAGGTATTTGCTATATTTGTCAGCTTAGAAGACATAGCTATTGACTTTAATGACGACATAATTTTATTAGACATTCGACAAGATTTTCGCAAGATCGACCACTTTTCCGGCCACCTTCTCTAAATTACCTTTAAAAATCAAAAATTGCTCCTAAAAAAACACTTAAATACAGGGAAGTTCTCATAAAAATAAATTGTACGGAACTCCGCATGAACTTTCTCGCTCTATTGTTTAAAAGTGGAGACATTTACTCAAAATTCGTACACTAGCAAAACTGAGAACAAATTGCGCTATACGTACGTAAAACATTTTCTGACTCGTGGTTTTAAATTTCATAATTTTATTTGAAAGAATTAACGTCTTCACTTATGTATTTGGATCATTACAAAATATCGATATTGGGTCCCTGAGAGTCAACATTTCGTATTAAAAATTTTGACTTCCTGTTAAAATTTTCATCATTTTAATAGGGGATGCATATCTTATGGTTTTCGCATTGCTATTAAATTTCTCTTTGATCAATTTTAACCAATAAAATAGGTAATTATGACTATTGAGTCTAAAATGAGAGAGAGATAATCGTTAGAGCCGATTTTGAGAAAATGGAATTTTTCCCTTTTCATCCTCTAGTAAACGGCTATTAATTTTCGGTTGGACAGACACACATACAGGCGAGGCGGCATTGCGAAAATTACTGTTTAGGATTCAGGGAGTCATGCGACGTTGACATCCATCAACATATCGGGTTATATTTTTTTGACGATCACAATACTTGCTCTACCTGTAAGATAGCGAGAAAGTAAAATATTGATATTGGGTCCTTAAGGGTCAACACTTCGTATTAAAATGTCGACTTCCGGTTTAAAAATTTGGACATTTTATTAAGGGTTGCACATCTTATGTTTATTACATTGCTATTAAATTCCTCATTTATAAATTTTGACTAGTAAAATAGGTAAATATTGACTCTTGAATCTAAAATGATAGAGATCATTTTTGGACAAACATTGTAGCATCCAAAAGGGGCAGATGCCAACAAAATACATCGAAAATATAAACACTACAAAAAAAAAAGGGGGGGGGGGGGTTTAACCCAGAGCGAGTGCTGAGGAGTTATTAACGTGACCCTCTATCTCATCCAGACGGCAAGAGACTTCAGCCTCAGTAAAGTTCATATTAAACCAAAACGTTTGACGGATTACCTTGGGAATGATGGGGTAAATATATAATAAGAATTAGTATAAGTCAAAGTTAGTCGATATTTATTAGCCATAACTCAATTAGATTTTTAACAGTTCCTCCAAATATATACATTGTTGATGTTGCGAAGTGTAAAGAAAATAGAATAAATTCATAACAACTATTAATTGAAGTCAAAGCTAAAGAGTCAGATGGTAAATATTCATCAGATTACTTAATGTTAACTTAAGATGTCGCCCATTAGAAATGGCGCATAGTAAAAACAACATGACAATTTGGATTCCATCATTAAACATTAATCCTTTAAAAAAAAACCTAGTCAATGACAACAAGACAATCTAATATATATGTCCATTAGGAATGGTACTTAGCGTATGACAATAAGATATGTTAAATTCAAATACTAAATATTCGTCCATACTAAATGGCTCGTAGCGTATGACAATAAGATATATATTAAATTCAAATACTAACATATGTGTCCATAATAAATGGCTCATAGCGTAAGATATGTTAAATTTAAGTTCTAAATATCTGCCCACCAAGAAAAGACACATAGCGTATCACAATAAGATAAACTAATTCAAATGCTAACATAGTTCCCGCGAACATTAATTTAAACAATACAGTACATAATCGATATAATCGATTAGTCGTGACTCTACTGGCGCTAAGTCGCCCTGACCTTGCAAATAAGGTGATCTAAAAAAAAACTATGTTCTTAACTGTCAGATTTTTTTTAGGTTATTTGAAATTAAAGCCAAAATTGAATTTAGAAAAGATTTACATTAGAAATTAGATTATTAAAATAAATTATATTGACTATTAATTAAGTGTATTATTTATGAAGAGTCAATGGACTGAGTGGCAAAGTTGTTGTTACAACAGAAAATCAATTACAATCAATAATTGTGAGTGAAAGTAAATTATGTAATGAGAAAAAGTTTTTAATTAGGTTAAAAGTAATAAATTGAACCGTTAAAAAGACATTAAAAATGTGAGTCGAAAAAGTACATATACAATAAAACAATAAAACATATTAAAATACATGTGTTATAGACAATTAGTTAAAATAAAATAGGGTGTATAATATTGATAAACAAGATAAAATTATGGTTAGAAATAGAGTTCCATAGAGAATTGAGCCTGGCTTTGCATAAAAGTATTTAGTTGGTTTGTTATAAAAAAATTAAAAAAATTATTCTATTCAGGATTTTATGTAATTACATTTATACAACCCATAAATATATTAAGACAAGTGTAGATGAAATATGGGATAGTATAGATGAAACTTATAATATAGTGTAATAAGATAAAAGTCAAATGACACAGATTGGAATTTTGTGAAAACAAAGAAATTTTTTTTATATATAAGTTGAAATCTATTCTTATCTGGGAGAATTTGAATTCCCTTGTTCCTTGAGAATGGGGGTTGTTTAATCACAATTCCGACATGTTTCGGCGCTCGATGGCACCATCCTCAGGTCATAGATGAATCCTGAAATGAGTTCTTTGCACGAAGAATAACAAACCAACTAAAAACTTTTATGCAAAGCCTAGGCTCAATTCTCTATGGAACTCTATTTCTAACCATAATTTTATCTTGTTTATCAATATTATACACCCTATTTTATTTTAACTAATTGTCTATAACACATGTATTTTAATATGTTTTATTGTTTTATTGTATATGTACTTTTTCGACTCACATTTTTAATGTGTTTTTAACGGTTCAATTTATTACTTTTAACCTAATTAAAAACTTTTTCTCATTACATAATTTACTTTCACTCACAATTATTGATTGTAATTGATTTTCTGTTGTAACAACAACTTTGCCACTCAGTCCATTGACTCTTCATAAATAATACACTTAATTAATATTGACAATATAATTTATTTTAATAATCTAATTTCTATCTTTTTCATATCTTTTAATTTGATATATATCCTTATCTAATAGAACTTAATATATTAGTATACGGCACCTTTACCCCTGCGTGCGCACACGCACACACACACACACAACACACACACACACACACACACACAACCCCTTTTACAGCCACCCAATATATTTATATTGAAACGATATTGTCATATTACGTCCACTTTCTAGTGAAAGCCCTCCCACCGCCCCAGAATATTTAGCTTTCTACACCTTTTTTTTCCCTTTTAAGAAGAAAAAAATATTTTTTACTGTTTTTCAATTGCCACATATAGTGCACATACATTTAAATGAATGTCAAGGGTCTAGATTTCATCAGAGCCGAGTGTACGTAGCTCTTCAACCGAGTATTCGAATAAACTAACCTACTTTTATTTATTTTTCCGTTCGTGGGTAAAACAATCGTGCCATTTGTAAAAAAACAATACTTTATTAAAATTGCGTTTGCGAGGGCTGCTTTCTCTTTGACACTTATTTGCCACAACGTTTTATTTGATCGTTGGAAAGGAACTTTTATAACTTTTAAAAGTTCAAATGGGCTTAAAATACACATAGGGTGAACCTTAGGCTTCTACTAGAATTTAAATCTGTTGTTTCATGCTTACTTAGAAGATAATCAAAAAGTCATCTCTCTGCCATTAGTTATATACACACATATATATATACCACACAACACACACACAATGATAAAAATGTTTAGTACGCATTCTATACTACTTAAGATGGGATGAAGGAAGGGGATGCGAGATTTTACCAGTAATTTTGCAGTTTTTACAGAAAAATATTTTTTTGTTGTTGCTAAAATTAATAAAATATTGCTCCACTACAAACGTTGTTTAATTTTCTTCCTTTATGGTAAAATAAACACTTCTTGAATATTTTTCATGAGCACAGTGGCATTGGATGATAAACTTTTTAAATGAAGAGAAAAAGTAGTCATTAAATTCCAGGACCCTCTTGACAGATATTTAAAAGAAAATGGGTGTGTGTACTTATGTACGCGCGTGAGAAGTTATACTTCTTTGGCATCATTAAAAAATAGTTTTTAATTGCATGCAAATAATTAATTACAATAAAATGATAATATTTAGTATTAATTATGTTAAATAATAATATTTTAATTTATATCAATAAATAATACATACGAATAGTTAACCTCAATTATATTGGAGCACTTTAAAAAGTCTAAAAGCACAATTTTTTTCACAAATATTTACGAATAGTAAATAATATTAATCAAAATATTCTATTTAAATCACTACTGAATATAATTTATTAGCACATATATAATTCGCACTTGTATGAAACTAAAACACGTGTTGTGAATGTAGAAACTAGAAACTTGTGGATAAATATTATATATATGAAAACAGTGATCAGAGGCGACGAGCGTAACATAGAGAAAGGAATAACATAGTATACATTTCTCTATGAGCGTACCAACATGCGCGACTAACAGAGGTTCTATTTCTATTTTGTTGGTAGCTTTTTTTTTTCGAGACTTAGTGAGCGGTTTACCTTCAACCTGTTACTTTTGTGTTACAGTGATGCGCGCGCATCTTAAAATTTCACTCTCATCATTTTTTCATAACGCGCCTAAAGAAGTATAACTTCAAAAATAATCTGTGGTCACTATGTGAAGAAAATAAAATTCTATGTTTGTAATGGAGCAATAATTATTATTTTTTGGCCAAAAAAAAAAAGTTTTACAATAAAAACTGTAAAAGCGCTGGATCTTTATCGCACCCCTTCTATCCCACCTTTATCATCCCCAACACTGACCCCCAAAATAATTCGATTCCTTACACGAATTATAAATATCTTCAACAACATCCGGAATCAAACCAGTGTCACCCAGTCCAATTTGAGAGAGAAATCGTGGTGAAAGGTAATAGTGCCCAGTACACCTACGCTCTTATGGTTCAGGGTGTGTGATATTCCCTGTAAAAAAATATTGTAAAGAATCCTGTAAAACAAAGCTTCAAATCATCCATCATGTCAATATAAAAACAAAACTTTTTTTTTTACTTATTCTTTTTGAAAATACAGTCCTACCATCACTGTATAGCCCCCTCCATCTTTTTATCCTACCTCCTATTTTCATCTCATTCCTACCCCCGCCCCCTTCACCAACCCCACTTTTCCTTCAACAACTTTTTTTTTCCAACGACTATATAATATACTATCGACATTTTTATGAGGAATAAATTAAATTTTCAAAATAAAATATATCCTATGTTACTCGCTGATAATGTATCTTTATATTGGTGAAAGAATTTTTTAAATAGGTCCAGTAGTTTTTGAGTTCATCCATTACAAAAAAAAATCTTTCCTCTTTATAATAATATTATTATAGATACTATAATAATATTATTATAGATACCATAAGTTAAGTTAGATTTTAAATCTTTCTACGACATATATCTTTGTTCGGAAATTGTACCTTAAGGCGGTCGCTTTCTTGAGGGGAAATAGGGTCGCACTGCAATATTTCTTATGGGCATGACAATTATGTAGCATTTTACATTCTGACACTGTTAAAAATGACTTTTATTTTAAATTTTGTTCTCAGAGCTCCGAAATTTAATTAGAAACGTGGTCGAAAGTGAGCTTAATTCATCTTCATATAATTTTACTTTATCTTGATCCCTCGGAGAAAGATGTATTGTAATATTTAAAAATATCGGACTCAAGATTTTGATAAATGTTGGCGTTTCATGACTCCCTGAAACCAAAAGTGGCTTTCGCGATGCCGTCTGTCTCTCTTGCCTTAGAGCCTAAACCATTTTACCGATAGGGCTGAAACTTGATATATTATGTTTTGATAAGGTTCCTCCGAGGAATTTTTGAAATTAAATATCCAACCCTAAAATTAAAATCCATTCTAATGATTTTGATTAATTTTTTTATCTAGACATTGTTTAATATTGCAAATAAAATGGCACCTAACATTTTCACATGCCAAGCTTTTTATTCTTTTCTTCAAACCATCCAATATTTGAATCCTTCTTATTCCTAAGCCCCTCTTTCCCTCACCCTTTCCTTCCATGACATTGTGCAGAAGGCAGTTTCCCCTTAAGGATGTTTCCGATCCAGTTTGCAAACAAATATCTCTATATTAAGATTAAAGAGAGAAAGTCTTAGTGATGCATCATACCATTATTTGTAAAATTATAATACTTAAATTGCAGGGTTTTTAATCCTACGAAGACGTGTATTTATTATATATTTAACTTTCATTTCGGAGTGAGTCATATTTTGAATAACAAACCACTCCTTAAGTAACGCGGAATTTCTAGACCTCTGCAACGCGTTTCCGAGTTCTAGTAGAACGGCCTCTTTAAATAGTATAGCATAGATAAAACGGAATGAGGATACGATCCTCTCAGATGCTGCTTGTCATTTTAACACGCCCCATGACGCGCCTAGGTGGCGTAGTTAGCTGACGCGCTAGTTTCCTCTTGAGCTAGACTACCGAGCACGCGTAGATTAGGTTATAATCTTGGTTGGGTGAACTGGGTATGGTTTCTCCTAAATGGTTTTTCACACTCCTTCCACGCAAATGCGGGTTCACTTCCTCTAAATTCAACCTTTACCATTCCTAGCACATTACCGTAATTAGTACTTAAGCGTACAAACCGAAAGGGTAGCAAGACGCGGTGCTACAAAAAAAAAACACGGCCTGTAAAATAAAACCTACTGTCCACTTCATCGCTCAGCACTTTCGCTGACCTCTCTCTCTATCCAACTACGCCAATATGGTGTTGTTTTTTCTGTCCCGGTGAAATTTTTCTTTCAATCATTTTTCTGCTGACACTTGTCATGGGAATATGTTGTAGCTTGGTACAGGGGTAGCCCCCAATATCTCCTGCCCCCTCTTCCCCTAAGTGCCCTGTAGTGCTTCCCACTTGGCGTCCGAACTTGATTGGTTTGTGCGCCCGTCAGTGGATTAGAGGAGAGGGGTGGAATTCTTCTCTAGTTGACTACCTAGAGCAGTGATGCCAACTATATGGCACGTTTTGGGTGGCACGCCGACAAGAAAATAAATAAATAAATGGTACGGTGCACCGCACCAACATTCTCCCGCTTTTATCTTAAAATAGATGTAAGTTACTAAGAACTCATAAGATTTGGGAAATGAAATAATAGGTTGTTGTATAAAACTACACCAAAGTTGATGAATTAACTAATATACTGTTACTTTGTGGCAGTGGTTCCCAAACTTTCTCTACTCAAGAACCATTTTCACAATCAGCTGAGTTGTACGAACCCCCTGAGAAATATCCATAGCCACACACTTAATTTTATACCTATTTTTTAATGAAAGTTAGTTATTAATTGCAATTAAAAGGTTTAATACCTTTAAATTAACCGACTATATTATTATTGGTATCGCGTCTTACTACCCGTTCGTGTTATACGCACTTACGCTAGTGTGTAATGGTAGGGTTATTGTGATATGAAATGAAGGACCTACAGTTTAACGTGGAATCCGAACCACGGTGGAGGCCTGGCATTCCCCACATTCACAAGATGTCTTGTCAGAGGTGAAGGAAGGGTTTGGAAATCAGATAAATCTGTGCCGGGACCGAGGATTGAACCCCGGCCGCCAGCACTAAAGTCTGACACCTTACCCCTAGACCACCAGGTCACCTAACCGACTATAGCTCCAGTAGGTACTTTGGGATACACCATAAAAAATAATGAATAATATTGAAACTACGTAGTTACAAGTTCAAAATTTTTTTACATTTATTTCAAAAATTAAAACTGAAATTAAATAAGTACAGTAGTAACATTTTCTTATATTTATTTTCACAATAAGATCACATTTCAGATGTTTTTTTTAAAGTGGTACTGGAAGTTGATACTTTGACATAACTGAAATACCATCTTGTAATCACAAAATTCCATGGCAGGTGATTTAAGTTTCAAAATTGTTTACAACTTTTAACAGCTACTCACCTCTTCGCGTGTCTTAGTGATACGGGTACGCTTCCAACGGATGGCACAATATTTAATGTCAGGAACCACAGACATAAATAAAGTCTTAAGTCAATTTCAGCACTGAGACTGTTTCTGTTGTGAAGAGCGAAACTAATTATCGATGAGGGAGTATAAAAATTAAACGTAGATTCCTGAAGAGATAATGAACAGAAACCTCAACAAGTTTAGGTAATAGAATCTTGTAAATGTGCCTCACATAATTTCACAACTCGTTTGTTAAAAATCTGACATTAAGGAAATATTTTGTCGGATCCCTTGGAAGATTTCGCTAATCCCCAGAGGATGTATGAACCACAGTTTTGGAACCAATGTGCTGTGGCATTAGAGACTAGGAACACAGTTACAGAAAATTTGAGAAAAGAGAAACATCTTTGTCCACTAAAGAGCATAGGAATAAAACTCTTTTCAAAGATATGAATTAAAAAGTATATATATTTGCTTATAGCTCAAAACTATTGGTTTTATAAAACTATATTTTAAAAGAAATATTGGTATCTTTAATAGTATTACGCCTTTACAATGATAAGTTATTTCGTATATCAAAGTATCGGAGAATTGTTCAAATTCGACAAATTTCTTCCATGTAAAGTACCCCCAAAGTAATTTTCATTAGAAAATGAGAATTGCCTTATATATAGATAATCGATTTGTTCTATTTTTGCCCTTCAGTAAACTACCTTTAAATTTATGGTTAAATATGTGATTCCAAAAATCTCCCGTTGGGAAGCTGATGACGACCCTAGACACTCAAGTCTTAGACCGAACGGTAAAATAATTTGGGCTCTAGCCTGAGAGACAGACAGACATACAAACAGATGGCATTGCGAAAACAACTTGTTTGTTTTTAAGGCTTCATAAAACGTCAACACTTGTAACAAAATTTCGAGTTTAATTTTTTTACTATTACAACACTCTCTCTCCGAGGTGTCGAGAGAAATTAATAAACATTAATTAACATTCTCCCCAACGTCGTATGACTTTTTATAGGCAATATTAGGCTATGTCACAATGAACTTTAGTGAAGTAATATGCTAGAAATCATCTTGGCTTGTACTTAAAAGTGCACCTTATGTGTTGTTGAAGACAAATAATTATAAACTGAAGCTTGGCTATCAATACACAATATGTTTCAAATTAATATGGAAAAGATTGTGTAAGTTATTGATTTTAACATATATATGCTACTGTGAATGGGCTGAATGTGATTGGTTTCTACAGTCACCGGTGATTCTACAAAGTCACTGGTTAACTTGGGGAATGTAATAATGTATTTACTATTTCACATCCTCGCCGGACATTTTACAAAATCACCAGTGAGTTCACAAAATTACCATCAACCAGTCACGTCAAGATTTGGTTTGTTTAGTTTATTTTAGGCCAATTAGGTTAGTTTAGACCAGTTTATTTTAGCTTGGGATTGGTTGGGCTAGGTTAGTTTAGATTTATGGTCTTTGTTTTTCACATACACACAATATTTTATGAAATCACCGGTAAATATAGATAATACAGTTCATGTTTCATACTTTCACCAAACTCCATTGGGAAATTCATAAAATCACTGGTAAATTTAAATAAATCTTATTATTTGTTAAATAAATCATCGTTTTCGGTGATTCTTTACATTCACTGGTTATTTTACGACTAACCCCCCCCCCCCCCACACACACAACCCCGTGCGCACAGACCTACATATGTGTGTGTGTTACTGTGAATGTGCTGAATTCGTTATTTTGTAAAATAACCAGTGAATTTATATAATCACTGATAGTGATTAAATATATATATATATATATATAATATATATATATAATATCCATCACTACCAGTGTCTTTTTTTTCTATGAGGTGCTACTTTAAGGTTTTTACTCGAAGTTTTTGGAATTAATATACTTAGTCAAAGACACTCACTTTGACAATTCGATCACTTTTTTTCTTTGAAGCATTATTAACATATTTACAATTTTATTTAGTTATTGATTGCATTTCATAATATTCTACAAGTTTTGAATTTTTAAATACTCATTAAAAAACGTTAATGTCACCACACTAGGCTAGTTCAAAATTGTTCTAGTCCTTAAGTAGCAGCACACTGGTAGAAAAAGTCTTAGCGTCTCTAACATAGAGTAAAAATAAAAATATAAATAAAAATTAAACAAGCTCCTTTTATAAACCATCTCAAGTTTTTCATGTGACAAAAAATAAAATGAGAATATTTTCTAGTAACTTTCTCCTCTGATGGAAAAGACTCGTGTAAAGAATTCGTTTTGTCGAGTATAATGCGGCGATGTGAAAAGTGAGGAAAGTTTTCATTGGTAAATAAATAAATAAATGAGGAATGTTGGGGGTTGATGTTTTACAGGAGAAAGGGGAAGAGGAATTCAGCAGGTAGGATGTAACAAGTTGAAGAGTAAAATGTGTGGGGAGGAAAAAAAACAGCGCTATCAAACGAAAATAAAAAAAAAGTTTGAGACAAAATGATTGATGGGATAAAGTTTTGTAAACTTATTTCAGGAGGGAGGAACCGTGTATTATAAAATACTTTAGGAAGTGGGTTGGGTGTGTGGAACGAAAGGGCTGTAAATGAGCTTATTTAGTACCTTTACATAGCACACCCTTATCTATCATCCTTTCATTAGGCTTCCGCGTTTTACGCGATACCCCCCACATTTCCTCCCCTCCCCTATTAGCGAAAGATGATTAAAAAGTAGACGTCTCTTCAGTGTACAATACTTCCATATTTTATGCAGGTAGGCTAAATAAATTATATAGAGTTTCTTTACCACCTTTTACAAAGGTTTCCATCACTATCAACCCCCAGCTTCACGCAACCCCCATAAATTTATCTACTATCACTTTAGGCCTCTTTCCTCACTCCTCCTTGTTTGGAAAAAAAAGTAATAATTAACTGCTTTATTTTTTACAAACAAAAAAAAGTTGGAATAAAATATGACTTTATGAACTGGATAGTATAACCCCCCCTTTTTTTAGTTCACCATGGATGCTCATGGTTTGATTTACACGTAAACCAAGGCCCCCCCCCCTTTTTCCACCCCTTCCATACTATTTTATCGTGGAATTTATTCTCATTAACTATTTGCCAAGGTATGTGGAGCTTAAAGGTATGATGCGTTGTAAGGGAGGGCGGCCAATTAAGCTGAGTTGGATCTTTGTTACAGACTCCAAAATTAAGGGAGTTTTTGTTTGTCAGTGAGACAGGTTTTGCTGAATACTATCGTTCTTTGGGTGTGTGTGTGGGGGGGGGGGGGGGCGGTTTGTAGGGATAACAATGTGTGGTTCACTGAACGGATGAAATGCTTAAGTCGTTACAGTAAACTGATTTATACATTACATCGATATAACAAACTTTGAATCATCCTAATTCTTTTAGTAATTTTTTTTTTACTGTAAAAACTTTCCATTAAAAACTTAGTTTTGTATTCATTTTAACTCAATTCTTATAAAATATAATCCCAAACATACGTACGACACATCATGCTTGATATTTTTTTTTGTCATCGGGACCATTTAGTATTTACACAAGACACCAATGTTATGCGGGACTGCCTTTAAAAATCCTTTAGGACCCACTTCAGTGTCTGAATAGTCTAATGCGTCACTCTCGTGTTAGACTAATCTGGTGATGACGGGGAGATCGGAGCTCAAATCCCGGTCCGGTCTCTGAGAGCAATTTTTTCCTAAATGGTTTACCACTCTTCTTCCACGCAAATACGGGTAGATTACCTCTTAAATGTTTCCTTCCTCATTTCTACCCATTAGAATAATTAGCATATATACCTATATTCAGAACATGCTGCAATATATGGCGATAAAAAAAAAAAAAAATCGAGCCTGCTGCAAGAATGATTGTTGGTACTAAATTTTAGTTTGAGTATTGATCCCTCCCCTTTTTCCCCTTCTATGGTTGACATGTGCCCCAGACACTATGAAAATATACTTATCGCTCCAATGCAACTTGTGGTCAGCGTTTGCCCCAGTACCGGATGCAACCAACATGTTTGTATTACTGTGATGTGATTTGATCTCACTGCGAATGCCTATATACTCTGCCAACAGCTTTCCGTGATATTGACGCCATTTCAGGTATAAGTGTTGCGGGTCGTGCTATATGTTTATCATATTGTTTTTGTAAGAATTTAAGGGCTTTATTATATAAATATATATAGTATATATTATTTAATATATATATATAATATAATATATATATATATATATATATATATAGAGTTGACATCCGAGGTCATCCAATCCCCCATTGGAAGTGTATTGCCTGCTATTTTATTTATTTGAGGTATAAAATAATAAGGCTTGAAAATTAATGTACTAGTATTATTTTAATTTTTAAAAATATACATCAGTAAAAATGCATTAACAATATTAAATTCTAATAAAAGATTGACTAACTAGTGTTAAGATTTTTTTTTTAATTGAAATATATAATATTGGATAAAAATCAGTTTTAACATAACAGTAGAAATTTTAAATAAATAAAAAGATTAAATATGCATTAAAAATTGACTAGTTAGGAAATTTTAAGAATTGTAAAATGATTTTCAAATGAAAATGATCAACATAAAAGTATTTATGAAAACATTTTAATCAAACCACAAATGATGAATTAAAATTTGAATTACGGCGTGTCAAAAGCAGTAACTACATAGTATATTGAATGTTACATGTAAATTTAAATGTCATAATTATAAACAACAAATATTGATAAAAAGTTATAATAATACAAAAGTATAAATGTAAGAGTCAAGGAATAAAATAGAAAAAATAGCAAATCATGAACTGTAAAGTTTTAGAATTAAGATTTATTTCTTGTTTTGATGTAAAACGATGTGTATTTTCAAAGTCTTATTTTGATACATAATCCATTGCTCCTTAATGTCAAAGTTGATTGAAGACCAGATGTTGGTGTATTTCTACATGTTTCCGTATTTGAATACCATCTTCAGGACATTAGTGTTTCTGAAGCACAAATGTTAGTGTTTACATCATGATGAGTGAAGTAATGCTTCTTCCTAAATTTTATTTTATAATGTTTCATAAATGTTATTTGAGCTATTTAACGTGCACTTTCTGAATGAACTGATTAGATCAGCATACAAAAATTTCTTTGATTTAGAGTAAAAGGACTTAACTATTTTGTCGGGAATGGTTTTTCCACATACTAACCAGGGCTTTGCTACATGCCACAATCGACATGGGACCAATGGCTTTACTTCCCCCGAATGAAGCTATGGTATGGATTTTTAACACTGGAGAAAAATACGTCAACCCCAGGCTAGGTTTGAACCCGCAAATATCGGGTCCTGAGGCAATCACTTTACCCTATTATTATTTATTATTTATTATTATTATTATTATTTAACTATAAGAACCGCGTCTTACTACCCGTTCGAATTATACGCACTTACGTTAATGTGTAATGGTAGGGTGATTGTGAGATGACCTACAAATGAGGACCTACAGTTTAACTTGAGATCCGAACCATGGTGGAGGCCTGGCATTCCACACATTCAAATTTGGGATTAATACACGTCTTGTCAGAGGTAAAGGAAGGGTTTGGTAATAAGATAAATCTGTGGCTGGACTGAGGATTGAACCCCGGACCATTATTTATATTACTAGGAGATTGGTTGACTCCTCGAGTAGATACGGAGTCTATTGTTGATAATATATTACTATGGAGGTGTTAAACGTTAATTAGAACTAATAGGGAACTGGCTTTTACCTGTTGTTACGGGGACAAAGGTGTTATGGTTTTATCTGGTTCGCTGGTGATGAGTATATTGGGGCTCATATCCCGTCCGAATGCTTTGAGCTATGTTTTTCTTGGATCTTTTTCCACTTTCTATCCATCAAAATAGCACACTTTCTTACACTTTCTTTATTCTACCTTTCCTCATACCTATTCCAATACTGCAATCAATGTATGCGTACAACAACCCAAATAGATACTAATTCGTGGCGAAAAAAAATAAAATGCTTTAATAGCCTCAATGTTAAACACAATGCATTAAAAAAAACAATAATTTACGATGTGCTTTTTTTTTTTTTTTGTTTCAGGTGAGTAGCAAAGAAACGCATTCAAATGATGCTTCTATGATGTACAGAGCTTTATTAGTATTATATGTGAGTACCATACTTTACTAATTAAATAGGCTAGAAAGACACAAACAGACAGTTCTTCGAGTCCAAAGATAGGCTACATTTCTCTGCTCAAAAGTAAAGAAAATGTAAAATAAGTGCTATTTCTTAAATAATTCTCAAATCGGCCACTAAAATAAACAATAAAATTTATTCGGTATTTTTTTGGCACAAAAAGGAATAAAGATATTGGGATGTGGAGGTGGTTATATAATGATCAGTTACATACACTATTCTCATTTCAAGACTTTTTAAGAGAGTCAAATATAGCAGATTACGGTGGGCAGGACATGCAGAATGAATGGAAGAATTTAAAACCGTGTTCAGGGCATTGACTGGTAAACACAATGGGAAGAGACCATTGAGAATATCTAGACGCAAATGGGGGGATAATATTAAACTGGACTTGAAATAGATGAGAGGGGGACTGGATAGAATTAGCTCTAGATAGGGATAGGGTGTAATGAGGTGGAATGGATAGAACTAGCTCACGATAGGTATAGGGTGTAATGAGGGAGACTGGATAGAATTAGCTCAAGATATGGATAGGGTGGATGGATATAACTAGTTAAATATAGGTATAGGGTTTAATTAGGTGGACTGGATAGAACTAGCTCAAGATAGGAATAGGGTGTAATGGGGTGGGCTGGACAGAACTTGCTCAATATAAGGATAAGGTATGATGAGGGGAATGGATATACCTATCTCAAAATAGGTATAGGATGTAAAGAAGTGGACTTGATAGAACTATCTAAAAATAGGTATAGGATTTAAAGAGGTGGACTAGATAGAACTATCTCAAGGTAGGGATAGAGTGTAAAGAGGTGGGCTGGATATCTGACGTACTTGTGTATGTGGAACAAGGAACTTTAGAGTTCTCAACACAATAGAGAAAGTAAGTACTCAGTATTTTACCAAATATCTTATGGCAATCATACATAGGCAAAATAGCACTCTCGTATGGTAATTGCAATAGTGAATAAATATATAACTAAATTTCTATTTGAAAGACAAACAATATTTTTTCCCTCCAAATTTACATTCCCTTTTAATAAACACTATTTTATATGATTTTACTTATTTTTTCAAACATAGGCTTAGTATTATATTTACCTGTAATTAAAGTTTGTACTCGATTCATTTGGCCTACTTTGTAAAATATAGTTCTTTTAAAATTGATATCTCTTTATTATTTTATATACAACTTTTGTTTGGTAAAGATTTATGAGTTGGTGTATGCTTCGTAAGACTTTTATAAATATCTGGTTTTCACAAGGAGTTTTTTTAAGCTTGAGAGTAGCTAACTTCAGGGCAAAAAGAGAACAAAAAATCGAATCGGCTTTAGGATTGTTGCTTGAAATTCGTATCCAGGCACTGGTTAACATTTAAAACCAAATGGTGATTCTTATGGAGGAACTCCCACCAAATATCTAAAAAATTTGTACTACTAACCTCCTTAAATCTGATGGTAGTTATTATTTAATAGCTTTGTAAATTTTTCTCCTACTAAAATAAAGTTTTTTTTGTTTCAACAAAATTAATTTGGTTTCTGTAAATCCAACCATTAAAAAGATATAAATTAATAATTCCAATTTCTTAAAATAATTTTTATGTTTTTTTCCCATTGTTACGCCCAAAATACTTTTTCAAAAATTTGATGTCTCTTGTTTTCAAAAAGATTGTTTCTTTGGCTATTTCCTAAATATTTAAGATTTTTTTTAAAAATTTAAAATAAGTTTTTTTAATTAATTATGTTTTGAACAAGGGTCGTATTAAAAAAAAACTATATTTATTAATTGAAAATAAACTTAAGAAAATATGTAAACAGTTATCATTTCACCCTCTCCATATTTTAATATTTTTTCACCTGAACAGTTTTCTGAAACACCACATAAAGTTTTATAATTTTTAAAAACAATATCGTTGATTTTCAATTTGATTCTACCAGCCGGTTGCTGTCTGTGTCTCACGAAGCCATTTCCTCCACCGTTCAACGACCGCTAAGCCCCCTTGCATTACCATGAGAGTTTGTTATAACGGACGTCCCAAACTAGTTTTCAAATAGACATTCTTCAGTGAGAATAGTTATACTGTTTTTGTTTGTTTTTTTGTTCTTAAAATGCAAAACTTGAAACGAAACTGCAAACAAATAAGTGAAATAGCTATTCCTCGGTAAGTGTTAGAATTTAAATTTGACCAATATCGAGTATGAAATGGGTATTTAAATTAGCTGAAAATAAATACAACTTCACTCCTAATAGTTTAGTAATAATATAACAATATAATAATAATAATAATAATAATAATAATTAATAATAATAATAATACATGTTTTTTCATTTTCAATTTTGCATTAGAACTCTTGATAGTTTATTTCATACAACGTAGAAACTATTAGGTTCGTAAGAAAATGTTCTCATAGATCACAACAATAATAAATATTTTAAAGAGATATTTGATCGAACATTTATTCAACGGATCTTAATCGTTTGGTGCGCGAGGTAAGTTTCAGGATCATGACTGGGTTGCACGTAGCTGTAAGTTTGAAACTATATATATTTATCCACGCTTCCTTCACGCAATTGTGGATACGTTTACTATAAATATACAATTTCCTTAGCTCTATTCCGATATTATAATTAAAATGTTTATAGCATGGATAATGAGCGCAGGGCCGGGTTAATGACAATAATTGGTTTGGTGTTAATCGTCTTAATTTGATATCATTTGAATTTTCATTTCGTGGGTAAAGAACGGGTCAAAATACCAGTTTTATTTATTTTTTGTATTTAACGTGCACTTTCTGAACCAACTAATGATATCAGCACACGATAATTTCTGTGAGTGAGATCGAAAGGGCTTAACAATTTTGCCGGGATAGGTTTTTTTACAAATCTTACAGGATTCTTCTACATACCACAATCGACATTGGACCGATGGCTTTACTTTCCCTCCTAAAGAAGTTATGCTATTAATTTTTATCACTCGAAAAAAATCCTTTGACCCCAGCGGGGTTTTAACACGTGAACACCGGGTCTTGAGGCGAGCACTTTACTCCAAGACCAGCGAAGGCGACAAAACTGCTAGCATTATTATATGATTGAATGCTAAAGTATGAAGATAGCGCAACAAACACAAAACTAAATATTGTTCGAGAATAGGAATTAAAATCTCAACTAAAATCATTTATGGCTGCATTAGTGAGCACGTAAACTAAATGCAAGGCTCATTTAGTCTAGCCTACTGGCAACGGGGAGATCGGGGTTCAATTCGTAGCCGGTCATTCTAGAGATATTTTTTTTCTAAATGTTATCCTTTTATTTCTATATGCACATTTCACCTACATTCTACCTTCATCCCCCCTACCCTATTAACGGGAGTAAATGTGTATAATCCATACGGTTAGTAAGGCAATGAGCTAAAAACTAAATTCGAAGAACGTTGAGTAGGGCCTTATCTAGAGTGTTGTGCTCATTATAGCAGACAGGGAAAACCTTGCTAAAATTCCAAATAGCTATTTGTGCTAATTTGTATGATTTAAAAAAAATCTGCATATTGTTATTCTCATTAAAAAAAACTTTACATGACTCGATTCATTAAGGAGCTTTGAGCGGAAAATCACTTCTCTTTTGATTAGAAACGATGTCAACTAAATAATGTCAATAGATATATTGTGTTTGTATATTTCTAAGACATTATTATATATTTTATTCTAAAAACTACAAGCTAACTACAAGCTTATTATTACCCGCCTTGGTGGCGTAGTTGGCTAACGCGCTTGTCGTGTTGAGCTCTACTGCTGAGGACGGGGAGATCGAGGTTCGAATCTCGGTCGGGTGAACTGAGGGTGGTTTTTCTTAAATAGTTTTCCACTCTCCCTCCACGCAAATGTGGGTTCACTTCTTCTAATTCAACTTTTCCATTTCTTAATCCATTATCGTAATTAGTACTTAAAGCGTATAATCCGAACGGGTAGTAAGACGCGGTGCTAAATATTATTATTACAAGCTCATTAGGTAAATAAATATATTTATGGTGATTTAAAAACTAAACTAAAGATTAGGGCTAATGTTAAAGGGACTTTAATTAGTGAAGAACATTTTTTAAATAATGGCTGTTTCTATAAGCTACAGATTTTTTTTAATGGTTTATTTATTCAATGTTGATTAAGATTTGTGACTAATTCCCCTTTTAATGTATTGTTTCGCAAACTTGTGTGCATTGTTATGTAAATGAAATATCAATTTTGTGTTGACAATTACAAATATATATTAATGTTACATACTTTTATTGTTTTGACAAATACTGTGCATTTTTATTGATTTATTTTAAACAAATATAATTTAAGCAAAGTTTTTTTTTTTGCCATTACATGAACGTCATTGTTCAATGCTCGATTTATTTATATGACCATAACATAATAACTGTTCAGATAATTAAACATTCTTTTGTGACTCGGCAGGCTGATCCATTCTTTGCACTATATCAAACTATTCAAATTAGGACGTTCAACATCCAGTTGTTAGCGTTTATATAATTGCTCCTTGCACAATACCAAGCTATATCGATCCCAATTTAGAACTACCGCTCAGATTTTACTCATAAATTTGAAATTGTAACACTTATTCAATTCTCTGGAGTGGTCCCCCTAACTTCTTTCCAAATTTCAATTTTTTACCCATTTAAAACGCCTTTCTTATTCTAACCTCCATGTCCAGGAGCCCAATTTTGAAATTCCTAACTTCGTAGATTTTGCTCATTAAATGGGGCGGTCCTTCTAAAGATCTTCAAAATTTCAATATTTCATCTTATCTCGAAGGGGCTTAGATTTTTCTGAACACACACCTACACTCACTTTATTTTTATATATTGCTAGCATGAAGTACAGCTTTGCCTGGAAGAATAGTTCAGGGTAACTAAAAAGATTATTATTATTATTATTATTATTATTATTATTATTATTAGCACCGCGTCTTACTACCCGTTCGGGTTATACGCACTTACGCTAATGCGTAATGGTAGGGTGATTGTGAGATGAAATGAAGGACCTACAGTTTAACGTGGAATCCGAACCACGGTGGAGTCCTGGCATTCCCCACATTCACAAGATGTCTTGTCAGAGGTGAAGGAAGGGTTTGGTAATTAGATAAATCTGTGCCGGGACCGAGGATTGAACCCCGGGCGCCAGCACAGAAGTCTGACACCTTACCCCTAGACCGCTCGGTCACCTACTAAAAAGATCCTCTGACAAGACATCTTGTGAATGTGTGGAATGCCAGGCCGCCACCGTGGTTCGGATTCCACGTTAAACTGTAGGTCCTTCATTTCATCTCACAATCACCCTACCATTACACGTTAGCGTAAGTGCGTCTAACCCGAACGGGTAGTAAGACGCGGTGCTAATAATAATATAATAATACTAAAAAGATTAAAAAGTGTGAACATTAAATCAGATTAATTTTTAAAAGTTATTTAATAAGTTAAAAAAAAAAAGTTTAAGTGTATAAAAGGGAAAAGTGAAAAGATGTTAAGGAGGGCAAAAAGTACACATAATAAATATAAAAAGGGTATAAAGGTTGAAAGGGGTAAAAATCATACAAATAAGTAGTGTTCTACAGCATTTGTGTCAATTTCGAGCTCTTTCGTTTTCCGAGCTTAAATTTTCAAATTGATGTATTCTTACGTCATTTGATTCTTACATGTCGAACGTCTATTTGATATCACACCAAAAAGTGTGATTTATATTAATTTTAGAAACCTTTACGGAATTCCGATCCCCATTTACTACGTTATTTTTTTTACAAGTTTATTGATCAAATCCTTATGTATATTATATGGGATAGTTCTTATAATGGCCCGAAAAATTTCAATCTTCTACCACACTGAAAAGTTATTTACTATTTAATTTTGGAAATTTTAACAGCACTATGTTTCTAAGCAAAAACACACTATTTTACATATCTCTCTCTCTACATATATATATATATATATATATATATATATATATATATATATATATATATATGTAGAGAGAGAGATATGTAAAATAGTGTGTTTTTGCTTAATGGGTTACTAACGACAGATTTATGAAAATATGATTACTTATTGTAATATGCAATGAAAGTAAACCAAGTCCTGGCTAAAGTTCATTCACAGTAGGAATTGTTTTCTGAAAGGCCTTTTTCCCTAACAGACATCTATTATATAATAAGATATTGGTAGGAAAAAAGACCTTTCAGAGAAAGTATGTAAGATTGTGTCGTACTATTCAATTTAATTTACGTGAAAATGTTTATAAAGTGATAGTTTTCCATGAATTTATCACAATATAAATAATGTCAAAAAATGTTATAAACAAAAACAAAATATTCAGCTATTTTAGTAGATAGTTCTAATAATTTATAAATGACAGCATATTAACATAGAAAATTTAAGTGTTTATTCAAATTGAAACTCTACAAAAAAAAAAGGAATGATACAGAATTTCTCTGTTTTTTCTTCCTTGGGTATTATATATACATATATATGTAGTTATATATATATGTGTATGTATGTATATATATATATATATGTATAAATATATATATATATATATATGTATAAATATATATGTATATATATAAATACATACATACATATATATATATATATATATGTATTTATATATATACATATATATTTATACATATATATATATACATATATATATATTTATACATATATATATATACATATATATATATTTATACATATATATATATACATACATACACATATATATATAACTACATATATATGTATATATAATACCCAAGGAAGAAAAAACAGAGAAATTCTGTATCATTCCTTTTTTTTTTGTAGAGTTTCAATTTGAATAAACACTTAAATTTTCTATGTTAATATGACAGCATATTAACATAGAAAATTTAAGTGTTTATTCAAATTGAAACTCTACAAAAAAAAAAGGAATGATACAGAATTTCTCTGTTTTTTCTTCCTTGGGTATTATATATACATATATATGTAGTTATATATATATGTGTATGTATGTATATATATATATATGTATAAATATATATATATATGTATAAATATATATGTATATATATAAATACATATATATAATATATATATATATATGTATTTATATATATACATATATATTTATACATATATATATATACATATATATATATTTATACATATATATATATACATACATACACATATATATACATATATATATATTTATACATATATATATATACATACATACACATATATATATAACTACATATATATGTATATATAATACCCAAGGAAGAAAAAACAGAGAAATTCTGTATCATTCCTTTTTTTTTTGTAGAGTTTCAATTTGAATAAACACTTAAATTTTCTATGTTAATATGCTGTCATTTATAAATTATTAGAACTATCTACTAAAATAGCTGAATATTTTGTTTTTGTTTATAACATTTTTTGACATTATTTATATTGTGATAAATTCATGGAAAACTATCACTTTATAAACATTTTCACGTAAATTAAATTGAATAGTACGACACAATCTTACATACTTTCTCTGAAAGGTCTTTTTTCCTACCAATATCTTATTATATAATAGATGTCTGTTAGGGAAAAAGGCCTTTCAGAAAACAATTCCTACTGTGAATGAACTTTAGCCAGGACTTGGTTTACTTTCATTGCATATTACAATAAGTAATCATATTTTCATAAATCTGTCGTTAGTAACCCATTAAGGAATGTCTATAAGGTTCACTGTACCACTTTTTTTTTTTTCAAACCTCTAAATACTTTAAGCAAGATTGATTCTGCTAATTTTAAAGTTGGAGTTTGTAAAATTGGGGAAGGAGACTACTAGATACCAAATGTGTCACAGTTTGCAATAAATGTGGAATAAAAAAAAGTATTACTTTAATGTGTATTCAACGTAATAATAATAATTCACAAAAAATATTCAGTTACAGTTAAATATAATAAAAAAAAAAAATGTATATCCAATTTAAAAATTGTCAGCTTTAGGGGTGGCGGAAACGCGGTTGAAGACACAAGAGTAGTTTACCCCAAATTGTTAAAAGAAAAGGGGGCTATATTTGCTCTCCCACAGCCCCCTACCCTCGCAACCCATACAACATGCACTATAAACATTTTCGTGTACCTTCATGTAAATCACGAAACAAAAGGTAACCCAAAGTCACAATTATCATTAAAAACACACCTCCAAATAGTTTATTGAAGCATATAATTTTTTTTATATAATAATCCACGGGCGGACCAACCTTTTAAGATTGCTTGAGAATTTTTGGCAAGAGACGTTACTGTTTGTTAGGTAATAGTAAGGAAGCTTTTACAAGAAATATATAAATTTTAGAAGAGGCTGGTAAGGAAATAGGACTAGAAGCAAAGTCTTAAAAGACGATCACAAAGAGAACACAGATCGAAGACGATAATTTAGCTATTACTGGGAACAACATATCATTTGACAGGGTTATTGAATCCAAATATTTAGGAACAATTTTAACCAGCGATAACAATATAAGATTGTAAACCAGGAAAAAAAAATAGTCAGGAAATTCTTGTTATGACTCTTCATTAATTTTTTGGAGTCTCGCCTGCTGTCGAGGAATGTAGTACTCAGAATATACAAAAAAAAATAGTTTTACCCAGTGGCGTAGCGTGAGGGGAAACGGGGGGGAGAAGGGCTGTTGCCCCGGGCGCAAAATTTCAAAAGGAAAAGGAAGTGGTTATTTTACGTGCAGCCTTTAGAAGCAGTGTGCAGATTGCTAGCAGAATAGCTTTAGAATTGCTTCACTGGTTGTATAAGTGGAAGCTGCAAGAGAGCTAACTAACTTAGTTGTGACTTTAAGAATCTTTTTAAATACCATTCTTTCAACTTCCAGCTGTGAGAGAAGTTTCTCAACATTTATATTAATCGAAACGTATCAGAGATCTACAATGAGTCAAGAAAAAATGAGTAACCCAGCAATACTGTTAATTGAGAAAGAGATCTCAATGTAGATTTCAATATTATTATTGAAAAATTTGCACAAATTATAACCAGTAGATTTTAAATAAATTTAAGTATACTAGCTTTAAATTAATATTTCTTTAATAGATCAATATTTTCTTAAGGTATACATGTGCTTGGAGGCTAAGGGGTTTAATTCTGAATTAAAAGGGACTCGGGGGTGTGCTAAAGGTCCACGGCTTAGGGGGGGGGGGGGGGGTGTAACATACTTGCCTTGTCCCAGGATTTAACAACCTACGGTACGCCACTGGTTTTACTGATTGTTCTCTATGGGTGTGAAACATGGTCTCTTAATTTTACATAGCGAAAATAAATTTATAGTGTTTGAAAACGAGGTTCTTATGAAGATCAATGGCCAAAAAAATGAATGACGCTAGTTGTTGGCAGTGAAGGAGGCTACATAACCAGACCATTCAGAATGGATACAATAAAGAATTCAGTGGATATAATGAAAATCGACACAATTAAAACTTTTTATTTGTGGTACTTGTTTAGGAATTGTTGGGATGGAGACCATTCAGAATGGATACAATTCAGCTCCCCCACTTTTACACACCAAACACGCCCTAAACCTTTGGAATGAAGATTGATAGTTTATATATGTTTCTAAATTTTAGTCCGTGTATCTTTCCTCTAGGTTTATTGATCTTTTACTTGTAGGTTTAATCTCCTGATTACAAATTAATAGAGGGCCAACATATATAATTTCTGTTTTAGTATTTTTAACCTTCATTTGCGCTAGTTTTAACAAGACAATGAAGCTCCCAATTTAAATGTAAACAGTTTTGTAAATTTTTTACTCTCAAAATTAGAACTTAATAGTTAAACCTTAACGAACAATGTTTGTATTTTTATATTTTAACAACTTATTTGAGCTGTAACTAAATGTCTTCATTTTTAGTTAAAGTAGGGAGAAAATCATCTGCGCGTTACATCGTACGTACCATTTATTTGATCACATAAGCGTTTAACCGATTTCTTAAAAAGTAGAAAAAAAAATTATTGATTTACGAAAAATATTTCCATAGGTGTTTTTGTAGGATAACTCTTCATTATACGCGCGTGTTGTAATTTAAACCGCAGTGTTTTGTTGGCTATGTTTTGTGCGCATCCGCTTTGCACGCCGGGCCAGCCTAACTGTGTCATTGCAGGCAATCTCCCTGGCACGCCGTGCGCGATCGATAAAACATGAAGTCACGCGTGCTGCTGTCTGGCCCCCCGTGCTACTTTGGTAACAACAGGAATGATCCGCAACTAAAATAAGAGCACTGTTGTCGAAGTCACGTGTTTTAATGTTGACCTGTATTTCATATATATATAAATAATTCCTAATCTATTAGCGTAATTAATAGTTGAGCGTATAACCCGGACGGGTGTGTATGTATATATTTTTTTATATATTTATATATACACACACACACATACACATACACACACACACACACCCGTCCGGGCTATACGCTCAAATATTAATTACGCTAATAGATTAGGAATTTGTAAGGTTGAATCTAAAGGAATTGAACCTGCATTTGCATGATGGAAGAGTGTAAAACAATTTTAGGAAAAAACACCCCCATTTAAACCAGCCAAAATTCTAACCTTGATCTCCCGGTCCTCGACAGTCTAGCCCAACACGAAACTGGCACGTTAGCCAACAGTGCCACTGAGGTGGGTTGGAAAAAATATATAAATTTTGGCATATATCCACGGGTATTTTAAATTCAAAAGTGATAGTTTCATCGAGAGAAATTAATGTGATCACAAGATTTGTTTTGTTACTATACTTTGTTTATCAAGGTGAATTTTAAAAAAAAGGGCTCACTCAAATTTATGTTAATTTTGATTTAGTTTGGGGGAAGTTGTTAAGCACTATAAGAAATGAAAAATAACCTTGTGGTCATCCCCCCCCTAACCTGCCCCTAATCAAGACGACCATCATCTTGAAAAAAATAGCGGCCAAAAACGAGTTCTTAGCTTTATTTCTAAAATGATAAGTTCTATAAAAAAAGGTTTAAAACAAAATCTTAAATCCCATAACATTAAGGGAAAAAAGAAGTTCCTAATCAAAATTTGGCTAACTGTAACCATTCCTGAAACGTGACTTGAACGTTTGTTAGTGGTATTCCAAAAGTATCATCATTTGTGAATTAATATAATTATTTGGAAATAAGTTATGATCAAATTCTGTGCAAATAACATAATATTAAAATCTGATCAAAGGAGGTGTATTTTTTTTCACAAATCGGTTAGTTTCATATTGAAAATAAAGTTTCCTTAAAAGAAACGTGTTTTGAAAATTTTGATTTTATGAAAGTGTTTTTTTGAAACCTTGCGTTATATTTCCAAATAAAAATAAATACAAGGTGAACATTAGCAGTTTCCCCGATACAGTATTTCAAGTAGAGACAAATAAAGTATATTAGTAACAAACAATAAAAAAATTACTTTATAATATCTTCAGTTTATTTACCAATAAGAAAGTTAGAATTAGTATTCAAGACAATGAACTGTTAAATACAATTTGAATAGGATTTTAAATTGTTTCTGTAACTGGGTTTGCCCACGCTCACCAAAGCATGCTTGGAATAATAGAGTTTCTGAACAAACTTTTATAAATACAGATGTTAACATAAAATAGAGAAATAATGTGATAGCATACGCTTTTCTGAAAGAATAAAAATAAAACAATTATAGTCATGAATAAAACAAACGATGGCTATGACGATATTTTTAAATTAGTTTTCCTTTTTATTATGAAAAAAATCAATAAATAAATCATGCATTGTGTATGTGTGTGTGTGTACGTGTGATATCCACCACCTCCTTTTTTTATTCTTTGATTTATCGAACGAATTTCTAACAATCTCAATTTAAAACACAGGATTTAACTGTAAAGTATTTTTTAAATTTATGATTATCCTATCCAAGAAGCTGAAGTTTTAAAAGATTATATATATATATAATTAAAGCTAAAAGTCAACATAAGAAACCATACCTAAGGTAGAATGGTCCACTTGATAAATTTAATTGAAGACTAAAAAACCCATTTTATAGTTATTGATATTATTATCTATCAAAAGTGTAATTTTATATTAGATGATTTGACGCATTCCCTGATGAAAATAATTTAAATAACTTTTTAATAGGGTGACCTGGTGGTCTAGGGGTAAGGTGTCAAGACTTCTGTGCTGGCGACCGGGGTTCAATCCTCGGTCCCGGCAAAGATTTATCTGATTACCAAACCCTTCCTTCACCTCTGACAAGACATCTTGTGAATGTGGGGAATGCCAGGCCTCCACCATGGTTCGGATCCCACGTTAAACTGTAGGTCCTCCATTTCATCTCACAATCACCCTACCATTACACATTAGCGTAAGTGCGTATAACCCGAATCGGTAGTAAGACGCGGTGATAATAATAATAATAATAGCTGCAAAAAAAAGTTCCTCATATTTAAATTAGATTGTACAGATCGCGATATATTACTGGCATGGAATTTTTCAAGCAAAATAAAGAATTGAATTGTAAATACGATTTTTTTTAAATACTCGTACATTTAAACAATACTGCATTTGAACAATACTTAAAAAACAAACAGATCTAAGTCTTAGATTTACAATAAGTAGATTTTTCTATAAACAATTGTTGTGTATAGCGGAGAATGAAATACAATTTTAAAATATCGTCTGTCTCTTCATATATTTTTTAACTTAAAAGTTGCCTTGATCATCTTGTTATAGCTCTCATAACTAGAAGACTTTTAGAATGAGGACCAAACAATGGAATAATAAAATAGTTTTATAAATGCTCCAACTTCACACAAAAGTGGATACATTTCCTATAAATTCTACCCTTTCCATTCATATCACATCAGTGTATTTAAATGTGGATACCCCGGACGGGTATCAAGATGCGCTGTAAAAAAACCAACCCCAATAAACCCGTTAAATTAGTCTAAATGTTCCAGTGAAACGATTAAATTGTCAATTTTATAGTGTAGTATTAGCAACGCAAAATACCCGCTTTGGTGGCCACATTGTTTAAGGCGCTCCCCTTGCAATAGACTAGACTGGAAGATCGTGGTTTGAATCTCGGTCAGGTGTACTGAGAATGGTATTTTCCTAAATTATCTTCCACTCTCCCTCCACCCAAATGTGAGTACACTTTTAAAAAGTGACCTTCCTCATCCCTAAAAGATTACATGATCGTATAACCAGAATGGATAATAAAACGCGGTGCTAAAAAAAAAAAGCAACGTAAATAGATAAAGCATTATCTTCTCTTTTTGTTCTACTTTTTTCTAACTGTTCTTATTCTTGGACTTAAATCCCCACCAGCAATAAAATAAACATAACCTGTAAAATGGAACAAGGATTCGGTTAGGAATGACAAAGCGAGGATTAGCGAAATAAGCTTTGTAATCGCTTACCTTACCGAACACCTGAGGGTTCTTGGTGTTAGGTAAGCGGGAGAAAGGAGGGGGGAGTGCAATTGTACGTAACATTTATATGATAACTTATTTGACGAGGGAGCTCGTATGAAAGTGTCGGTTTTAATTAAGGTAAACTTTGCGCCACTTAAATTTGCGGAAGTACCTTATTTGCTGATTACACGCTTTAGGACAGCCAACTCGAAATTTTTTGACGCACACATTTGTAGAATACTTTTACTTAGAAAGCCGTTTCGTTATGGGAGTTGTATCCAAGAAATTTCTCTTAGCGTTCTTATGTTTTTTATCATTCTTCTGACCCTGTTTATGATCATGTCACTTTCATAATCACCCGCACTGGTGATCACTTGGTCTAAGACGTCTAGCTAGCGATATACAGGATTTCTGGAAACGGGAATATTGAGCTTCGGATCTTCAAAGCTACGCCTTCAAAATGCAAATTTTCATAGAAGCGACCTTTTAGCAAACATTTATTCTAGGGGCAAAATTTGATAGCATTTTCATATATTATTAGTGTTATTTTAAAGGTATTTATTATTTCTATCTAAATTGACATCTGCAGAACACATTACTTTATTTACGAATACGTGAAAGTAGATTAAGTAATTTTTCTAGCGGTCTAGCTACGTGGAGTAGCGGAGATATGATTAAAATTTAAAATCTCCGCTTATGTATTGAGATGTGACATTTTTTTTAAATGTTAAAAATGGCCCAAATACTAATTTTAATCACAATGGCTTTGGCCAATTTTGAGAAATTATGTTTTTTATATTTTCGCTTTTAAGTAAAATAACCTTCATTGTAGGGCATGTGATATAATTCAAAGAATATTTCTGAGGAACCTTTTGAAAACCCTAGATATCAAGTTTCAAACCGATCGGTAAAATTGTGTCGTCTATAGTTACAGTAACTGACAAACAGACGGCATTGAAAGATATACTTTTTCGGGTTCAGGGGGGCATCTCATTAAATTTGACCTCCATCAAAATATAGAATTATCTTTATGACGTTCACAATACCTGTCCTACCCAAGGGGTCGTGAGAATGAGAAACCATGAATATTACGTGTGATTTTAACACACATTTAACCTTGACGGATTATACTATGAATCTATTTTATAAACTGCGCCACAGTAGAAACAAGCCGGGTTATTTAACCGCCTTTCGCCCAATTTGATGCCCACATGGTCTAAGACGTCAATCATGCAGTAGACTAAACGGCCGATGACTGAGAGATCGAGGTTCGGATCTCGGTCGTATATACTGAGGGTGGTTTTTACTAAATGATTCTCCACTCTCCTTTCACGCAAATTCGGATACATGTCCTCTAAATATAACCTTCCAAATCCCTAAAGCCATTAGAGTAGTTAATACATAAGCGTATCTCTCAAACGGGTAGTAAGACGTAGTGCTAAAAAAAAGTCCACTCAGGGTAAACGAAGTGTTAGCTACCATATAAATACAAACATCCAAGTCTGATCTTTTTTTTTTAACCATTCGGCACTCTCGACTTGGGAATAACTTTGCGAAAGTTTTGAAAAGAAAAGGTTGGTCAAGAAACTTCCACTGTGTGGATCATTATCTTAATTACAGCTAATTTATTTTGTCAAATGAGAACTCCTCGGACTTTTGAAGTCTTCTATGCCATTATTCTACCGTGAGTAAGATGCCTGCTTAACGTCATGTCACGTTACGTCACTTCACGCCACCTCACGTCACTTACGCCTGTGCGCGCACGAACCCTCCCGAGGTTTGGGGTTAACTTAATGGAGTCATGATCGGTGTCTACGAGAGAGTGACGTCAGTTGCTCCTCAATTCATCTTATTCCTCTAACCCCTCTAACCCCGTCCCCCCTCCTCGCCTCTTAACTATAGCAGGGTTACCCACCTCTGTGGTGTAGTTGGCTAACGCGCTTGTCGTGTTGAGCTCGACTGCTGAGGACGGGGAGATACTGGTTCGAATCTCGGTCGGGTGAACGGATTTTTTCCTAAATTGTTTTCCACTCTCCCTCCACGCGAATGCGGGTTCACTTCCTCTAATTCAACCTTCCCAATTCCTAATCCATTAGCGTAATTAGTACTTAAAGCATAACCCGAACGGGTAGTAAGACGTGGTGCTAAATATTATTATTATATTATTATAGCAGGGTTGTGGAGTCGGTACGACAAACCCTAAGCTCCGACTTCTTCAAAATGGCTAATGTATATTAATTATTAATACCTAATTACGTACTGCAAGAAAATGCTCCAATACATACAACTTGTAAAGTTAAAATAATACAACTTATCTATCATTTATTGTAATGATATTAAAAAAATTTATTTTGAAGCTGGAGTCTATATATTTTTTACCTTCTCCAATTTCGACTCTACATCTCTGGCAATCTGAGGTATTTAACGTGCGCTTTCTGAACAGACTGATTATACCACCAAAAGACTTATAAACTAATTTAAACCCTAATCTAGGTTAGATACAAAGCCCAGTCCCCCGTTCCTAATTTAATGCTCGTCGTAAGCTATACCTTGTTTTAATTTTCTAGAAAAAACATTAATTGGATTGGTCTAGGTGAAGGATGGCGAGTCTATTCTGATCATTATACCATCTGGTACCAACTTGTATAGTGTACCACCCCTTATTGACGTTTTTAACGGAGTATTTATAAAAATTATGTATATTATGGAATGCAATGAATGACTCAAATCAACTTTTAAATATTTTAATGATGCCTACAATCTACATTTTAAATAAGGAACACCTATAAAATTATAAAATCGAGTGCCTTAGAAAATATTATTTTCAATTAATTAAAGTAAAGACATTTAAAGGAATACCTGCATTGGAAAAATACGATAAATTGATATGTAACTATATTAAACTAAAAAAACGTACATTATATTTTCCAGATTATTAAAAAAAAGTTGTCTTACTCTGCTATCAAAGATATTTATGCATGGTTCATAATTTGTTGTCACAAAACACAAGATACATTTAAGTATGATTCAAGATGATTTATAATCGTAGACCTCACAAAGTTCATTGTGAGTGGCATGGCTTTAGAAATAATAATAATTGATTTAAAAAATATATACCACGTTAGGAAAAGTTTTAATTTTAAATCTTTATTTTAAGACGGCACTGTAGGGAGCGTGAGAAAAGGTCAATATGTAGCATCCATAAGGGGCAGATGCCAACAAACTACATCGAAAACATAAACACTACAAAAATGGGGGGGTTTAACCCAGAGCGAGTGCTGAGGAGTTATTAATGTGACCCTCTATCTCATCCAGACGGCAAGAGACTTCAGCCTCAGTAAAGTTCATATTAAACCAAAACGTTTGATAGATTACCTTGGGAATGATGGGATAAATATATAATAAGAGTTAGCATAAGTCAAAGTTAGTCGATATTTATTAGCCATAACTCAATTAGATTTTTAACAGTTCCTCCAAATATATACATTGTTGATGTTGCGAAGTATAAAGAAAATAGAATAAATTCATAACAACTATTAATTGAAGTCAAAGCTAAAGAGTCAGATGGTAAATATTCATCAGATTACTTAATGTTAACTTTAAGATGTCGCCCATTAGAAATGGCGCATAGTAAAAACATGACAATTTGGATTCTATCATTAAATATTAATCCTTAAAAAAAAACACCTAGTCAATGGCAACAAGACAATAATATATATGTCCATTAGGAATGGTACATAGCGTATTACAATAATATAGTTTAAATTCAAATACTAAATATTTGTCCATACTAAATGGCTCATAGCGTATGACAATAAGATATGTTAAATTCAAATACCTAATATTTGTCCATAATAAATGGCTCATAGCGTATGACAGTAAGATAAACTAATTCAAATACTAACATAGTTCCCGCTAACATCAATTTAAACAATACAGTATATAATCGATACAATCGATTAGTCGTGACTCTAATGGCGCTAAGTCGCCCTGACCTTGCAAAATAAGGTGATCTCAAAAAAAAACTATGTCCTTAACTGTCAGATTTTTTTTTTGGTTATTTGAAATTTTAGCCAAAATTGAATTTAGAAAAGATTTACATTATATAAAAAAAAAGGTTTAATTTGCCGAAAATGGATTTAGATCTTACATTTTATGAAGTAGAAAGCCGGAGATTATCCTATCCCTGATATGACTCAGGCCCAATTGTAAAGTTCGTAGCCACAGGCACCAGAATATATACCCTAAAGCACAGAAGAGGGGAAGAGGGAAAAAAAGGGGGAATAACATTCTAGAATAAAAAAGGAACACGAGAAAGCGCAAGTTGATTCGCTTCGAGAGAGGCCGTGGGCGTTCCGGAATCTTCTCGGAGGGGATCTCTTTACTGCGCAAGTCCATTCAACCCAAGGCGTTGACTTGAACTTGCCATTCAGTCTTCACAGTCAGTATTCAATTTTCCCGGTTCGGTGAAGGTGCGTTAGGTGGTTTTGTGTCGTTCTTCCACGCAGCCCCAGTCAACAAGAAAATGGGGTAAGTCTTGACTATTTCTGTTTGTCTCGTGTCTATCATAAAACATCCGATGCTACAAATATTTTGTAATTTTAGTAACAAAACTTTTTTTTTGAAAAAAAAAGTTAAAATGTTGCTTCATTAATAACATATTTTAGGTCATTGTGTGAAGAGAGCTAATCAGTTCTTAAATATCATAGCAAAGCAGCATTAGATGACGATTTTTGTTTAAAATGAAGATAAAAAGTTGTAATTAAATTCTAGTACAACTTTGACAAATATTCAATAAATGTTGATATCACCATGTGAAGAAAATTACTTTTTTAACTCTAGCACTATTTGTTTTATTTTGACCAGAAAAAGTTTTGACACAAATTGCTTGCAAAAACACTTACCTTACTCGCGTTTCTTACATCCCAACCTTAATGTATGCGTGTCACCCAAATCGTGTTCGCGTGCTATCCCTGGTCTAGGATAACCTTAAAATATGCTTACAAATGCTACCATTAAAATAACTTATAGTTTTTGGGGCTATAGGCCCTATATTTGACCCTAAGAGGTGCCTAAATTATTATTATTATTGTTATTATTATTATTAATTATTATTATTAGCACCGCGTCTTACTACCCGTTCGGTTTATACGCACTTACGCTAATGTGCGATGGTAGTTTGATTGTGAGATGAAATGGAGGACCTACAGTTTAACGTGGGATCCGAACCACGGTGGAAGCCTGGCATTCTCCACATTCACAAGTTGTGATTAATACACGTATTGTCAGAGGTGAAGGAAAGGTTTGGTAATCAGATAAATCTGTGCCGTGACCGAGGATTGAACCCCGAAACCCCAGCATAGAAGTTTCACACCTTACCCCTAGACCACTAGGTCACCTGTGATTTGTTGTCACCCTATAATTAAAATCACTTAAGTAAATTTAATGAATTATTTATTTAGCGTCATTGCTATATTGGTCAGGGTGAATATGCGAACCGATATCACATGCGCTGATATTGCACTTACTAGGGCACTGCGATGATTAAAAGGTGACCGTCGTCGATTAATTACGGTCCCGATTTGGTGGTTAGTAAAAATATATGTTTTCTCTAGACCAACGCAGGTACTAACTGCTCGGTGACTATCACGCGAGTGTTCTTATCTCAGTTTCCCGACAGGGTTGTTTAAGAAGATTTTTGCTCCTAGAATATTCGAATAACGTGATGTAAACATCCCTAATCTCTCGCCCCATGTACTTGGGGAAGACTTTGCTTGAGTGGCTGATAGAGAGAGACAAGTAGGATGTTGCACCACGTAGATATTTACCGTGTCACATAATATAAACAAAATTAATTTGGAATGCTATTATGTTGGGCTAGATCTTATTATCTCTATTAATTGATCAAAAGGGATGTGTAAAATATATTTGTAACATAGGGTTAAGTGTTTTGTGGTAAGTAAGTATTAGTCGGTTTGATTTTTATAAACTACCTTGGTTCTTCTGAAAATTGAATGACACCTGGACACGAAACTCGAACCCGGGACCTTTAGCTTAGTACGCCAATGCTATTACCACTGAGCTATCCAGAATTGGTCCTGTGCCCAGGGTCATTATTAACTCATGATTTAAGGTAGTCTATGATGGACGTGCGGAAATCGTCGGCTACAAATGTGTCATTAGCTATCAGATAACGCAGCCACCTTCGACTCAGTAGTTGGCTTATTACTGCCACATGTACAATTATTATAATTATAAGGGATTGCTTTTTTAAGAATCAAATAGCCAAAGCTATTATTTATGGTTTTAGTGAGGATTACTCCATCTAGATATATTTTGAAAACTGAAAAATTACACCTGAACACGGGAATCGAACCCCGGACCTTTGGCTTAGTACACTTAGTAGCTCAGTGGTTAGATAATTGGCGTACTAAACCAAAGGTCAGGGGTTCGAGTCCCATGTTCAGATGTTATTTTTCACTTTTCAAAATATATCTAGATGGAGTAATCCTCACTAAAAGCATAAATAATAGTTTTGGCTATTTGATTCTTACCTTGGTTCCACTGGCTCTTTAGTTAAACTGCCAATGGTGGGAAGATCAGAGCTCGACTCCCAGCCGGGTGACACGCTGGTTTATTTATTTTTTCTTAAAAAGGTTTTCCACTCTTTCTATATACGAATACGGTTAAACTCCTTCTAAATTCTACCTTCCTCATCCCTGATACTTCACTTGAAATATATAGATAGCCTGGAGGATACAGTAAAAAAAAAAAAAAAAACTAACAACCTACGTCGAATTTGACCTTTGCTTACAGTGGCGGTGTTAAAAAAAACACTCGATAAAGGCGCATAGATGGAGTGCTTTTATTAGATATACAGCCAGTGTTTGTGATCACTGTATACAGAATTAATTAAGTAATAGTGGTTGTTTTCAAATACGGGCACACATATTTACTTTAATTTTGACGTCCCCAACCATGGTTAAAACAACGTTTTGATGTAACGCGTGACGAAGTTTTCCATGAAAATATTATGTAGTCCTTTTAATTGCGGTTAAGTAAAATATTATGTGTAACTTTGTAATTTATTTGGAATGTTTTGTTTGTTTGTATAGTTGGTAAAATATATTTAACTAAATCGAGTCACAAACACAAGTAGCCTAGAGCTGGCGAGGTAATAATTCAAATTGGTAACATTACTCTACCGCGCAAGAATACAAGAAGGGAGTGAGAGGTATTACTGTAGGAGCAGAGTAATGAAAGTAGATTTTTTTTTATTTTGGTGACGACGTTGCCTACTTGGAGATTTCGAAGCTATTTTGTGAGCGGGTTGCATCTTAACTTGAAGCCCCTAAAGCAGTCTAAGCACTATCACAATTAAACACCAATGTGCAAAATATAAATAAAGAGAATAAAATGATAAGTTCACCCTGAGAGGACTCTTTTTTATGTGCTGATAACCCTTTCCCTCTTCCTCTGACGAGTTTACATATTAAAAAAAAAAGGACCCAGTGCGTGTTTACTAATTATACCTGCACATTCTTAATTATAGAACCGACACAACATTCGGTCCATTACTATTAATGTTGTGTAATCGTTAATACATTTTTAGCTATGACTGGAATCAAAAGCGAGATATTTCGTTCGGTAGACAGACGTGCTACTTGCTGAGTTAAGTTGCGGTCTTGCGTATTAGACTGCTCCGCCACCATTACGGAATTTTTATGACTTTATGGTTAAAATCGCCTTCAAAAATTTTAAATCTTCTATACAAACTTTGGTTTTTAAATCCGATGGTTGGTAAAGAGTAAAGGAAGAAAAGTGATCGTTTCTCGGGAAGGTTTTTTTTTTTATCATCTATGTTCTATATTCTATAGCGAGCTAACAGAAGCCGAGCATCCACTCCCAAGCTTCTAAGTGCCTGCAATGTATGGGAGCCATTTATACCGGAGCCTGACCCAGGTGTTCTCAGGATATCCAACTTAACAAAAGGAGAGTAAAGAAGAAGGGAGAAAAAAAAAAACACTTTACTTTTTTTTTTGTGAGAAAACACAGTTAAGCTTTAGGGTCTTCAACGAGTAAACATGTTCTATTTTTCCTCTGCTGCTTTTTTTTTTTTAAGGTGTACTATTAGAAACACTTTAAATAATTTAAGGCTCGAAGTCGTTTACGACTCGCGTGGGTAGGCCTTAAAACTTTAACTAAATGAGGATGTGAATTAATTAATCATTGATTATGAAGGTTTTGATTATAAATCATGGTAGAGTATGGTAGAGCTTATAAGATAGGACCATAGTGCAATTTATCGAGGTAAGATGCTACTTGTCAGGGTAGACTGAATTTATATAGCATCTTTGGCTTGGAAATATTTTTGTGTTTGCTGGTCGTTGCATCATGGTGTTTGACATATATTTGTGTTTGCTTCACGTTGTATAATGGTAGTTGACATATTTTTGTGTTTTCTAGGGGTTGCATCATGGTAGATTTTATAATCACTGTGACTTACTATTCGTTCGAGTTCTACGCTTATGAAGGGGTTCATTTTACTGATTAAATTGGGATAAATTACCACCTGTATTTTTTATCTTTCTTTCTCCACGATAATGTGAACGAATTAAGTTTTTTTTTAATCTTTAAATGATTTAAAAACCCTCCACTCCACTCAGATACGGGTTCATTTTCTGTCAATCTTACCTTATTTATACCTGACCCAATTAATTAAATTAATTAGTTTAATTACATGCCTATACTCCACTTGGATGGTAAGACGCAAAGAAAAATCAACTTTCCAGCTACACCGCCCATAAGCTTTTTCAGCTTTTCACAGTGCAACCCACTGTTACCATCGGGGCGGAACCTTTTGGTCGGACAAGGACCGAAGTTCATGAGTGCTATTCCGGTTTACTCAGGGACCCGAAAATCCAGGCCCGGCCCGCCCATGCCAGACCAGCCTTGGGTTACTTGGGAAACCCCCCCTCAATGGGACCGGATGAGGGTAGGAGTTGTCCCCTTCTTGTGATTGCCCAATCACGAGGGGTCAGAAACTCAGCCTCCGGACGGTTGCCTCCTCCGTACAGCTCTCTACCCCCATCTTTCACTCACAACCCCAACCATAGCCTTCCGCCCCTTCATCACCTTCTTTCCGAGACTAACCGTCCGGAGTTGCCCAGCGGGGACCTCGTGGAGGTGTCCTGACCAGCTATCCCCGCAACAGGGGTACGCACTTCCAACCGCTTAGTGCATGTCCAGGAACCCCGCTCCTCACATACAGATGACCTGTTGGGGTCTTAGCTATGCCCGGACTCCGCCGCCCGAGCATATTGCCCAGGGCCGCCCCGAGGAGGCACCCCGACCGGATTTTCGGAGACTTGTCAGTACCGGGAGGTGGCAAAGACAGTCTAATGCACACTTATATGAAGCGTGTGCGGGCCCAGAGCGCGTCCCTGCCGCCGTACGTCGGGCAGGTGCCTTACGCCTGGGCACCGTGACCCCGCAGTAGCTAGACTGCTGATGATGGGTAGATCAAGTTTCGAATCTCGGTCAGGTGCATTGAGAGTTTTCTCCTTCCAAAGATGATTTCAAACTCTCCCGCCACACAAACCAGGGCTAACTTTAAATTAAACCTTTCTAATCACGATCACATTAGCGTAATTAGTAGCCTACATATGTGTACAACCCGGATGGGTAGTAAGACGCATTTCTAAATATATATATATATATTATATATATATATTTTTTCTATAATCTACATCAAGACTAAATTACATTCAAAATAATCTATTAAATAATAAGTTTTGAATGATAAATATAATATGTATCTATATATACTAAAAACTATGTGTTAAAAATACACTTAAAGCTAATAGTTACTTTATACATGTGATAGTTTAAAATCCGTGAACTACACTTAGAAACTACGTACGTACTGCCTTAAACGTCTTCACTTACTCCTTAATACCACTGGTCAGAGGCGTATCTTTCGCCATAGAATGGCCTGCCGATAATAGTTTTATCGGTGTTCGAGTCCTTTTCGGGTGTAATTTAATTTTTTTAATAAATGTCTTTGCTCTCTCTCCCTCCGCGCAAATGCTGGTACATTTTATATAATTTCAACCTTCCTTATCTGTAGCTGATAGCCTAATAAATACATATGCTAATAGCTCGAACGGTATTAAGACGCGGTGATTAAAAAAGTAACAATTATTTTACTGTTATAAACCAGGTTGTGACATTTAAGTGGATTAGAATTATAAACTATTTGATGTGTCTCTCGGTTTGGAGGACGTTTTTGTTGGACGCCGACGCTGGTAAAGGGGGTGATACTGGTGTCGTGGGTTATCCCCCCCCTCTCCTCCCTCTCTTACCATATGAATGGAGATTGATCACCACCTAGGTTTCCGACAGCTTGCCGGGGCGTTAGTCGGAAATAGTAGTCCGTGGCTTCTGCGCGGCGCGGATTTCGGTCGTACTAGTTGAAAACCGCCCCCCCCCCCCCTTTCCCTTATTTTCTTCTCTTCGCGTTTGTGTTTGTGCTGTGCGGGAGTGGGACATATTTATAGCATGCCAAGTATCTGGGCCACTTTCACCGGGTGAATTACTTCCCCCCCCTCCCCCCCATTCTCACCACCCATTCCCGAAAATCTTCCCTCGTACCCACCAGTATACGTCACTGAGATCTATAAACGTGTCACAAAAACTCCAGGAGGAATTTCAACTCTTGGTTGAATAGGGTTTTCAAACATTGTGTTACTCTTTTTTCGCAAATAATAGATTGTTTTGTACTTTATTAAAAAAGATTGATAGCTCTTCCTTGTCAGCCAAGCTATAAAATTTGCTTGGAAAATGGTTTTAGCTCCAATTAAAAATGAAATAAAATGAAACAAAATTATATAATATAGTTTTTGTTAAAATCATCAAGATTCTATTTCTAAATTTATTTCTATATTTAATTAACATAATTTATTTAACTTTTTGGCAATAAATACTATATGAATTTTTGGAATTTTACTAAGAATGAAATTTAATTTTTGGCACTATATTTTTACAAAAGGTAAATTTAATGAAATATAAGGTTTGATAAAAAAATTATTTATAAACTTTATATTTATTATCTCTTGTTGTACTATATTTTTTTTGAGTATTACTAATTTTTAACTAATGTTCTAAGATAATATGCCAAATACAATATTTTTTAAATATATGTTTGTATTTAATACACCATTATTTTTTAAAACATTATTTGTAAAGTTATAATTGTGTCTAGTGTTTTGTCTGAAAAAATTTGAGTATTTGACGCAGCTCAAAATATGTTTTAATGCAACAAACTATAATAACTACACAATTTAGCTATAATTTACTATCGAGCGATACATTTCACTTTCCTTATCAAAATTTCAAAGTTTACAAAAAAATCGATTTTTTTTAAATAAATTTTTATATGCCAATTAATAAAATGCGAAGCTTCTTTAGCATTAATTTAATTTTCAAGCATTGTCTGAAATCAGAGATTATTTTCAACTCAGGCATTTTAAAAGGATATCAAATTTGCTAAACACTTATTTCTGAACACTCTGTTATTTATTCTCACTCAATCTAACAACCTAGTTAGACTATATATATAATATAGATATTTTAAATATATAAAAATACATATATATATATAATGTTTTAATTACTCTAACGCAGTAGGAATGAGGAGGGTAGAGTTTAGGGAAAATGTGCCTTCAATACAGCTGATTGTTATTTGAACCCCGACCTTTATCTCATCAGCAAGCCGGACTATAAAATGACCTTGATATTTCTAACGGGTGTCCGCGAGACTGGGTTATTCTTTGTAGACCAACATTACTACGGCCTTATTGCGATGTTTTAGATTGGTCGAGAATGTGTCTGTATAGTTAAGTCCTGTGCTTGATACCTGAATGATTCGATATTGTATCATTGCAAAATTGGAAATGTTTCCCCTTTCATGAATTGGTTAGTTAAATAACTTAGTGGTATAATAATGTTTAATTGAAACTTCAGGCATAACTTCTAATACAGTGGGTTAGGCTCCAGACCACTGCTACAAAGCGAATCACATATATTTTTTCCCTTGCAAGTGCATATTAAAACCTAAAAGCATAATCACATTATTTATTGAGTGTGAAATAACACTAAGCCTTTAAAATATGCACAAGTAAAAAAAAAAAAAACTAGTATACTCTTTCCAACCTTAAAGTCGTTGAAAAGCCTCTTAATAGCAAAGCGAGCACAACCATTAATTGAAATTGCCCCATTAGTGAGGTAGGTCCTCCCAGTCCGGGATAATATGGTGGCATTAAGGACAGTACTTTTTATTTTTGGTTCTTGTAAAAGAAAATGTTAGAATGGACACAATTTAGGATTTTGTGGATATAATGCAAATAATTACAGTGGATACAAATAGGATTTTTGTTTTAAGTCGTTGATTTGAAAACTGTCTTAATGGAGAAAATTCAGAATGGATTCAATTCAGGTTTTTGTATTTATTCATGGTGCTTGTTTAAGAAATGTCGGAATAGATATAATTCAGATCCCCCTTGATTTGAAAGGTCTCTAGATTTTAGTCTTGTTTTAACAAAGAGTAATTTTTTTATAAGCTCACAAAATAAAAGTTTAAGATATTTGAGAACTAGTAGCGAGCTTTCCTCTTTATTTTGAAATAATAATAATAATAATAATAATAATAATATTATTATTATTATTAGCACTGAGTCTTACTACCCGTTCAGGTTATACGCACTTACGTTAATGTGTAATGGTAGGGTTATTGTGAGATGAAATGGGGGACCTACATTTTAACGTGGAATCCGAACCATGGTGGAGGCCTGGCATTCCCCACATTCACAAGTTTTAATTAATATACGTCTTGTCAGAGGTGAAGGAAGGGTTTGGTAATAAGATAAATCTGTGCCGGGACCGAGGATTGAACGCCGGACTCCCAGCACAGAAGTCCGGCACCTTACCCCTAGACCATCAGGTCACCTTGAAATAAGAAGTGTGGTAGTTTTATTTCCCCTCTTTTTTTTATTGACATGACAAAGTGTGTTTGTTGGTGTTTGAAGTTTGAAATGGAGTATAAGCGTAGATGGAATAGAGAAGTAGTTTCAGAAAACTACTCAAACCGTTTGGCCCGACAACGATTGATAATTTCTCGCTGACCGAGTACGGCTGCCTACAAATCGAAGTACGACTACGCTATTTAATCTTTTTTACCTCTATTTCAGGAACGAAATTTATAGTTTAGGAATATATTATATCTTTAGCAAAACTACGGTCAGTCATCTTAAACCTCGACAGAAAATTCAATGCACTGCGCTCGTGTTTCATTGAAATATATTTAAACCTGATTCGGTGGCCTCGTGGTCTAAGGCGTCACTATTGCAATAAACTAGCCTGCATATGACAGGGAGATTGGAGTTCTAATCCCGATTGGGTGTACTGAGGGTGGTTTTCAAAAACTGTTTTCCATACTCCCTCCGCGCAAATGCGAGTATATATCCTCTAAATTCAACCTTCTTAATCCCTAACTTATGGGCGTAAATGGTACATGTGCGTATAACCTAAACCTATAGTAAGACGTGGCACAAAAAATAAAATAATATTTAAGCTGCTGATTAATTTCAACTGAGCTTACGTACGTTTGAACACGCATATTTGGTATCCCTGCAATCTACGTTTAATCAGACATGTATGTGTATTTAGAAGCGTGTGTTATACTGAACTGATCGAAGGAAGGGAATGGCAGAATATGTGTTTATCGCGCGTGGGTGGGATAGTTAATTGATAGACGCCACCAACGCAGTCTCGCTATTTCCCGTCATCAATTTGCTATCTAAAAAACCTAGACCATACAGCCCGATCTAACCATACTCCTCCTTCCTCCCCGTGTTGCATTATCTGTTCGGGTCATATGCTTATATATTAATTACGCTAATTAAGTAAGAATCAGTAAGGTAAATAGCTTTGGTGGCCGCATGGACTATTGGTCTAAGGCAGGTTTATGTGGGTTCCCAAACTTTGTAGACCGAAAGAGACCTTGAACCAGAAAGAAATGCGTGCTGGAGCACTTATAAAATTTGTTTACACTAATATTACGAACATTCAATAACGACCGTTTGGCTGTACTGAGGGTGGTTTTTCCAAAATGGTTTTCCACGCTCCATCCGCGTAGATGCGAGTACACTTCCTTTAAATATAACCTCTCTAATCCTTAAGACCATTAGCGTAATTAGTGCATAAGCGTATAAACCTAGTGGGTATTAAGACGCGTTGCTAAATAAAACAAAATCAAATAACGACCGTTAAAATTTACAAGTATAAAATTATAAAACAAACGAAAATCATCACAAGGCTGTGCCTTTGGCAAATGTCCTTTATTCAGATTTGAAAAAATGGGCAATGCTGCTGCTATTTATAATGTGAAATAAAAAATATAGAATATTCTAAAATGGGCTCGTGGAGTCTGGGATAACCATGACTGAGCCCAGTGGCTCGGTAGAACACAGTTTGAAAAACGCTGTTCTAAGGCGTTATTTTCGCGATAAACTGGACTGCTGATGACGGAGAGATTGGAGCTCAAACTTATTTGGATGTACTGAGGGTGGTATTTCAAATATCGTTTACCACACTACCCCCCACACAAGCTGGTAGACATAATCTCAATTCATTGTCGGGAAAACTGTGCCCTAATATCATCCATCACTAATAGGTGTGAAAAGTGCACCCACGTGGCCTTGTCTGTCTCACCTAAATAATTTTAACAAGGTCTTGTGGGTGCACATTTATAACTTTCCTCACGACCTTATCAATTTCACCGGCGTGGATCACTTCATCGTATGTGGGTATTTCAAATCGACTCATCGCAAATCATAAGGTCTTGAGGAGATCAAAGTACATCGATTCATCGCACCTGTTTCTTTGCCTGTTGGTTAGGTTAGGTTAGGTTTTTCAATGAAATAAAAAGGAGTTTGTATCTGTAAGCATTTTATGTGAACGTATAAATTGAAGTTAACAAACTTTTTATTGACTTTTACTTAATTTTTTAAATCTAGACTGGACTCTTCAAACACTTTGTTAGGTCCTTGGGCGTACTTGTTTTGTAAGTGTGTAAAACATTATAAGGGGTGCACTTTTCCCACCCATTGGTGCGATGTGTGTTAGGAGGGCGCAATTTCCCGTAATTAGTACGTTTGCTTGCACCCCGAACGGCTTGAAATAAAGTTGCTAAATACATAATATTGATGAAGTTAGCATTTTAGATATAAATCTAATTGCATTTGCATGGAGAGAGAGTGAGAAACCATCCACAAAAAAACCCACCTTTTTTAGGTTTTAATGTGGTTCTAACTCTGAACTCTTTGTTTTCGGAAGTCCTGCATCTTGTGAGAATGATGACTTAGATCATTCGACTCTCGAAGCGGGTATTTTTCGAGTTGATATAACAATCGTTTGTACCACAAACTACTTTTATTTTAATATAGTATATTTATTTAACGATCGGTTCTAAATTATTTAAAGACAAACACAGTTGTTGTAGACAGTTCACGATAGTGTTTATTTTTTATGACAGTTTAAACGTTATTAAACTACCATTTTAGCACTCATCCATTTCATGTAAAGTATTAAGGTCGATTCACAACAGATTTCAAGTTGACACAACATATTTTCTCCCATGTGAATGGATATGTTATTATTTTTATATAACTATTCAGCTATAAAGTCACTGTGAACGGACTTAAAGAACTTTTTTTTTTCCTAGCACCGCGTCTTACTATCCGTTCGGGTTAAACGCCTATATACTAAATTACGCTGATGGTTTTAAAGATCAGGAAGGTTATAATTATATGCAGTGTACCCACATTTGCGTGGAGATAGAGTAGAAAACAATTCTAGAAAAAAACCTTAATACACCCGACATATATTTGAACCTCAATCTCCCCGTCATCAGAAGTCCAATCTAATGCGAGAGTAGCGCGTTAGACCACGCGGCCACCGAAGCGGGTTGTATCTTTATTTATTGCATCGTGTGAAAAAGCCTAGCTTCCCGTAGTTTCATTTTACTGCCTTACCGGGAAGCGAACCACGAGGTGAATTTTCAAACCTCTAAGGTAGATTCGCTACTGACCATGTCCTCACTACGAACTTTTTGTACCATAGACGAGGTGCCCGTCTAAATAAAACAGTAATGTTTTCCAAGGGCTGGAGAAGGGAGGCGGCGGTCATCGGATAGTCTCCCACACGTCAGTGCGTGTTTGTTGGAGTTTATGGTGGTTGGAGGGGACAGGCGCAACGATGACTGCACCTGTTTCGCTTGTAGAGGAATATAAAGGAGAGGGGGGGGTGGAGGGATGGGAGCATCGCAGCCACTGGAGCCTCCAGCATCTCTCTCCCCCCCCTCCTCCCAATGGCCTTTCCCCTCCCTTCGTTCTCTTCGTATGTAGGCTCGTCGGCCACGAGCGTCCTGGCGGCAGTTCGAACAACTACTTGGTCAGGAACGGATCTTTTCAACCCGAGCGCGCTTTAATAATAATAATAAAAATACCACACAAACCTTTCGGGCCTTTCGACAACACCTGTCGCGCGTTGTGTGCCGTGGCGTATAATTCTCCCCTCATACCCTACCCTCCACCCCTGCCTTGCTATAAACAATATTAATAATATTAATAAAATACACCGCGACGGCAGGAAGGAATCAGTGCGTTCATGATGGTAGTGTTAATGTGCGACGGTTAATGGGGGGGTTTTAATTGACACGCCTGTGACGTGTGTGTTTCTGATTTGTTTGTCTACACTTTTAAGTCAATTATTACGATTCACAAATCTGTCTTTAATTTGGCGTATGTGTTTAAAAAATATGCTTATCTCAATCCGCCTTTGTGATATCGTGAAAAGATCAAATGGGTACGACCGATTAATTTACATATAATATATTATACCATTTAATAAAAATAATACTTATTCGCAATCTATTGATATACATATTAATGTATAACATCTATCCTATAGATTTAAAAAAAATAATATATTATTTGCAATGGAATTAATTAAATATCGCCTACGTTTTTATATGTGATTAATCCGCTATTATTTATTTAAGAGCTTATATCAGTTCATTCATACATCGTTTAAGTGAGAATTGTATTTAAATATGGACAAGGATATGGATAACTCAATCGGTAATAATTTGGTAAACGTCATATATTTAATCTACACTGTTCAATTTTGTCAAGAACACATTTTTTATTTCAATTTGCTTGTATAGAATTTAATTTATAAAGATGATGCTCTCCACAACACGTGGTTTGGTGTAGTGTTTACCACACCAGACTCTGACCATGGAAGTCAGGGTTAAATCCTAAGCGGGTGCAGTTTGGTTTATTTTTGTTACACTTTATTGTATATTATCCTCGTTTCAAGTGACTGCTGGTATTATTCCTTGAAGTTCATCCTCCTCACCTTCCCTTTGATAATTTAGTGTACGTCGTCAATATCCATAAACCTCACTTTCGTTTTATTAACTGCCTCTAAGATATTATTCCAACCCCTTTGTCTTGAATTAGACAGTTAATAGCTTTGATGTTAAAAACATTTTATTATCTCAACATCCCCCCCCCACCCATTTCATGTGTAAAAAACCTTCATAATAATCGTTATTTAATTCTTTAAATAATTTTCAAATTTCTAGTTACTACTGTAGCTGTGACTAAAAATAACAAGTAAATAGTACGACACAATTCCACAAACTTTCTCATATTGTGTATTATATCTGAAAAGAAAATGTTCAAAAATAGTTTTTCAGTAAACTAATCTTAAATAAGTTTTCTTTATAAAAACAAACACACCATATCTATTTATTTAAATTTTAAACCGAATTGAATAAATCTTTTTAACAAATTTATATTTTCAAAAATAAGTTATCTAACTTAAAATTATTTTCAATTGTAAAAATAAAATCTTATATTTATTTGTAATTGAAAATAATTTCTAGATACCAATTTTAATCTTCAAGAACAATTTTGAAAAAGTTCATATTTATATGGTTTTTGGAAGTTAAATTAATTGAAATTAGAAAAATAAAAACACAATGTATCATATAAGATAGTCCTTAAGATATTAATTTTGAATAAAACTGTTAGTTATTTTCAAAAAAATTTCAAATGTTTGAAAATCACTTATCAATTAACTATTCTTCAACGATTTTCTACCTAAAAACCAAGTTTACGATAATATTTGTTAGGTCTAGAACACCCTAGATGTTAATTAAAAAAAATCGGTAAAGCCATTTTCGAAAAGTTTGGAATTAAAAAAAAATATCTTATCAAAAAACTAATCTTAATTTGAGGGCTAGGGCCGAAATTTAAAGAAAAGTTCTGAGGTATCACGCTATAACATCTAAATATAGAGTTTTAACAAAATCCATTAACCCGTTTGAGTTCTATGGCTAGGGATACATGGACGAATGGAAAGACAAAAGAAAATGTTTAAAAAAATAAACTTGTTTCAGTTCGGACAAAACGTAAAGATGCATCAATATCTTGAGATAGAAAACTCTCACATTACAATACTTTCTCGGATATGAGAATCATCAGATTAGATTGCCTTTACGGAGAGTTAAAAGTTGAATATATATATTTTAATTTTAATCGTTTCAGAATTGAACTTAGGTTGCAGTTTTGATTACTTACAGTCTACTACACTCCAGACCTTGGTGCGACTTTACGTAAGTGCTTATGACCAAAATGCAAACACAAACTATTTACTTGCCAATATCAGAGTTCCTACACATCCTGAAAGACATGGTGAATTTTCTAAGCTCCTCGAAAAGTATGCAGAAAGTTGATGAAATAGGAAATCTATGTTGGATCTTGGAAAAATGATTGAAAGGGGAATGTGTTTTGGTTAAATATGATGCATAAAATGCTGTCATTTTACATAATTTTGTTAGAAATAAACCCGCCTCAATGGCGTAGTTGGCTAACGCGCTTGTCGTATTGAGCTTGACTGCTGAGGACGGGGAGATCGAGGTTCAAATCTCGGTCGGGTGAACTGGGGGTGGTTTTTCCTAAACGGTTTTCCACTCTCCCTCCACGCAAATGCGGGTTCACTTCCTCTAATTCAACCTTCCCAATTCCTAATCCATTAGCGTAATTAGTACTTAAAGCGTATAACCCGAACGGTGTGCTAAATATTGTTAGAAATAGGATTTTAGGATTAAAAATGTTCATAATGGGTTTTTAGTTTTATAATCACATATAATTTGTATTGTCTTATGTTGTACAATTCATCATAATCATATAGAGACATACAATGTTATACTTAATTGGAAGATTTTTAAATTTGCTTGGAAATGGGCTGGGGAAAACCTCAGAATTTTCATCTGGAGCACTCCTCCTGGAATTTTCATCTGGAGCACTGATTCTGTGACTTATTTTATGTTATCATTTAATACCAGGATAATGGCATAGAAGGCGGTAGGGGGGATGCCGACATCGCATTATGTCATTAATTATTACTCTGATAATGAATTATAATGTGCATTTTTTTTAAAGGAAAGAATTTAGTTTGTTGTCTTAATTTATTTAATCAAAATTAATTTATAGAAGGTGAAATTCAAACAAAACGCACCAGGATTCACTTGGTAGTTAGAAAATAGGGGCAACCCCTGGATAGGTAGTGAAATGTGGTGATAAAAATAAAAATTCTACACTTTTGTATATATATAAAATTTTTGTCGTCCTCGGTGGTCTTGGGGTAAAATACTCTCCTATTACCCGATGTTCGTGGGTTCAATCCCAGCCAGCGCCGGCGGATTTTTCTTGAGTGATATCAACCCGTAGCACAACTTCCTTCGGAGGAGCCGTAAGTCCCATTTCAACCGTTAACATTAAAAATAACCCTGGTAGGTAATGTGGAAACAACCTTTCCAGTCAAAATTGATAGACTTCTTTCGGGCTCGCTCATAGAAATTCTCTTGTGCTTGTAGGCCTATAATCAGTCGTTTCAGAAAGTGCACGTTTAATACCTTAAATAAATGAACAAGTAAAAAAAAATATTTTTTTTTCATATATATTTATCTCGATACTTTTATTTCTCTCCTTTTATTAATATTTCTTTATGTCGTAGGGACCATCCAGTTTTGCTTTGATACCCCTATCTCTCGAGTCATTGACCGTGACGCGATCAGCTTGGAAAACCTTGCCGTGATATATTTTTTGTGAAGGAGGGGTAGAGAAGGGAAGTAGGCCATCTAAGGACAATCCACTTTAAAAAAAAAAAAAGCTGTGCGCACTTTGGACCACAGGGTAGGTCAGTTCTGTGTATCAACTTGAAGTTAGAGGCCTCTGTGATGGTCCGTACTGGGACATGTTCGGTCGTATGACGATGTTTAAATCTTATCGACTGGGGTTTTATAGCGTGCGAATGCCACTGTGCTCTAATGGTAACAAATCCTGAGGTCCCGGGTTCAATCCTTGGCGTTTCCAAAATTTGTCTATGTATCAGTGGGTCTGGAATGCGGTCGACTCAGCCTCGTGGGGCCAAATCAGGATAACCTGAATGAAAAAAAGTAGCGGCTCCAGTTTAGAAAACTGAGAATAACGTCTGGAGGGTTCGATGTGCTGACCATACGATACCCTCTATCCACACAAGTTGGCACTATCTTCGTCAACATACTGCGGTCACTCGGTTGGTATGGCTTGATTGCGGGTTGACACCATGGACTTTTTTTTATAGCGTACACTGGCTTGTGGGCACTTGGATTAAACGTCAAACTCTTTTAGTTACACTTGTCGGAGGGGTTGTGTTTCGAATCCTGGCTGGGTTTACTTTGTTTGGTACTTTCCGAATGGTTTCTCAACCTCAATGCAAATGTTGGTACATTTCCTATAAATATATATCCTACTTTTAACCCATTAGCTTCATGGGAGGACTTTTTAAGATCAGATGGGTAATTTGAGGGGGTGGTGAAAAGAATATTAAAGTAGTGAATTTATTTATGCCTTTGTTTTTCCCCTTTGTTTTTCACCGCGTATTTTAGTATCCGTTAGGGCTAAACGTATATTTTAATTAAGTCCACGCAAATATAGCAAATATACCTGAATTTTCATGAAAGAGAGTGAAAAACTATTAGGAAAAAAAAAACTCAGTTCAACCGAGTTGGTTTCGAACCCTATCATTCTGTAATTTCATGGAAAGAGAGTGAAAAACTATTTAGGAAAAAAAAAAAACTCAGTTCAACCGAGTTGGTTTCGAACCCTATCATCTGTAATTTCATGGAAAGAGAGTGAAAAACTATTTAGGAAAAAAAAACTCAGTTCAACCGAGTTGGTTCGAACCCCTTCATTCTGTAATTGTTAATCCAATCTAACACGTGAGTGATGCTTTAGACCCTGTGCCACCGTTGTGAGCTATGTCATTATTAGTTCGTATGTACTGTAAAATGTTCTTAAGGGTCCATTCACTGGTAATCAGAATATATATTCCATAAATTGAAAAATGGCGCCTGGGAAAGTGAACCGAAACCGAGACCCTCTGCTTAGTACGCCAATATCCCTACCACTGAGCTATCCAGGAGTCGTCCCGTGCGCAGGCTTGTTCTTTAATGATATTTTAAGGCAGAATCTATTATGGATGGGTGAAAATTGTCAATTACATATGATTGATCAATTATCAAGATCGCCACCTATCAGATAACGCAGCCTCCTTTGACTCTGGAGAACTAAACATAGCTGAGAAGATTTAATAAAACAGCTAACGGCTCTTTTGTACACACCATTACTTCGAGAATCCCCCCCCCCCCCCTTAATAATAAAGTTTAAATCTGGGTCTTAAGGAAATTATATTGTCTGGTTTATAGAATACAACTATTTGGGAATATTAACTTTCCTTTAGCCCTTGCCTGTAACCGAACCAAGATTATCTTAACTTTTAGTTGGTATTTTTCAGCCTGGATCACGAGGGTAAACAATGTTTTGTTGGGGAGGGGGGGTCTCAGTTGATAAATGCTCCTTTCAACTGTTCCAAGTTTCTACTTCAATTTGTTAAAGAAGGGGGAAGGGAGGTTTTCAACGAAATGCGTCTAAAATCCCTGAATAGCTCAGTTGTAGAGCATTGGTGCGCTATGCCAAAGGTGCCGTATTCGATTCCTTTATCCAGGTGTCATTTTCAATTCATTTGAAGTTTAAAATAAAACGAGTGTTTGTTCGACAAAATTGGCTCAAGCGTTTTCTTAAAAATTCAATCACCGAAAATGGGCTTATCAAATTATATCAAGATGCAGGGATGAGAAATGTAGGATTTATAAAGTAAAGTAACCGCATTTGCATGGAGGAAAAGTGTGATACATTTCAGTCAATCTGGGTTATACCATGGATCTTCACCGGCGAACCAGACAAGACGAGATTGACGGTTCCCCCCTAACTCCCACCCTTCACACGCACACATGGCATTGAGCGTGATTTATTTCGAGCCGGCGACAGTTTGTTGTTTGTCGCGCGATCTGCGGCACACTCGTGAGATCAATAATTAGCAACAATCCATATGGTACGGTTATCCTCGCAATAATGGGCCGAGGCATTCGGCCGTGCATCGAGTGCGGGTCATTAGCGACCAAATTACAGCCTGCAATTACAAGCCACGTGATGACGCCTCGTTAACGATTCTCTGCGCATGCGCGCGCTTCGACGGGAGCTCGTAGAGCAAGTGTGGCGTCACTCCTCAAATACTACCTCCCTTCCCCTCAATTACCCCGCACTATATAGTTAATAATAATAATAATAATAATATAATGTATTTTTTTATATTGTTACTGATTTTAACTACTCTTTAGTTATTTGTTATTATTGCTATTTTTTATTCCAATCATTATTAATTAATATTTTTTTAGTAACTATTCATCAGTATACATAATTATTTAACTATTATTGTTTATCTTATTTTCTCGTCTAATTGTATATATATTTATAAGTTACTTGTGTACTTTTCATTGCTAGCCTGTTTATAGGTATTACGACTGTTGGCCAATACAATAAAGGAAATTGAAATTATTGAAATTAATGTTCATTGCAATCAAAGCTTCTTTCTTCCCTCAAGGTGTGATTTTTAATGTTTTAAAGGGTAGTTGAATTTGGATTAATTGCTTTACCAGTGATTTCAAAGAAATTTTGTATTGCTCTCGATATGTTATTACTTATATAAATATAATAATGACATACTTTAATGGTGGTGTTAATGCTACCACATTTTCTTAAACTCAACCAAAACTTACAATTAAAATAATTGCTATTAGGTGTTCTCTCTTAATGACAGGTCTATATTCATTTGGTCATTGAACTTAGACTATCAATGCGCTCTGAACTCGGCCTCCTCTTTAGCTCTCAGAATTTTCTATTTTCCATCAAGTCATCCACTATTTGAATCTTACTCTTTACTAAACACCTTTTCTCCCATCTTTTCCTTCTATGACGTTGTGCAGAAGACAGTTCCTGTTTTCCAACTCCTGGTTTTGGACTTTGATTTTCATTCTTGGCTCATTTTTTTTTAAATCACCAAAACGTTCGACTTCTCAATGTTGAGCTCCTTGCCATATCTTCTTCATACGAGACGTCCAATCCTTTCCTGCAACTCTTCTTTATTTTTGCCTACAAGTGTTAGATTATCTGCATATTTTATTGGGTCTATGACGCAGCCTCCTGTCCTGAAATTGTCACATCCCTCCAGGGATTCCCTGACCAGCCACTCACCATACAAGTTGAACAGACTAGGTAACAAACAGCATCCCTGCCTTACTCCTTTTCCTATATCTTCGCTGTTAGTATCTCCATCATTCAGCCTCAACTTCACTCGCTGCCCAAGGTACAGGTTTGCAATCGGCCTTGTATCCCTCCAACTAATGCCAATATTCTTTAGTTTTCCCATCAGTTCCTTCCATTTCACTATCTGGAACGCCTTTTGCCAGTAAATGAAACCAACGTAGACCTCTTCCTTGACTTCCAATACACACTATGAAATTATTCTCATGAACCTGATGGCATCTCTGGTTCCCTTTTCCTTTCTACATCCAAATCACACTTTCAATTTTCTTTTCCAATCGCCTGTTGAGTATTCTTTCTCCGATCTTCCCCACATGATAGATGAGGTTTATGGTCCTGGGGTAAATGCACTTTTTGGCTCGGTTTGCTCACGCGCGTGCGCGCGCACACACACCCACACCCACACACAGAAAAAGGTGTTATCACGTCTCACTTTCGTGTCTCACACACGCAGATTATTTACCAGTTTTACCCATTTAATTCCTCTTTCTTAAATCGTTGGCTAGGGTTTTCCATGAATGAGAAGCTGAAACAGTGAAAGAATTTGAGAAGCGATTGTAATTATGAATAAGAATAAATAAAATGGAGTTCTCTTGTGAACGAGGGGTGAAACTATTAATAGCTTTTAGTGAGCTAATACGTAAAGAGAGTTATATTATACTTTACGTTAATATACGAGTTTATGGACGCTTTTATGACAGTGTTCCCAACCTCATAAAAACGTAGTTATGATCTTTAAAAAAAAATATTGTGCTTTAGATTGCACAAAATTCAATCACAAAACTTTTGCAATGTTGCGTGGCTTTATTAATCTTTTATATTATTAATATTTTAAATAGATACAAGTTTGTAAATAAAGTTTCTGTTCTAGTTTTAATTCACTTTTGTTAGGATCTGAATCTGTTTTAATACCTTTCTTTGCAAAAGTAAAATACTGTTATAATTGACAGGGTTTATTATAAAAGAAAATACTTTTCCTTTATCTTTAGAACTTTTCCATGCAATAAACACTTGTGAATTTTTTTAGCACCATGTTTTAATACCCTTTCATGCTATGCGTTTATATACTAATCACGCTAGTGGGTTAGGAATGAAGAAGCTTGAATTTATAGTAAGTGAACCCGCACTTGCGTGGAGAAAGAATGGTAAACTATTTAGAGAAAAAAAACTCGGTAGACCCGACCGAGACTGAACCACGATCTCCCCTTCATCGGCAGTTTTGTCTTTTGCGAAAGTATCACTTTAGACTATGTGGCCACCGAAGTGGGTGGAATTAATTTTAAAATGATAACACAAATATTATACATTTTTATATATAATAGCTTCCTTAAATCCTGTTTATTAAAATATTAAAAAAATAAGCGTACATTTTGTTAAGTTTATCATTGAAAAGTACCAGTTTTTGCCAAATGATTTACAATAAGGCCCTATCTTATAAACCACACATAGTGTAAACGTCATGGTAAACGGAGTCTGTATAAAAGTTTTTATTTTTTGGTTGATAACAAGTTTAGTTTTATTCTAAAGATATAAAACATATTTCCCTCAAATCCTTATTTAATTACAATATTTTAAAATGCAATTCAGAAAAATATCATTAAATATTATTCTTACGCTCAGGAAATCTTAAATCCTAAGTGTTAATTTATAATTCTTTTTACTCTTTTATAAAAAAGGTAAGAGATAAATCTAATGACGTGTGTGTGTGTGTTGTATATAATATATATTATATATATATATTAATCATCTATAACATTATATTGATGAAGACATCTCTAACTATATGAAAACATAAGAAATATTGCATAGGGACTGTAATAACAAAGATTCTAACCGTCACTTGAGCAAATTTATTCTCCCCATGCAAATACCACCCTCGCCGCGTTGAATGTTATAATTACGCGTTAGGGTTTGAGCCGGGATTCTTTTTAAATCTCTTTTTAAGCCTAGCTGCCGGTTATATATATCGCGTCTAATGGCCTCTAAATGTCTTTCTCAGGACAAGGTCGAATTTTAACCAAGACAACCGCGTCGTTTTCTTAATTTCTTGTTTAGTTAGCAGCAGGGTATGGAAAAGAAAGGTGGGTATGGTGGGTATCCTAAAAGCACGGCCTAGTATGGAGGCCCAACTAGTTTGAATTGGCTAAGGAGGGTGACGGGAAATTCAGGGGCACTTTTATTTCCAAATTTGTTCTAATTAACATCCACGTTCTGAACAGACCGATTAATTATTACATCAGAACACTAATTACAAAGACCCGTCTTTGAGGTCGTATGGTCTAATCCCTAAGGCGTCACTCTAGCAATTTGATTAGGCTGCTGATAATGGGTTCGAATCTACGGTCGGGTTTACTAGGGGTGTTTTTTCCCCCCATAATGGTCTTCCACTCTCCCTTCAGGCAAATACGGCTAAAATTACTCCAAACTCTACCTTCCTCATCCCTAACACATTAGTTTAATTAGTAGATATGTGTAAACATGAGTGGATAGTAGGACGCGGGGACAAATAAAACTTCACGAAGTAACTCTTAAGTCAAAGTTTAGAACAGACACAACACCCCTTACCCCGACTTTTAATTTAGCACTATGAAAGGGAAAACCTGGAATCAAACCCTAGGCCCTTTAGTTCTGTAGGCGTACGCATTTCTGACTCATGAAAATGTGGTATTCTAACTTGGTTTATTTCAAATGTCATTATTATTTTGATACTATTTTATTCAATACAGTTTATAATTCTAAATTTAATTAATAATTTATTTTTTATCACAATAGTTTAAAAAAAACCAATGGATTAAAACTGAAAAAACTTAATTTTAATCACAATTATTTATATATAGTAAGTTATTGTTTAACAACTATTTATTTGTTTAGTTTCGTCCGATTATCATGAATTACAAATTACAATGCCAGCTGGAAATTCCTAAAATTGTTCTTATTAATAATTTAAGTACGCAGCGGCAATGAATACGCGATAGTCGAGGATACCCAGGTGCAGGTAGTTAAAGAGAATTGAGGAAATGTAAAAAAACATATTATCATTATCATTATCGTTATCATTATTACTTTTCCTCGCAAATAGTGGTAAGACATTATTATCCTTTACTCGTTTCTCTCTTCTGGTATAAACTAGGATAAGAGGCTCGGAATCAATCGCGTAAACTCTTGTTACAGAGCGCAAACACACAACGCAGTAATTAGCTTTCTCCTGCGATATCTGCAACTTATTACACACCAGTGAACGCCTGGTTGCGTTATATTTATTTTCTATAAGCATGATGCTCGTTAGAATTATTTTTTACTGCGTCTTACTACCCATTCTGGTTATGCACTTAAATACGAACTATGCTAATGGGCTAGGGATAAGTAAGGTTGAGTTTAGAGGGAGTGTACCCATATTTGCGGGGGGTGGGGGGGGGGGGAGAGAAGAGTGGGAAACCATATAGGAAAAAAAACGCCTTCGGTAGAACCGACCGGGATTCTAAACATGATATCCCCGTCATCGGCAGTCTAGTCTTTCGTGAGAGTTATGCCTTAGACCATGCGGCCACGGAAGAAGGTAATCCGAACTTAATAAAACCAATGGGTTAGGGACGATGAAGGTTTTTACTTTAGAGTAAGTGTATTCTCACTTGCTTGGAGGGGGGGGGGGGGAACATTTAGGAAAAAATCCTTGGTATACCCGACCGTGATTCGAACCATGGTCTCATTGTAACCGGAAACTTAATGTTTAGTCCGCTTTTACATCGATGAGGGTCTATTAATTTGTTTTAATAATGACTTGACTAAAGTTTTATCTGAGTATAACCCGAACCGGTAGTAAGACGTGGTGCTAATAATAATAATAATAATAATAATAATAATAATAATAATAATAATAATAAAATAAAGTTTTATCTGAAAGTCTGAGCAATGTCTACACTCTACTGGGGGTGGAGTTTTATTGCAGTAAAATATTTTTTTCTACCCGTTTTTATCTTGATACTCATTATTTTGTCCGGTTTAAGCTGTGCCGTTTAACTTTTTTTTTTTTGCAGCCATAGTGTCCTCAATTTTTCAACTGTTTCTTGTGTCCATGTTAATATCAATATTAATCATCCCCAACACAGGGGGTCACACGGTCCTAAGTTTCAGACTCACACCACAGAGGAGCTTTGCCGACTGGTATGTTGAGGTTCGAACCTCGGTCGGGGGGAAAAAGAGCAGTTTTTCACATTTGATTTATCCCTGTAATTTTTTCATCCCTTCTTTACGCTAATTCAAGTGCTTTTTTTGTGTGTCTAACTTATTCTTATTTTTCAAATTAATCTCATAAAAATCTTGTTCGGTGTTTTAGTTAATAATGAAAATTCTTGTCGAACGTAATAATTAATTAGGCATGTATGAATTGTAATAAAAAACTATGGTCTAATGCGTCACTCTCACAATAGACTAGACTCACGATGACAGGGAGATCTCAGTTTGAATCCCGGCCGGTTGTACTGAGAGTGGGTTTTCCTTCGCCCTCCACGAAAATGAGGTTACACTTTCTCTATTATAATAATTTATCATCACTAATTCACTAGCGTAATTAGTACATATACGTATAACATAAAAGGTAGTAAGAAGCACTGTAAAAAGATAAGACGTGTGAATATAATAATTAATTATAAGAATTGTGTTAACCCGAACGTAATAAGTAATAATAATAATAATAATAATAATAAAATAGATGCATCAACCTTTCATTGAATATAGACATGCTGATAAGATTCGTCCTCCTTTATAAACTGTGTATTGGAGGAAAGAGGAAAAAAACAAACGGGGAGGAGGTGAGAGAGAGTTGAACTAATCTGGGAACTTAAAATTCTTACGTGAATGGGTAATAGGGAAAATGTTATAAGAAATAATATTTAAAAGAGACAAAGAGAGATAGAAAATGTAACCCTATATAGTTTGTTTAATTCTGACCCACTGAACTGGGCAACTCTTTTATTGTGATTCCCAAAGTTAATTTTGGTTCACTTAATAATGAAGGAAAGTGTTTCAATAAGTTTGTTACACTTTAAACTGGTTTTACAAAATTAAATCTTAAATGTATGAAATAAATGATGTTATATTTTTAATGTGACTCACCTTAAATACAAAATTATAAAATTAAATTATTTGTTTATAAAATTTCAAGTTAAATTTTACAGATTTAAAACTTGATTTCTTGAAACCGGTTTAAAGTGTAACAAATTAAATTAAATCCTTTCCATCATTACAAATACATATGCTCCTTACTACATTTTTTAGAATGTTTTTAAAAAGGGTTCACTTGCTCTAAAAAAAATACCCTTCTTATTCTTTTTCTTAAGACTATTTATTTTAATTAGTTGCCCTGTCGTATGACAAGCTCATTCCTTTTGTCAGTAAACTTAGATCACTAATACGCTCTGTCCTCTCTGCCTCCTCTTTGAGCTCTCAGAATGTTCTTCTTCCCTTCAAGCCATTCAGTATTTGAATCCTCATTCTTCTAAAGATAGTCTTACCCCCAACCTTTCCTTCTATGAAGTCGTGAAGAATACAGTTCCTCCTTAGGATGTGTCTGATCCAGTTTGCTTTGTACCGGAGAATCGCATATAAAATTGTTATCTTTTCAGAACTCTTCTTAGGACTTCATTTGTCACCCTATCTGTCCACCTGATCTTCTCAAGTCTTCTCCAGCACCATATTTCAAAGCTCTCTAAGTATTTCTTTTCCATCTTCACAAGAGTCAAAAGTTTATCCTCCATACAGCGTGATCCTCCAAATGTAGTATCTCATTAGTTTCTTCTTCGGTTCCAAACTCAATTTGTTGATCATCGGTAACGTCTTCTGGTTGAAATATGCCTTGACCATGGCGATCATCGATCTAATTTCTATGGTGTTTTAGGTAGGTATCCTTTGTCTTTAGAATTGCCAGGTACTTTAAACTGCTCTATGCTTTCCAACTCCTGGTTTTCAATCTTGATTTTCAATAGATCATAATTTATTTTAATCCCTATCACCTTTGACTTCTTAAGATTATATGGTTGAAATAGCTTAGTGTATATTATATTTCATGAAAAAAACTTATTGACAAGTTCACGTAATTCGGTAGAATAACCGTACTGGAAAGTTTATCATTCGAGAAAATGTAAAAGGTACAATTCTTAAAATAGGACGAGGGAGGGTAGATTAAATCGAGAAAACATATTTTAGCAAATAAATACGCGTGGGTGGGTTATTGGTTGCCATGGTGGGTGTAAAGGTAATTCAGTCGTTTCTCTCTTCAAGGACTATTTTTTATATCTCGATAGGAATTTCACAGAGGGATTTTCTCCAATACTTTTTTTTTGCTTACATGCGGGTTAAATTATTGTCACTGGGTATATTTAATATTTTTTTGCCCTGTAAACGAAAAAAAAAAGCTTTTAATTTGATTAAAGCGAGATAAATATAAATGAAAAGGATTACATTTTGAGTTGGATCTAATATTTATTCTACCTGGAATCAACAAAGAAACACGTCAAAATATTGAGTGCGAATAGGCTAGAATTTGATTGACATTTACAAAAGTATTTTTTAATAAATTCATAATTCATAGGTCAACTCATATAGTTTATCATCTTTAATTTTGTACATTGGGTAATATTGTTGATACAATATTATAATTTAAGCGAGCGTAGTTAGGCTTTGTTTTAATTAGACCATTTGGCAAAATGATTTTCACTCTATCCGGATATTTTTTCCGCGATAACTATCAAATTAGTACCAATTTTAACTAAGTTTAAAAGCGGCATTCACGAAAAAACAATTATTGGTGTTTGAGTATTATTGTATTTTTGAATTTGAGTCATTTAACTTTTCAAAATATTTAAGAGATATGGGTATGACCAAAATTGGAAACATCCGTTCATGTAAAGTACCCTCTAGGTAAATTTCCAGGAAACATGTTTCTTTGTATTTACTACTATTTAAATATCTGGATAAATAGAAATTCCTTTTGGAAAACACGGAGGATTTTTGTATTAGAAAGCTAGTGGGAAACCCTATTCAGCGTCATAAGCCTCATACCTCGACTTCTATAATCATTGCAATGTTTTTTTATACAGCTCCGTATGAATATAGCCCAGGCGGTGGTCAATAAATACAAAATTTATCGTTCTTCGTCAAGCATAAGCTTGCCTCTAGGATGAGCTCTTGTGTATGTTTTTATTTTATTTTGCTCCTATCCCCCTATTCTCCCACCCCCTTCACTTACACACACACACACACACACACACACACACACACACACATCAACCCAGAGTCCTCCCCTCCCCCACCGCACCCCGTTTCACACACTCACCTTTTATACGAAGCTGTTCACTGAACAAAAACAACACCGAGTCTGTTAATATTTATCTTTTCAAGCTCTACGTGCTTCTGATTTAAACCGCGTTTGTATTTTAGGAAAATTAAAGTGTATTTTGTGTGTGTGGTATTTGTGAAAAAACGTTCAAAGCCATTTCTAGAAGTAAATAATATCCATACAACATAAATTAAATGCCGAGATGTATTTACTTATTCATGTGATCAGAAAACGTTTCGAGTTTTTGTTGTTGTTGTGGTTTTAAATACTATAGGTATATTAAGGTACGTTTCTCGGCCGTGATTACTGAGGATATTCCCCCCCCCCCCACCCTCTCCTGTAAATGGGATATGAGTGCGTTAAAACCCTACTTTCCACATCCTTACTCAATCAGAGGAATTAATTTACGGTACATGCACATAGCCCGAACAGGTGACGCGGGTGAAAGACATTTCTTTCTTTTCATTATACTTTTTTGTTTAGGTGTTCTATCTTACGACAGATTCATTCCCTTTGTCAATGAACTTAGACATACCATCTCATTACACCCTCTATCTTGAGTTAGTTCTATCCAAAAGTGCATTTAATTTCAATTCCCCTTTCAATTAACTTATAATTGATTGTTTGAATTGATAATATCCATCGACATTAGACCGTACTAATTTATACGGGATGTCACGGAACAGTAGCCCTCTCTATATCCACAGGGTACCTGGTGGTTAGGAGTAGATGTCGGATCTTGCTGAGGGCCCGGGTCAATCCTCGGTGACGGCACAGATTTATCTGATTACCAAACCCTCCCTTCACCTCTGACAAGACATCTTGTGAGTGTGAGGAATGCCAGGCCTCCACCGTGGTTCGGATTCCACGTTAAACTGTAGGTCCTTCATTTCATCTCACAATCACCCTACCATTACACATTAGCGTAAGTGCGTATAACCCGAACGGTTAGTAAGACGCGGTGCTAATAATAATAATAATAATAATAATATAATAAATCCAGCAGGCGCCTCACTCTGAATTGGAGGAGGTTAATCCCCTTCCACTCATATTGTGATATGAAGAATGAGTCAATAAATTTTTAGACAAGCATTTCACTTGCTCATTATTCATGTCTACATTATTTTTAATATGGTCGCTAAGGTTATAAAAAAACTCTAGATGACTCAATTTTTGTTTAATACAAAAGGATATATAATTTCATCCTTATTGTTAACACTATTTCAAATAGATCGTTTTCATATGCAGATAGTTTTATTTTTAAATATTGTATGTAATTCGTTAACTCAAATACAAGCAAATTACATCACATTTCGCCCGATAATTTGGTAGAAATCGTCAGATAATATTACGCTAATAAGCCTAATCACAATGCGGCTTTAAACCCCAATCAGATAATATTAAATTCAGTATGACTTACGGTGGACGATGCAATAGGTTCCAACTCTTTAACATAGGGTCGTTTTGCTTTAATAATATTTTATTTCAAAAAGTGTATTTGTTCGCGTTGACCCCTTTTTCGCATACACGCACATTTTATATAGTGCCATTTCAATTGACTTATAAATTATTTTTGTATATATATGTATATATATAGTTAAACTTGATTTGAATTTTATCTGACACCGTGGTAGAGCTAACTTTTAATTGGTATGTTTTTGTGTATCAAATCATTTCATATTTTAAATGTGAAACAAGCCGCGTCCTACTTTCTCTCTTTCATAAATTCGAATTCATACTTTTTTAATAAATTTAATTAACATGGTAGTAGACTCATTTTAATAACTACCCGACTTTTTCTTTTAGTTCTACAAAGTGAAAAGTCGATGAGTTAGGTGAAGCTTAGCGTGCTTTAGTTTGACCCAGGATGTTGGGTGTAATTTATATTTCATGATTCCCCTCCCCCCTGCCCCACTCCATCACCCCCTATTTTCAGGAAAGTTCTAAACTATTTATAAAAAAATAAATGTTTAAAATCCTATTATCGTATATAGTGCAAACCAGACAAACGAGTTTCGGTGGCCGCATGTTCTAAGGCATCCCTCTCGCAATAAACTAGGTTGAAGAGGACGAGAGTTCGAATTCCGGTCGGGTGTACTGAAGGTGATTATTCCTAAGTGGTTTTACACTCTACCTCTACTCAAATTCGGGTTACACTTTCTTTAAATTCAACAGATTCCGCCCCCCCCCCCCCCCCAAATTCCTCATTCAATGAAACCTTCTGCAAGCTTTTCTTGAAAGTAGTAGCAATGATTATCCGAAAAGCTTACCTATACACTTAAATTAATTTAACAAAGTGCACAAAATAGGATTTTAGAAAACAATTTTGTAATAGTTAAAATTACCCGCTTAAGTGGCCGCATGGTTTAAGGCTCTACTCTCACAATATACTATACTGACACTGTTCGATCCCAGTCGGATGTATTGAAGATGGTATTTCCTAAATGGTTTTTTTTCCACTCTCATTTCTCTTCAACGCCAATTCTGGTAACTCTTTCTCTCTAAATCCAACCTTCCTCATCCTAACACATGTGTATAAATGTTACATAGTCATATTTTGAGGGTAACAAGACGTGATTAAAATAAAACTACTAGATAACATTTTAGAATGGTTTTTCCCTCCTACACTGAAACAAAAGAATAAATACAATGTGGAAAAGTGTAGGCCCAAATCTTTTTGGCTGCGGTATTTATGAATAATACATGCATCCAGCGAATCAAGCTTCACGCTTCATTCGCAGCCGTCTCGGGTTGTTTGCATTTTAATTTGACAGATGTAACAACCAAGCTATGTGAAATATTTGCGACTCTCTCTCTGCCTTTGCCTTTTACTTTTTTTTTTTTTTTTGTAATTGAAATGTGCGATACAATAAACTTTAAAGTGATGGTTGGCTAGAACACACGTTCCAATTTAACTTTCTCATTTGTGCGAGGTATAAATTAGGCTTTGTAATATGGTAGGCATATTTAAAAAAAATATGTCTCTTAGGTTTTACGGTTTAACGGTGTTATACTTTTTACTTTCTCGCTATCTTACAGGTAGAGAGAGTATAACGATGAAAAAAAATCGAACTCGAGATGTTGATGAATCTCGACATTTCATGACCTCCTGAATCCGAAAAAGTGATTTTTAAATTTCCGTCTGCGTGTATCTCCAACTAGAACCTTAACCATTTTACCGATCAAGCTAAAGACTTGGTATTTAAGGTTTTAATAGGGTTGCCCCGAGGGGTTTTTGGAATGGGATATCTAACCCTAAAATTAAGGGTAGTTTACTGAAGGTCAAAAAGAGAAAAAGTTGATTTTCTCAAAATCGGCTCTAACGTTTTTAATTAAAATTCGTATCTAGGCGTTAAGATTATAAATAAACTGGCTATTTTCATTTATCCATGAAAATGGCTTTTAGGTTACCTTACAGAAGCTGAAATTTCCGTATATCCACAACTGTTTGAGATACTAAATAATATATTATTGCAAATTGTATTACTATTAAAATAAAAAACTTTTATATGAAATATATTTTTATAAATCCAACAGTTTCTGAGATATTGGCAAATTAATTAATACAATTTTGTGAGCTTTAGTTCTAAAGAGATACTACTTAAGTTTTAGCGCAATAATTCTCCAATGCCACAGGCACAGGTAATTAAATTTAAGTAAGTTTCTAAAAGTTAATGTTGTTTTTTCTTAAACCTATTAGGAGAAATGTTTGTACAACAATGATCTATCTCCATTTTAGTCTCAATAGACAATATTTATATTTTTTATTAGTCAAAATTTATAAATGAGGAATTTAATAGCAATGCGATGGCATGAAGATTTGCAACACCTAATAAAATGTCGAAAATTTTAACAGGAAGTCGAAGTTTTAATACGAAGTGTTGACCCTTGGGGACCCAATATTGATTTTTTTTTATCGGTTCCAAACACACAAATGAGGACATTAATTCTTTAAAAATAAAATTTAAAACCGGGACTAAAAAGTTTTAAATAAGTATAGTGCAATTTACGCTTGTGTTTACTATTGTATATTATTTCGTTTCTCATATATTACGAGTTTTGAGTAAATATCTCAATTTTCAAACAATAGAGCGAGAAAGTCCGTGTGGAGTTCCGTACCATTATTATGTAGCCTTGATTTCAAAAAGTTATTTTGATGTTTGAATTTATCTCTGTGTGTTATATAATAATATATAATATAATATTATATATTATAAATAATAATATATAATATTATATTATATATATATGTAAATATATATAATCTCTGTGTGAATATATATATATTATTATATAATTATATATTAATTACACACAGAGATAAATTCAAACATCAAAAATAACTTTTTGAAAATATATATATATATATAAAGGGAGAGGGAAACGAACATACACACACATAACATACATACATACATATAGCCTGTTAATTGCAAGAGGGAACATCTGAAAGGTATTTTTTACTACCAAAATCCTACCAGAAAGTAACATTCTGACAGGAAAAAGGCCTTTCATATCATCCTTTCTACCATGAACAGGGGTCGTATGTGCACACCTTTTTTTTTTTGCGTGTATAATATGTGTGTGCGAATGTGAAAAGGATGTATGTAAATACCAGTAGTTCTCTAATTAGTAGAACTCGCTTCCTCCATTCAAAAATGGTAAGAATTAAACAGTTATTATCGTTACTACAGTTTTAAAATTTCACTGCCTAACTTCAAAGATTATCCCTGTCAAATTTAATTAAAATTGGTCCAACCCATTTCCCCAGTAATCGTGGAAAAAACAGAAAGACAAAATAACTAACATTTCAGCCTATTTTATTTATACTTTGTATCTATAATTAAGTCTTAACATCTCTCTAGTTTATTTAAATAATGTCCATCAAAAATAATGTTATCTTTACTAAATCAACGGGCACATAATTTATTTTCTTAAAAATGGCTCATATCATGTTTGATCAAATAAATTAATTTAAAAGTCTGAATTACAAATAATATTATATATTTTACATGAATACGTTTTGAAAAATGTATTTGTGCATGGTTAGACTTGTGTATTGTTCGAATTAATACCTGTCCAGGTAAGATTAAATATAATATATATTATACAATTTTATCCAAATTCAACTGAATGAACTGATATTAGCTTACACAAAATAATATTACATGTATAAAACTTTTTCAAATATTTAAAATATTTCATTTAAACATTTTTAATACGCATTTTAAAAAAAACTCATGAAATATCTTCAGTATTGGTTGCTAAAACCATTTTTGTTTTAAAATAAATATTGAAATTGACCCATATGAGAGTGGGTGGATTTCATTAACTCTACATATTTATTCCGCATAGAAAGTAAAACAAACCTTTTTTTCATGGCGTCTTTTTTCCCATCACCCTAATGTTTACAAATTTTATTTAGTAAAAATTGTATAAAAATCGCTTCCTCTATGTCCTTATTATTAATTGACTCTTAAGATTTCTCTCGGGGTTTTAATTTGAAGATTTCTTTTATAATTTCTCCTTGGATTTGTAGTTGATATTTTCTTCTTTTTGATAACTAGTTGGGCAGAAAACAAATGAATACAATATATACTGAATCGTAACTTGTAATTACCCTAGCTTGAATTCTATGGTAGGGTCAGGAAAGGTTATTTAGCTTGATTTTCCCCATAGCCAAGTGGTCATAGTGGTTTGCGACAAGTCTAGGGGACCTTAGTTTGGGTCCGGTTGGTTGTGACGATTATATAGGCTAGACAATTTTCCTTCGAGTTAGCTCTTTTATACAATTATTATCTAGGTTTTAAGGTTGGGTGTTTGGTATTAGGTATAAAGTTATTTGTTAAGCTAGTTTGTTAGTCGTGTGCTTATATAATATCTGTGTTTGGAAAGTGGATGTTAAATCTCCAATTGAAAAAAATCTAAGCTATTCTTTTATGAAAAATAGTTTACGAATTACTATTGCTATTAACAAAAATTAATGTTGGGCTTTTATGGTTCCATTTAATTCTAAAATATACGTCATAAAATACAAATGATTCAAATAAGAACAAGTAAAATGGATCTATAAAACTATATCTGTAATATTGCTAAACAAACACATTATCAATATGACACTCTGATCGGTGGGATCGCGTAATAAACGTCAAGATCCTCTAGTTTGCTGGGAGTGTGGATGGGATCAGAGTTCGAACCCTGGATAGGTGTACGAAGGATGTTATTATACTAAATGTTTTCTCTTTCTCACTTCGAACAAGTTTGTGTAAATTTCCGATAGATTCTACATTCCTCATCCAGTCCTATTCAATATTAGCTGAAAATGTTGCAAATATTCATTATTCAATACAGATTACACATTCTTTCTCATTTTTATTTTTAGATTCCTATTTCAACCACTGTTCGACAAACTTTATTCATCGAAAAAGAAAATATTATCTCACATAAATACATATTAAATACACCCTAATTACTAACTTACGTGCTTACATTATATAATTACTTTCTTGTGAATAGTATTGGAAGACGTGTCAAACCAAAATTAATGTGGTCTTAATGAGTTTATACTTTAAATATTTACAAGATTAGACTGTGTATGAGGTGAAGTGCTGCTCGTAATATATATATTGTTATGAATTTATTGCCAATTTAGAAGATGTGTTTATGCAATTTGTTACAGTTTGAAGATAATATCATAAATAACTTTAATGAATTGCTATATAATAAATAGCTTTTATGAATTGTTAATGTTTCTAGAAATACAGTTATCTTATAGAAATTTATATTTTTATTTATATATAATATTACATATATATATATATTTTGATAAACTCTTTTTGAGGCAATTGTGAGGAGAACAATTCATTACTATAATGTTATACGACAAAATGTTCTAATATCTTCATCACAAAGTTTTCGTTACTCTCAATAATTTTCGTCTGAACTTTTTTTTTCCCCCCTACAACTCAAAAGATTATAAGATTTCTCCATGGTGGGATCAAGCTAACAAGGAGTTTACTTTAAACCAGTCTGCCAGAAACTTCCAGATACTTTGTGCAACGCTCAAGAAATATCTCCGGAAACAAGTTGATTTTTTTTTTATTTTACTCTAATGAGTTGTTTGGGCTGAAAACGGAACTTTTCGCAACTCGTTTGATCTCAAACGTCGAAGAATGTTTGTCTGGAGGCAGTGTGTTTCATTGGAAGGTGAGTTTGTTCTACTTTACTCTACTCCACCCTCCTTACCCCACCTCCCGTTTATGTATACTCTATTCCAATTAAAATATAAGGCTTCTTCTTGGTTTATAAATACGTGTAATCTCCCTCTGTAGTTTTAGTCAAAGTTTTATAAGACCTTTTTTGAAAGACAATTTTTTTTTTTGCTATGTAAATTGATAACTTTATATTCTCTCTCTCCAACCTCTCTCTCTATCGATATATATATTTATATATATATATATAGCTACCTACCTCATAACTCATTTGGACTATACGCGTGTGCATTATGAACTTAGTGATAGTGTACCCGCGTTTGCGGTAAAGGAAACTTGACTTTTTGTTGTTAAAAACACATTCACTACACTCGTGGGATTCAAACCCCGATCTCCCTGTCATTGGTAGTCCAGTCTATTGCGAGAGTTACTCCTTAGAGGTTAGACTATTCTACCACCAACGTGGGTTACTCTAGGTATTGATAATAAAATATTAATAGTGACAGCTAAAGATCATAAGACTTGTATGAATTCATGATAGTAGACTTATTAATTTTATAGCTATCAGACCTTCCCTGGAAAATTAGACCTCTACTTATAAACTAACTTAAAACTAAAACAGACACAACACCCATCCCCCGGTCGTTAATTCACCAATGTGAAAGGGTAAACCCACATTTCATCATTGATGCTTTTTTCGGCCGTAACAGGAATCTAACCCGGGACTTTTAGCATGAGAAACAATGGAAGATTGAATCTAGAGGAAGTTAACCCGCATTTGCGTGGAGGGAGAGTGGAAAACCATTTAGGACCCCCACCCCCCAGTTTTCCCGACCGAGATCAGAATAATAATAACAATAATAGCACCGCGTCTTACTACCCGTTCGGGTTATACGCTTTAAGTACTAATTACGCTAATGGATGAGGAATTGGGAAGGTTGAATTAGTGGAAGTGAACCCGCATTTGCGTGGAGGAAGAGTGGAAAACCATTTAGGACCTCCCCGACCCCCAGTTCACCCGACCGAGATTCGAACCTTGATCTCCCCGTCCTCGGTGGTCTAGCTCAACACTACTAGCGCGTTAGCTAACTACGCCACCGAGGTGGGTGACTGTTTATTGATGTGAGAATGAGATCTCCCAGACTTATTTGTGTGTGACGTGCCCGCTCTTGCTGTTTGCTGGTGAAATACATTTCTTTTTATTAAAACACCGTGTACGAAGTAATAATCTACTGGATTAAATCACTGCTCTTCAACCTTTTTACTAAACGAAACAAAAATACGATACTAAATAGTTTAAACAAAATAAGGTAGGTCATGGAAAAAAGGGGGACAAATAAATGTTTTTATCTTTAATATATTTTATTCCCCGTTTGATTTTTAACTCATTGTTTCTCTCTCTTAGGGAGCCATGTCCTATTAATTTTATTATATTGATATTTGTATTTTTTAAATTTTCTTTCACTAGGATTATGTCTCTATTTGTGTTTGTGACTCATTTTTAGCACTTTTTCTTCACTTTGTCACTGTGTGTTAAGGTTATGTGCCTATGTACTAATTACGTTAATGTGTTAGGGATTAGTAAAGCTTATTTTAGAGGAGGTGGAAACCGCATTTTCGTGGAGAGAGAGTGGAAAACCATATAGAAGATAGCTCTCAGTGCCCCAAACCTGAATCGAACCCCCGATCTCACCTTCTTTGGAAGTCTAGTCTATTGCAAGAGTAGCTCCTTAGACCATGTGACCACTGGAGCAGGTGTTTTTAACTTTAATGGCCTCTGTTGTATCTAAGCTACTACAACATATGATGGATTAAATATCAAAGCTATTATATTCGATAATATTATGGTTATAGTTGCATCCAAATCTCATATTCTGAAAATTAAAAAATGACACCTGGACGCGGGAATCGAAACCGGGACCTTTGTCTTAGTTCGCCAATGCTCTAATCACTGAGCTATCCAGGAATCGTCCCGTTTCCATTATTCACCCATATTTTAAGACAGAGTCTGTGATGGACGTGCGTAAATCGTCAGTTACATATGTGTGATTAACTAAGATCACGAGCTATCAGATATCGCAGCCACCTTCGACTCGGGAGGGCTTTAAGCTGCCAATAATACGATGACAGTTGTACGATTGCGTATGATGCACGCAAATATATTACATTTAATAATATAGGGATAACGTGTAATGAGGTGGATTGGTTATAACTAGCTCAAGATACGGATAAAGTTTAATGAGGTGGAATGGTTAGAACTTGCCCAGGAGAGGATAAAGTGTAATGAGGTGGACTGGATAAAACTAGCCCAAGATGGGGATAGTTGGCATACTCTTGTAAAGGCGGAAATGAACTTTCGAGCTACTATATATCCCGAGCGGGCTGAACATTCCTAAAAACAACCTATTATTTAACAAAGTCACTGTTAATATGCACCTGGTCGGTTTAGAAAGAGCACATTAATTAATACCCTAAAATAATAAGCAGGAAAAATATGTACCTGTAAAACATGGGTGGTCAAGGAACTTACAAGGAACTTACAAGGAACTTACAAGGAACAACCCGGAAGAAGTTAGGAGAGTATTAAAAAGGTACTAGAGCTTTCAAATATGTTTACGATGATATGTAGTATAGTAATAAATACTCGTCCATAAAAGTTTAAAGTATTACTCTACAACGATTCCTAATATTAAATTTTTAAGATTCATCTTAGAGATCACGTTTTTTAAGTTTTTTTAGTAAACACACCATGTCATTATCGTAGCTTGAACCCCACCGTGGGTCGTATACAACACATTATTAAATAGGGTTTATTAATGTCAAAAAAGCCATTGTAAACTTGAAATAAGTAGTTTAGTCATGACTATTCAAACAAACAATATAAATCTCTAAGATATTATATTTTTACATTATATTATAATATTGCTGTCATTTTATATATCTTAACAATTACTACAAATTCCCAAGTGATACGCAGTGCATATTGTAAGCCTCGTCTTAATGTGCTCTCCTATCAAGAACTCTATTCTATCAGGCTTTTAGGATGATACATTGTTAATAATAATAATAATAATAATAATAATAATAATAATAATAATAATAATTAGCACCGCGTCTTACTACCCGTTCGGGCTATACGCTTTAAGTACTAATTACACTAATGGATTAGGAATTGGGAAGGTTTAATTAGAGGAAGTGAACCCTCATTTTCGTGGAGGGAGAGTGGAAAACCATTTAGGAAAAACCACCCCCAGTTCACCTGACCGAGATTCGACCTCGATCTCCCCGTCCTCAGCAGTCGAGCTCAACACGACAAACGCGTTAGCCAACCACGCCATCGAGGCGGGTGATACATTGTTCAGACAGTAAATGACCAAAGTGTTCACACCAGTTACATCTATAATGCCATGCAATACTCTTAGTGGCCAACTACAAATCTTGCTGACAGTTGTTTTTTGAGTTATCGATCTGATAAAATGTGTCCACTCTGCCCTTTGTACGGTTATAAAAACAAATTATTTTCGGTGTGCTGGTTTCTTCGTCAACATTGGCCTGGAAATGTATAGTTAACAGTAGGAGCACTGCTTTATTTCTTTTATGAACAAATTACACCATTGTATAGTTTTCATCAAAAACAAATTACGATGAGCTAACTTAGCTTCCCTCTGGTCCGAACCATTTGAGGCGAAAGTAGGCCTAAGCTTAATTTTTTTCTTATCGTGCCTATGACGGTCAAATTAACTTGAGAAATTTCACAGGATATGAACCAGTTGTCCACCATCACATTTCTGTATGTACCTTGTAAAGTCTCTGTCAGTTTTAAAACGTATTTTGTTAGAATTGACAGGGTTTAGAAGATATTTCTTCCACTGTCAGTCTTTTACTTGTTTAAGCCATGACCAAATTTGAATAAAAAGAATAAAAAATACATTGTAAACAATTTTAAAACAATTATACACAACTAAATACTTCACAGAAAATAAAATGCCATAATGTTAACATTGCTATTTCCATAGCACAAAGTAGGCCATGGGCTCATATGCGACCCAATTGCTCAAAATAAGCTAAAAAAAACTGATTCCTTTTACTTTGACCTCTACGAGAGCAATTAAAGAATACAAGGCAGCAATGCTTTAGCTTGTTTAGCGAATGTACAAACTTGCTTAGTATAGTGAACCGGGTCACCGACGACCCCACAATGTGCTTTTATGGTTAAGTAAAAAATATACTATTTTAATCTTAATTTTTGCATCTAAATAATTGAAAAATGCATATTAATTCTCCGGAATGTCTGGAAAGAATTAAGGAATATTAAAATTTCAAAGGTGTTTCAAACCTACAAAATATATCAGCAGTGTATTAATATGTTAAAAATAATGCATACACCTATCCAAAAAACACCATATCTGTATGATTAATTAACGAGTTTCTGAAAGTAATATGTGTAAATTCTTTATGTGTGTGAGCAAAACATTATTTAGCAAAAAAAAAAAAAAAGTAGGTTTTTGATATTTATCAAATTGAAAAACGTGTTAACATAAAAAAAACACGTTAAAATGGATTTGCGATCTTTTAAAGCCATCGTATAAAAATAGTAAAAAAATATAAATACCACAAAATTCAGAGTGTGACAAAAAATACATCTGCATGCTAAAACTAATTAAGATTGATTAATATTTTTAGGGGAGTACTAGCACACTCAAAATGATTGCAGACATCACCATGAAATAGAGTGAATGCTGTTTACACAATTTTTAATATTTTGAGACCAGCTTCTTTGGCCGCATGGTTTAAGGCGCTTCTCTTGCACTGGACTAGATTGCCAATGATGGGGATATCAAAGTTTGAATCTCAGTCGGGTGTATTTAAGGTTTTTTCTAAAATAATTTTTCAATCTACTTTTACGAAAATGAAAGTACAATTCCCCTAAATGTAACCTTCCTAATCTTTAAAAACCATTATCTTAATTGGTACATAAGCGTTTAATTCGAACGTGTAGTGAGACGTAATGTTTGAAAAATATATTTTTTTAACAAATAAAAGGACTGTATAACATATTTTTACTTTCTAGCTACTTTTAGAAGAAAGGGAGTATTGTGATTGTCAAAATATTGGATTAGTTATTAATAGAAATGTCGTTTTTTCATGCCCCCTGAACACGTAAGTGGTTCTCGAAGTACTGTTTGGGTGGTATGCAAGAACGTTAATGGATGATGATTATTATTATTTGTATTATTGTTATTATTATTATCATCATCGTCATTATTATTATTATCATCGTCATTATTATTATTATTAGCACCGCGTCTTACTACCCGTTCGGGTTGTACGCATTTACGCTAATGTGTAATGGTAGGGTGATTGTGAGATGAAATGGAGGACCTACAGTTTAACGTGGAATCCAAACCACGGTGGAGGCCTGGCATTCCCCACATTCACAATATGTCTTGTCAGAGGTGAAGGAAGGGTTTGGGAATGCTTATTATACCGATAGTGTGGTACTGAGCACTCTATTGCTCCACCTTTTAACCTACGATGATGCAAGACAACCCACGCTAATATACACTCAGAATCCACTTGGTATTAAATGTGTGTTCATTGACCTTGGGGCATAAACCATTTTACCAATTGGGCTAAAACTGAGGATTCCCAGAGTTTTTTTTAACGATTGATTTAATCATAAAATTAAGCACTGAAAAGGGTAAAAGGATAAAAAAAAATCAATTTTCTTGGAATTGGTTACAACAATTTTGATAAAAATTCTATCTAAGCATGTATTAAAATTTCAAACAAACTGGCGTTTCTGATTTTCTCGGGGAAATCATTTTACATTATTTAGGAAAATATCCACAATTTTGATACATATTTTTGGCATTTATCCTCAACTCTTTGAGATACGATAAAACATATAATAGGAAATACAGTAGGACTATTAAAGCTACAAAATATACATCTGAAATAGTTTTCAAATAGTGGGAACAAAACATTCAAAATAAACATTTGGTGTTAGGGTGGTGAACTGGTTTCCCTTTGTTGAAACGAAATGTGAAATGTTTCATTTATACTTTCTCGTATAATGAAAAAGTATTGTAACTATTGTGGATATTGGTGACCTGGTGGTCTTGTGGTAAGGTGTCAGACTTCTATGCTGGCGGCCGGGGTTCAATCCTTGGTCCCGGCAAAGATTTATCTGATTACCAAACCCTTCCTTCACCTCTGACAAGACATCTTGTGAATGTGAGGAATGCCAGGCCTCCACCGTGGTTCGGATTCCACGTTAAACTGTAGGTCCTTCATTTCATCTCACAATCACCCTACCATTACACATTAGCTTAAGTGCGTATAACCCAAACGGGTAGTAAGACGCGGTGCTAATAATAATAATAATAATATTGTGGATATTTTTGACCTCGAGAGCAAGATTAACAATATTTTATTTGTTTACAAAAAAGTGTACTTTACAATTTATGTATGTCCTCATGTATGTCTGTCTGTCTCTCTATCCATCTGTCTCTGGGCCTAGTTCCGAAGCGGTTTGATGAATTTTGTTCAAAGATATATATATATATATGTTATATGACTTTATCTCAGGACTTTTATTTTATTTTAACCTAGCCCTTAGTTTACTTATGAATGAATTTTAAATGCCAATTATTTTCAAAAAATGGATCCAACAATTTTGTTTATAATGGTTATCTTGGGAGGGTTTAAATGACAAAAAAAAAGTATGCTTTATTTTTTAAATTCTTAAAAGTAGTTTATTGATGACTTTTTTAAACTTTAAATAGTCTAAAAAATAGAGCTAATGATTCCTTCAAAATGGGTAACTGTTGAGTGTTTTACGACAAATAATTATTTATATTTCCTTAAAAATAATAATTTTTAGAGTACATATAGTTAGTTTAACAGTTCTTGAATATCTATCAAGTGCATAGCGGCTTTTGATGATGTAAACATTTTAAATGAGAAAGTTTTTATTAAATTTCAAGATAACCTTGACAGATATCCAAATGATTTTGATATTACTATAATAGAAAATTAAATTTAAAATATCTGCTTAAGCAAAATTTTAATTATTTTGGCCAAAAATATAATTTATTATAAAAAAATGCAAATAAACAGGCATTAATTTTCGTTCCCTTCCCTTCTCCCTTAAAAATAAATCTATGTTAATAATTAAGGACAAGAGCCTTGAATCTTTCATATTTTTAAGAAAATTGGAGATTCGAAGACTCAAAAAAATTTGATTCAAAAATAAAATAACTTTAAAAAAAATTATTTATAATTTGTTTGATAGTTCTAATATAACTTATTGGTTGTTAAGGCTCAATAATATAAACTTAGCAACCAGAATCCAGAGCATTGTTTTAACACTTCTGAATGTATGAACGTTATAAAGAATGTATTTACGCATAAATTGCAATTATTTAGTTACTATCATACTTTTGTAATATGTTAATAATATAGTTTCCTAAATTCATAATTTTCCCCAAAATTTGTATTCAAGTTTAGGATTCGTAAAATCATAAATTTTGACTCAACTCTAGTAATAGTATTAATAATATATTATCGCCAGTTTAGTAAAAATATTACGAAGAGTTTCTCATTCTAGTAAAGAAATACGTTATCTATATTTTTTTCTCGTAACACAGCGTCTTACTACCCGTTCGGGTTATTATATTATGCACTAATTACACTAATGGTTTTAGGGATGAGTAAGGATATATTTGGTCAAAGTGTACCCGAATTTGTTTACAAGTAGAGTGAAAAACAATATCGGAAAAAACCTTCCGTACACCCAACTGAGATTCGAACCTCGATCTCCATGTCATCGACAGTCTACTGTGATAGTAGCGCGTTAGACCAAGTGGCCACAGAAGCGGGTGACTGGTTTTAAAGAGCCTAATCATGTACATTGTCTCATTTAATCCTGCTTATCTGTTTGTAGCTCGGCGTTAACTGTTGTTTATCGGTCTCTCTCCTACCAATCTAATGGGTCAGCTTGTAAGCGCCCTTGGGTCGTAGACACGCAACCCGCAACACACCAATTAGCGCACGGTTGATAACTGAAGCGATGGCAAGGCGCAGATATTCTGTAAACGTTTGCACTTCAAAGAGAAATAGTGATGTGTGAAAATATCCAGAAATAAATTGAAATAAAGGGTACGGTGCACTGAACAGACTTTCTCACTCCTTTATCTAAACCAGGAGTATGCAACCTTTTACGCTCCCGATCGACTTTTTACATATATCAAAGGTCTCACGATTACCCCTTCTTTCTCCAGTCTACTTTTAATTTGGTTTTTCCTTATATCTTGTATTTATTCTTTAAATTCAATATTTCCCCAAATACAAATGTCCCTACCTTTATAAAAAAATACATAAAATAAATAAAATGTACACTCCGTCTACCCTGAAAGCTATGTCTTATTTTGACGGATTACACTATGAGACTATCATATAATCTGTACCATAATATAATAATTCAAGGTAAGCATACCTTTCCCTGACAATATAGTTTACTTACACGGTCAATTGAAAAATTGCTGAGAGATCTACATGTTGTACACCCCTGATTTAAACAATAACTTGTATCTGGTAGGAGAAGTGAAATGAAATAATGTACGGTACATCGTTAAAATGCACTGTTTTAAAAACCTATTATTTATTCTGTGCATTTTCAACTCCCCATTTCGCCTGCAATGGTGGCCGCTTGGTCTAAGGCACGACAGTGGACTAAACTACCAAAGATGAGAACTATCGGTGGGGCGGGGTTCGATTTCGATCGGGTGTACTGAGGATTTTTCCCGCCATGGTTTACCACTCTACCTCCACACAGATGTGGGTACACATACTTTAAATTCGACCTTCCTAATCCGTAACAAATTAGTGTAATTAGTACAAAGGCATATCTTCTGAACAGGTATTAGGACGTGGTGCTTGAAACAAAAACAAAAAAACCTTCCCATTAAAGCTCTATTTAAATAATAATTATTATTTGCCAATAACTTGGAAAATATTAATTTTGTAAAATATATTTAGGGGTGCGCGGGATTCCCGAAATTTGGAATTTACGTGGGAAAAAAATTTCCTGTTCCTGACCCGATTGTCGGGAAAAATAATCTCATCCCGAAAATTTCGGGAAAAGTTCAGGAATGGCTTTTTTTTACTTATTTAATTTAATTTTAAACTTTCTTTTCATGTTTTATTTTTAGTTTAAATATATATGCCAACCTATTCTAAATTTAAGATTTAGTATGTGTTTTTTTCATAAATGTTTATAATTTAAGTAGCCTAAGTTATGTTAAAAGTATCAAAAATTGTTTAAAATTTCAATGTTTTATATATGTTTAAATTTTCTCTATTACGGCCTAGGTATTCATTTAAAAAATTAAATATTGTCAGTGTTTTAAGGCGAGTAATATTAGCAAATTTAGAAATAATTAGTTTTACATTTTTAATTCCCGTTCTTGTCTCGAAGTAAGGGATTTTAAAATTCTCGTTCCCGATCTCGTCTCGTTGGTTGAGTCTCGTTCCCGATCTCGTCTAGTTGGTTGAGTCTCGTTCCCGATCTCGTCCGTTGTTGTCCGTCTCGTCTCGTATCTCGTCCGCTAGTTGGTTGAGTCTTGTTCCCGATCTCATCTAGAACCAAAAAAGTTGGAGCTCGCACACCCCTAAAAATATTATCTTTATTTATTTTAAAGATTTTTTTTTTTCGTGTTTCAAATATTTTTGGAGGTGTGATCAAAATTGTAAAGTAGGTATCCTCAAAGTCGTTTTTTCGTGAAAAAAAAAAAGAGGATCGCCAATAATTTTAAATTTTAAACAGTGTCTAGATACGGATTTTAATCAAAATCACTATAACAAATTTTTTTGGAAATTCACATTTTTTATTTATTTTTTCCCTTTTAATTAAACTACCCTCAATTTGGTTTGGCTAGATAACACCAAAAACTCCTCTGGTGAACCTTATGAAAACCCCAGATACCAAGTTTAAGCCCTGTCGGTAAAATGGTTTTAGACTCTAGCCCCAGATACACAGACAGACGGACGGTATCGGGAAAACCAATTATCGGAGTTCAGAGGTTCATGAAACTTTTACATCCACCAAAATCTCGAATTCCATTCTTTTTAAATCACAATACTTCCTCTTTCCGAGGGGTCACGAGCAAGTAAAAAAAAAGCCATAGGCTTTTTATTTATTGTTTACTTTGACTCATCTGGGCGTTTATCTAATTTTTACCATTTTTATTAATTTATTCATTTTCTCATTATTTTGAGTGACATTATTCGTGATTTGGTACTTAACTAATTTTTTTTGCAATTTTATATTATTACATACACACATCAATGAATATTTCACTGCGTCTCACTACCCATCCGGGCTATACCCATTAAACACATTAATAAAATATCAATTAAGGAGGTAAGAGTTAAAAATAAATTTACCTGCATTTTCTTAAGGGGAAAGTGGGAACCTATTTAGAAAAATAAGAAACTTTCAGTACACCAGACCGGGACTCGAACCCAACCACCCCGCTACCGGCAACACCATATCTTGAAGCTGGCAACTTAATCCACATAACCACCGGTACTGCTGATTTTAAAAACTATTATTTGTTAAAAAATAAAAGGGAATGTAAATCGTTTGACTGTAATGTCCTTCCTTACCGAAACAGAAAAAATATCGTCGATGATTGGGGGGCACTTCTGCCCGTTAAGGCGGTTTTTGCGCGCACTTGTTCAATTAAGATCGGGTCATACGAGAACGTTAATTTACATTTGCCGCGATTACAAATCAATAATAAAGGATATTGAATAGCTCACGAGCGAGCGCGGGCGCGGGCGCGCGCACACACACACACACACACACACACACACACACACACACACACGCCACGTAGTTTTATGGCTGTGGGCAAAACGTTCCCCTCTCAAACCGCTTGGTTTATGCGGGGGCTAGATGAGGTATCGTCACTTCGGGTGGGGTAAATGGTATTGAAAGGGTCGGGAGGGAGGTGGCTGGTTCAAGAGGATGTTGGTTGTTAAGGTGGGATGCTAGGAATTGCGATTTAACGGTGGTATTTTTGCAGTATTTTATTTTTTAAAAATCTGCAAATTATAATATTAGGAACATAAGAGTTTAATTTTCTTCACAATGTAATCTCATAAATTACTGACCATCAATTCTATAATTTGATGGTAGTTTTCCCAGTTTATTTTAAAAAAAAGGGTTTCATCAAATGCTAATATGCTCATGAAGGATATTAAAAAACTGTCGAAGTCATTATGTGAAGAAAAATAATTAAACTCTTCTGGAGAAATATTTGTTCGTTTATTTGCCCAAACAAACTCTTTGCTACGAAAATTTAAAACAATATCTCTGGATTTTTTTTTTTGCGTCCCAATTCCATCTCAGAGATGCTTCTTTCCTTCAAAGGCATGTTTTACTAAATTATGTTTTTTTAAACGAATACCAAATATACAAACAACCTTAAACTATCTTATCTAAGCCAGAATCTCGTCACCGAGATTTTGGTACCGGTTTAAATACTCAGCACCATCTAAAACAGTTTTTAATTCAAGGTATTTAATGTAAAACTATCTGAACCAACTGATTATATCAGCACAAGAAGTATAAATTAACTTTAGTCTAGAACAGACAAAACACCCATCCCCCGGCCGTTATTTTATCAGTGTGAGAGGGTTTGCCCACATTTCACCATTGACTCATTTTGTGGTCTTGCCGGGAATCGAACCTGGGACCCTTAACTCGGTAAACAGGCATGCTACCAACTGGGCTAAAGTGTCGGGCAAATATAATATGATTTAATTAAATTTAGGACCCCACCTCTTTTCAACAGTGACACAGATGTTGGTTTTATGTTATAAAGTTATGCTAAGTTTATGTCCTGTGTTGAAAATAATTTTTTTTCAAAGAGCGCACATTTACTCTTTAATAAAAAGTTGTCTTCAAGCTTTGAAAATCTTATTATTTTCTTAATGCGTCCCATTAAACATTCGGGTTTCACGCATACATAGTCTATATATTAACTCACTTTGCTCATTGGGGGCTCCGCCCCCAAACCCCGAATAAGTTTTCTTTTCAAGTAGATGTAAACTAATGTAATTCCAGAGCCGTTTTTTTTATAGGTCTTACCGTTTAGCCACAAGAAAGATCCGCACCGACTTTAAAGGTTCTCCAACATTTGGAATCTTTTTCGGGGGTTAAAAATTAAATGTTTTAACTTTTTGGAATTTTCCTTCGGTTACAGGCTAGAATCTATAAATTTGCCAAATTTCAAGTTTCTATTTCATCTGGAAGTGGGTAAACATTAATGTCAGTGAGTGAGTGAGCCTTGTGGTTATATAGTAGTATAATAACTAATCTAGTTGTGTAGGAATGATAAAGGTACAATTTAGATTAAATGTATTCACATTTTAGTGGAAAGAGAGTGGTCGGTCGAGGCCAAAAAGGTTGCCGACCCATGCCGAGACAAATATTTTCAATCTTTTTCTACCTACATCATACTGAACAAAGCGATACATTGTCAAGTCACACATCAGTTTTCTAAGCAAATATATATATATATATATATATATATATAAATAAAAATGAGTAATAAGATTGTGTTTAAAATTTAAATAGCTACAGTACTAAGCATATGCTATTTTGTTATGTAACGTTTATCATGGATTTTAAAAGATTTGGTAATCTGGTAGTCTAGGGGAAGGTGTTGGACTTCTATGCTGGGGTCTGGGGTTCAATCCTCGGTCCCGGTACAGATTTATCTGATTACCAAACCCTTCCTTCACCTCTGACAAGACGTGTATTAATCACAACTTGTGAATGTGGGAATCCGGCCTCCACCGTGGTTCGGATCCCACGTTAAACTGTAGGCTCTCCATTTCACCCCACAATCACCTACCATTAACATTAGCTTAGATGCGTACAACCCGAACGGCAGTAAGTCACGGTTGCTAATAATAATAATAATAATAATAATAATAATAATAATAATAATAATTTAATATATTTAAATTTTAACCGTCTTTTTTTCCCCGTTTATTCTCGACTTTCTCCCAAACTCCACAGCACAACTGCTGGACCCTTCTCAATCGCCGCACATCAGTTGAAAAACCTCTGTTTTAGACCATTCTGTCTGCGGTTATCACATCGTTAACATCATGCAAATTACATTTCAATGAAGTCCTCACGGTTATAATAAAGGAGACTCATCCCACAATGCACCTTTTTTTTTATTTGTTCCCTTAGTCCCCAAGTTTTATAGCCTATCAAGACTTGTGTCCGTTTTAAAACCGGGCGGACATCCCCCAACCCCTTCCTTTTTTTTTTTGGATCTCACTGAAGGAGAACCATCCCTATAAAAGTGTTCCAAGTATTGTTTTCCAATGGCAAGAGATGCCATAAACATTTTATTGGTGGAGCCACGAGATGGTGATTCTTAACCTAATAAACCCGATCGAGTTGTGACTTAGGGGGCGCGGTAAAGTATGTTGATGACATTTACGCCATAAGAAACGATTTATTTATTTATTTTACTAGGCGTCCACTTACTACCATACAGTCAGTCTATATGCATTCAATGAGGCAAACTAATGGGGTATGACATTTTAGAAAACGTTCTAAAATAATAGTTTAAGTAACCAGTGTTTCAATACAAAAATAATAAGGCTTTAACTTGATGTACTTGTAATTTTTAATGCAAAAAAAGTACCAAACCAGTGGTTGTAACTTCAGATTTATTTGATTGCCAAACCCTTCCTTCACCTCTGACAAGACGTGTATTAATCACAACTTGTGAATGTGGGGAATGTCAGGCCTCCACCGTGGTTAGGATCCCACGTTAAACTGTAGTTCTTACATTTCATCTCATAATCACCCCACCATTACACATTAGCGTAAGTGCGTATAGCCCGAACGGGTAGTAAGACGCGGTGTTAATAAAAAAAAATACACTGGTTCCCCACCCTCATACTCACTATCACCCTCATACTCACAATCACCCTCAAAACTCACTGTGCTCACATTAACGTGGAGTGAGCGTATAAAACCATTTTCAAAACCATCTCAGTACACCCGTTTGGAATTCGAGCCCCGATCTTCCCCGTCATTTGCATTTCAGCGAGTGTGATTCATTAGACCATTTTACTTTTTAAGTGGGATGTTGGAATATTAAACGCTGATAAATAATACCGGAAATGATATTATTTATTTTTAATAGAACTTTAACCATGACGTGACGTTTAATACAATTTTTACAGTTTTTACAACTTTTTAAGTTCTGTATACTATTAATAACAAATTAAGATATCGCGTAAGTTAAATAAATTTATTTGAAAAACCAAGGATAAAATGAGAGAAAAAAATTATCACCAAATATTTAAAAAAAAGCCAGGCCGCCACCGTGGTTCGGATCCCACGTTAACCTGTAGGTCCTCCATTTCATCTCACAATCACCCTACCATTACATATTAGCGTGCGTATAACCCGAAAGGGTAGTAAGACGCGGTGCTAATAATAATAATAATAATAATAATTTAAAAAAAATTTCTGATAGCTAATTTATTTTAAGCTTTGTGTAAAATTGTGAAATAGACTTAATACCTGATTTATTAATAGGTTTTTAAAATTACGTTATTTTTCATTTTCATATGACATCCACACGTTCTTTTTAATCAACTACAATACTAAAACTTTTTAAATAAAAATACCTGTCATAATATTTTATTACACATAATTAGGTTTTTTCCAACGTCTTTCCAGGTAAATTCTAGGTTTTAGTCTAGAAATTTACCTGCCACATCATTTCTTCTTATATTAGTGTAATCTAATCGGTTATTAAAGACGCTTAGTTATCACTCTTAAAAAGTTAAAACTATTTAATAAAATTATATTTTTTTTAAATAGTATTTTATAAGATTTATTATTTTGATTATTATTTAGCAACGCATCTTACTAACCATTCAGGTTATACGCTCAAGTACAAATTACGCTGAGGGAATATAAATTGTGAAGGTTGAATTTAGAGGAAGTGGATCTGCATTTGCGTGGATGTAGAGTGGAAAACCATTTAGAAAAAACACCTGGTTCACCCAACTGATATTCGAACCTCGGATCTCCCCGTCCTTGGCAGTCAAGCTCAACATGAAACAAACGCCTAAACTAACACCTGCGCCACTAAAGCGGGTTCTATTATAAGAGATGTATTCATCTCTGAAATAATTATATCCCAGTAAGACATTGTAGCTATGACATGTTTTTTTCAACTTTAACGATATTCGGATTTCTTTATTCGGAACACACATTACTTAAAGGGTTGACTTTCTTGCACCCCTCGGGAACAGAAAGTGTTGTGATTGTCAAAAACGTAACTCGAGATTTTGTTGGGTATCGACGTTTCATGATCCCCTAAGTCCAAAAAAGCATTTTTTTTTAAATCGGCTCTAACACTTTTGATATTTTAACCAGGTAATATTTAATATTACAAAGTGGATATTCTCATTTTACTATTAAAATGACTTTGAGGTATCATATTATTCAAACAGAAACTTACAATTTTAATCAAATCTCCGCAACTATTTGCGAAACGAAGTAACTCAACAATTGCAAAGTTGTAGTACCTACTATTAAAAATTAAAAATATTTTAAATGTACTTTTATAAAAGCAATAGTTTCTTAGATATTTGCACATGCACAATTTTAAATGAGGTATGGGAAATAGATTGTTATGCTCTTTGGTGATAGGATTATTTTTTTTTCAATGTGTTTCTGTAACATTGTATATTATTTATATTCACGAGTTTTGAGCCCTTTTTTAAGCAAGGGAGCGTGAGTAGGTGCATAGTACTATTTATTTGTAAACGTGTCCGGTACCAATAAGTAGAAAAAAAAAAAAAAACTAATAAGAAATTACACAAGCCGTGAGCTAATTTCCGGTTTAATTTCTTCATCTTTAATTATTAATCTTGTCGCTGAATAAACATGACCGGCAGGCTGATGACAGCGCAGATCAAACTCCCAAACTTAAGGCACTTTAATAGTCGAGCAGAAATTCACAAACGCCAGAAACCAAGTGGTCCTATACCGTTACTGGATGGGGTCATCCGATGTAGGAGAACAAACAGGTAGGAGGAAAAAACAAGTGATAATACTATTTGTGTTTTAATCACCCTTATTAAGGCTGGCCTCTTAGTTAGCCTTCTGACTACTAATCTAGAATTTTCGGGTTCGATATCCGACGGGACCATAGGTATTTTTCTCGAAGGGGAGTTGTTCCTAACGTGTCTCTTGTCTGTATAGTTAGGCTTAAGCTAGCCTAGGTTTAAGAATTTTATTGGCAACACATAACTATCATATCATCTCTTAGGGAAAAAATAACTGTCCTCAACCTCATAAGACGGTTACATATCTACCATTGCCAGTAGAAGTCCAGGAATATCTAGTTGACAAACCTTGGTGGCATGTGTTAAAACAACAAACTATTATTCAATTACATCACTCGATTTACAAATATCCATTCTACTCTACTATATCACCTTTTTGTTTTCCGGAAATTTAGGGATTAATCAAAATGTATGGATATTTGGAATTTTTACAGTGGAAAATTTCAACTTTTAAGCTATGTTTACGAGTTCATATAATGTAAAGAATCATAGAAAAAAAATGTAGTTCATTTTAGTAAACATCAAACTAGTTTAGTTGTAAAGATTTTCAACCGGAGCGCAACATCTGATGGCCGATACATCAGCTACTCCTTAACACAGTAGTGTTAAAAAAAATAATATCTGGAGCTTTCTCGGGAACAATCGACGTTCCTCTATTGTCGTCCGGGTGGCATGTGGCACGCAGCCCTCGCACTGAGAATCCACCGACATATCTTCTATTCACAGCACGTTCATGAGAAGTTGGGGTGAGGGGGGGGGGGAGAATAGAGAGCTGAGCCTGGCTCCTTCCGTTCTTCGCAAATAATTAATATTTTAGAGGTGGGGAAGCGAGAGAGAAGGATGGGAGATGCGGGTGTTTGCACGCAATATATGCCACCCATGACGCCCCACGGAATGTGAAAAAAAAAAAAATAGTAAAAAAAAATTAAAAAAGAGGTTAGAGTTTAGTGTGAGGGAAGGGAAAGAATTTACGCACCTGTGAAGGAACCATGTCTGCAACTTTGATAAAGTTTTGATGGGATAGCTCTCTCTTTTTTTTTTTTTTTAAATGGTTCCTTGTGTGTTTTGAGGTGGGCCCCGAGTTTATAAAGGATGATGTGAATTTAATATTTTACTCTTCCCTTCACCCATCCTTAAAAGACCCTCCCATCTCCCCTTCCGCTAGCTCTTACTAAATAAATTATTTTTAACAAAGTTCGTTAACAGGCTTTTTTTTAAACTAAACTACACTCTTTTTTTTAAATATTTTTTCGTACACTCAAATGTAAAAAGTAATATCCCCTATAACATTATGTTTTTTTAAATTGAAAGCAAATACAGCTTTTAAAAATTTATCTTGCCAAAAAAAAAACTCTTTTTGCTAGCGTTTGGGTCCTTCTACTGTATTACCTTTTTCTAATATATTTTTCTCTAATGGCTTATAACTTGATATAATGGTTAATCTCTTTCTTATTTTTTATATTTATCTTATTTTTGTCTCTAATTGTTGATGTTATATATATATATATATATATATATATATATATATATATATATATATATATGCAGATTTTTGCAGATTCTTAGGGGGGTAAAATTGGCCCAAATAAAATAAATTTCCAGTAGATATGTTTAGTTTAATTTTCTACATATCAACAATTATTGAATATCTATTATGGGCTCAGTGTCATTGTATAAGAATTTTATTTAAATAAGATAAAAAGTCATGTTTAAATTCAGGAATGCCTGTGGTTGATAAGCGGACTGTGAGTTTAGGGCAATGTTGTGGTTTTTTGGCAGTTTTTATAGAATATATATTCTATAAAAACTGCCATAAAATATATATATATACTATAAACTGCCAATATTTTTCGTAAAAATTGCCAAAAAAAACACCGCCCTAAACTCGCGGTCCGCTTATCAACCACAGACATTCCTTAATTCAAACATGACTTTTATCTTATTAAAAATAATTTTGATAATTTGCCACTAAGCCCATAATAGATATTCAATAATTGTTGATATGTAGAAAATTAAACTAAACATATCTACTGGAGTTATATTCCAATTCCCCCCTCCTCCCCCGTAAGAATCTGCAAAAATCTTAACCTTACTTCACGTTCTCTTCCAAACCACCTTAAAACACACAAATGAATCAAAGTAACTACATAAAAGAAGCCCCTTCCGTCAAACATAGTAATTACTTTGATAAAATACCAACATTTTGTTAGAGCTAAGAGACGAAATATCTTTTCCAAGACATGATACAACCACTCTTTATACGAAGACCGTATCTTGTGAGCGGGTCGCCAACAGACGGAAGAAACCTCAACCACAATCTATATATCGATGTCTGGTTTTGTTATGTACAGGTTTGAGTAACCTAGCAACCAGCATTCGCAGGAGAAGTTTTAAGTGGTGCGACTAATCATAGTCGTAGACCTTAGTATATAGACTCGAGGTGGAAGTTTTTATACGTCCCCTTACCGGACTTTTGTAAACATGGGTTTAGGGTTGTGTAAACATTATGGCTGCTATACTAGCCTATGTGAAAACTGTTTAAAATTTTTTTTATAATATGAATTATTTATTATTATTATTATTATTATCACTGCGTCTTACTACCCGTTCGGGTTACATGCACTTACGCTAATGTGTAATGTTAGGGTGATTGTGAGATGAAATGGAGGACTTACAGTTTAACGTGGAATCCTAACCACGGTGGAGGCCTGGCATTTCACACGTTCACAAGTTGTGATTAATACACGTCTTGTCAGAGGTGAAGGAAGGTTTGGTAATCAGATAAATCTGTACCGGGACCGAGGATTGAACCCCGGACCCCCAGTACAGAAGTTACCCCTATACCGCCAGGTCACCCACTGAATATTTTAGAGGGAAAATGGGGTCGAATCGAATTCAAATCGAGTGTTTTGGATTGTAAATGCTTCGAATTAAATCAAAATCGAATATTTCACAGTTCAATTTTTTTATTAAATCTAAATAAAATATTAAATAAATAGTTTTTTAATCTACTTTAATAAAAATAAATTAAAAAACCGTGCCCCTAAACCGATTAGATTTACTGAGATTTGCAAGTTGATTTGGTCAAGTAGTCTCACTCAATGTATCGACATGTAGCTATTAATTTAGTAATCTACCTGCATTTGCCTGGAAGGAGAGGGGGGAACTCTTTAGGGAAAACCACCCTCAAAAGACTCGACCGGGATTTGAGCCCCGATCTCCCCAGCATCAACAGGCCCATCTAACTCTACAGTTGACACCTTAGACTATTTGACCACTGAAGCTTGTATATAATTTAGTCAACTTACTGTAGGCCTCACTTAATATTATGATAATTTAGGTTACTTTATTGAAATTATAAGTCAAGTGAAATTTAATATGATCGTATAGTAGATTGATCATCTCCTACCCATGATAATCTAGGACAAAAATTATAAAATATAATAATAACAGTAACATCATTAAAACATGTTTTTATTGCGCATAAAAATGATCACAAATATTTACAGTAAGTAATCAAATAACCAAGAAAGAACCTTAGAAATCAGTACTAAAAATCATACAGATACCGTATAAAATATAAACATAAATAATTCTTACTTGAGGAACAAAATTTTTTAATATTAAAACACTATATTTTAATTATATATTTCTGAATAAATTAAAAAGAAATCGTCATGGCTTTTAATTTTGTTTTTGACTCTTCACAAAATTACACTCAATTATATCTTGTTATAATCATTGCTTTTAATGTTTCGGCGCTCAGTTATAATATTTTATGCGTTCCACAAATTATTAATTATGGAAAAAATTCTTTTTGTGGCTGTATTTGTCCCTGGAAGTCTTCTCGCAACTTCTCGCCCCTGCCTTTGTTTAGTGGGTGAACTAAAAAAGATAGACTGGTTTTTTTTCGTTTTTTTTTCTATTGTATCCTGACTCCTGAGGTTTAGTCTAGTGTATCAAAACGCGCAATAAATCTGAAACGTGTTGACTAAACAATTACATTAAATAAAATCTTGTACATTCAAAACAGGACGATTTTCAAAATCCGGAACGTTTTCCGGGACATTTACAGATGTGGTACAATGTGCTAAAAATTCAGGACTGTCCCGGAAAATCCGGGACGAATGGTCACCCTATCGTATAATGGATTTTTATTGCGTTGTGTTTATTTATTAAAAATTGGTCTATTATTTGTACTAAGATTAAATAAATGATAAAAACATTTTTTCTCGTTGTTAGAAAGTAGGGATTATAGTATTTTTGTTTCATTTTTCCGTGGTAAACTCGCCTCCAGCTGTATTTTTTTTTTCCGGACCAACGTTGTGGATCATAATAGCAATGTTTATGGATGGAGCGCCAAGAGGGAAGCACTTCAAAATAAAGTCTTTCTTCCTGTTCATGATATCCTTGAGACAAAATTGATTTTTATTTTGATAGACCTACATTTTATAGTTTCATAACAGGGTTAAGGAGTTAATTATTATGTTGACGTTAGAGTGGGTTATTGTAAAAAAAACATTTCCGGTCTGGTACATTTGTATTTACAAATATGTTGGATCATATATATCACATAAGAGCCGTCTTCATAAACACAGAAAGCATAATTCAAGCCTCTTAAAAATGATCGTACAGTTAATATTAACAAGCCTATTAATAATTTGATTGGTTGAAACATGATCTATTAATTTTATGGTTACCCGCACAAGTTTGCAAATGGTATGAATATCAAGCTCGTTTAGGATTGTTCACCTGTGACAAGAATGTTGGGGTTCGAATCCTGACTGGATTAACTGAGGGTATTTTCCCACTCTCTCTCGGCGTAAATGCTAATACAGTGGCCCCATGACTTCTTTGGTGCTGACTGACAGCTCACAGCTGACTTCAGACAGCTTTAAAAAGTTACCAGACCAAATTACGTATCCCTACACTGGACCAGATAATCTGCAAAAACATGTGCTTAGCAGCTGTCACTTTTGACAGTCAAAATTTAGGTATATACCTAAATGTTGATTGTCAGAAGTCAGCTGTGAGCTGTCAGTCAGCACCAAAGAAGCCATGGGGCTACTGTACATTTCGTTCGTTACAAAGCTAGACAACTTCTCGAAAACCTTTCCCAGTGTACTAGACTGAGAGCCGAACTTCAACCTTCTTGCGATTTAATACATCGCGAGCTTGACGCCTTAGACCGTCTGGCCACTAGATTGGGCTCTAAAATACTACACACACTTCACAGTATTTTAATGGCAACATGAGTTTCCAATTTACAAATAACGGGCTTCCTATGAAAATCGGATGGTATTAAAACTACTTTAATATACTCAATTATATGTCAGGTCATGTTATTTGCATGTGACACGCTTAATATATATTATCATTCAGTACTGGTACCTATAAAATAACATACTTAAATTAGAATAAAATGTTGTATTTGTAAACTACAAAAAAAAAAAAAAAAAGTTTGAATTTTATAAACTACACTTCCTAATCTGAATCTTACTAAATATTAGGTCAAATGACATTAATAAGCTGACTAACTTTATGCCAAGTTAATTTTTAGGCTAAATGGCTCATGGTCAAAATGACTTTGAGACTAATTTCTTCAGAATAAATTACTTTAGACAAATTGACTCTTTTGTTAAATTTCAGGCCATCTGACTTTTAGTGAAAGTAGTTTTTAAGCCAAAAGATCTTAACGCCAATAATTTTAAGCCAAATTGACTTTAGTAAGTGTTTTATCACTAATTCATACAATTTATCTAAAAATTCTAAAATGTTTTGAATTCTTTAGTCAAAATGTGTTTAAAAAATACAGTGGAAATAATTAAATTAAGTTTTCTAGATTGTCATATAAAATACTGGAAACATTTTTTTATTAGGAAAATTCGGAGTTTTAGGGAATTTCAAAATTAAAAAAATGTTTCTTTCCTGAGGTTGTTTTATAATCCCAAACCTGAGTATATGACTTTATTATTATTATATTGTTACTAGCACCGCATCTTATTACCCGTTCGGGTTATACGCACTTACGCAAATGTGTAATGGTAGGGTGATTGTGAGATGAAATGGAGGACCTACAATTTAACGTGGGATCCGAACCACTGTGGAGGCCTGGCATTCCCCACATTCACAAGATATCTTGTCAGAGGCGAAGGAAGGGTTTGGTAATCAGATAAATGTGTGCCGGGACCGAGGATTGAACCCCGGCCGCCAGCACAGAAGTCCGACACCTTACCCCTAGACCACCAGGTCATCCGCTTAATGTTGTTGGAGATACCCTTGATGTAGCACCATATAATGAAGCTCACATTATGACATCTTTGTGTGTGTGTGTGGGGGGGGGGGGGGGGGAGGGAAGCAATCCCTTTCAAAATGAACCTCTCTCCCCTTAAGCAAGTTTTTAGGCAGTAAAGCTTGCCAATACCCATTTTGAATTCGTTAAAACTTTGAACAATTATTATAATATATTTTAAGGCACAAACCTGGATATCAGGTAGATAACAAACGTCACCCTAATGAGTTATTTACCAAAAAAAATTCATATTTTTCAGCAAAACCACTATAAAAGGTGATAAAGGACAAGGAACACGTATTTTTTGTTTCACACCACCGCGTTATACGCTTATGTACTAATTATATAGTGACCTGGTGGTCTAGGGGTAAGGTGTCAGACTTCTATGCTGGCGGCCGGGGTTCAATCCTCGGTCCCGGCACAGATTTATCTGATTGCCAAACCCTTCCTTCACCTCTGACAAGACATCTTGTGAATGTGGGGAATGCCAGGCCTCCACCGTGGTTCGGATTCCACTTTAAACTGTAGGTCCTTCATTTCATCTCACATTCACCCTACCATTACACATTAGCGTAAGTTCGTATAACCCGAACGGCTAGTAAGACGCGGTGCTAATAATAATAATAATAATAATTATACCAATGCGTTAGGATTATAAATCTTATATTTACAGGAAGGGTAATCGCATTTGCTTGGAGGGAGAGTGGAAAACCATTTAGGAAAAACCACCCCAGTTCACCCGACTGAGATTCGAACCTCATAACTTTTTTCATTCTCATTCTTTGGACCATTTTATTTGTATTAATGATCCATGTTATTACTTTTTGTTAAGTCTTCGAAATTCATAGAAAGATAAACTATCACGTGAAAGTAAAATTTATATTTTTAAAATACATTTCTAGATATGACACAAGTTTTAGTTAAAAAAATAGTGTATCTTTGTGAATTGATGTAAATATATTAAAAATAACCGAAATATTGATTTATGACAAATTAAATATATTTAGAAATTCTACGTAGGAGTAAAAATTAAAAAATTTAAATGATTTAAGTAAGAATTACTTGTATTTTATTCAATAGTTAGTTTGACGAATAGCAGAGAAGCGAGAGGCTGAACATGCTTCCTTGTTTAAAAAAATATAAAAGTCAAATATATTATTCTTATATATATATTTGATAAGCCTGTTTCTATAATATAAATTTAAAGGAAATAGCTAGATAAAACAAATGACCTATCATTTTTAAGGGTAGGCGTCCAGAATTTCGGCAAAAGTAGTATCCAAATACTAGAACACAATATTTTCCCTAAAGAATTTTCATATTTTCCTTCTAAGTGGTCAATGGGTCATACATCCAATTTTTTTTGTGTAAATCATCATGATTTGTGTATGGTTGTGTAACGGTTAATAAAATATTTCTCTTTGGTTAAAAATAGTAATTCAATTCTTATTTGAGTGGTTTGCTGCAATAAATAGATAAATAGGTGGGAGAGGATCGTTTTAAAATCTTTCATCATGGCGTGAAGGGGGAAATTATACGTTTTGATTCAAATTAAACACAGGAAAAAATCTACGTAAAGTTGATAGACGTTGAGTAAAATTTAGCTAGAAAGTTGATTGAGGCCTTGTTTCATAGAACTTTACACAATAAAAAGTTTATAATACATTTTAGCACAATGATCTGCAGCCATCACTGCAATGATCTATATATTATTATATTATTATTATTATTATTATTATTATTATTATTATTATATTACTATAAAGCCACATGGCAGATTCACTCACTGACATTAATGTTTACCCACTTTCAGATGAGCTAGAAATTTGGGATTTGCCAAACTTTTAACCTGTCCAAAAAGTTAAAAACAAATTTTAACCCCGAAAAAAATTCAAAATGGCGGAGCAACTTTAAAGTTGGTGCGAACCTTTCTTTGGAGGTCTCTTGTGGCTAAACGGTAGGACCTATATAAAAAAAAGTGATTTTGCAGTTTGTATTGCAAATTTTATTTTGCCAAAATAAATGAAATATTGTTCTAATAGCAACTTTTAGCTTAATTTTCTTCACATGGTGATATCAACAGTTGTTGAATATCTTTCTTTGGAAGTCTTGGAATTAATGACAAATTTTTCTCTTCATATATAAAGTTTAACTAATGCCGCTATGCTTATGACAGATATTCAACAACTGTTAATAACAACGTGTGAAGAAAATTAAATTATACGTTGCTACTGGAGCAATATTTTATTTACTTTGTACAAAAAAACTGTTTTTCCCATAAAAAAAATGCAAAAAAACACTGAAATTTTCCCGCATCCCTTACATCCTCACCAGGTTTCCCACGATACCCTCAACGTTTTTTTTAAATCCTTACCTTCCTCATTCATATATCGTTAGGTAGTGTAGATAAGCGGTTAGCCCAGGGATAGCACAGGGATAGATTTCACTTATATCCGATTCACATATTAAACGTGTAACCTAACTTGGACCAGCTCATTAATAACCTACTCATCCTTATTAAAGTATTACATAGTTCGCCATGTTGAATCGATCACCGGTAAGAATTTGTATATCCCCCGGATCGAGGCTATCTTGATGACCTACATTCGAGGGTAATGTTATCCCGTTTGAGGGATGTAAAGACGCGTACCTATTCGTTTCGACAATGTTGCCTCTTCATTACGTGTTTAAACAAACCGGTTACAGGAGTGTCGTTGCCAAGCGCCTCGAAATTAATTAGATCCTCTCTTAATGAATATGATTTAAATTGACGTTAACGGAGCTATGAATAAGCCTATGAGCATGCTTGAGGTTAATTGATTTTGTTTTAAATACTAGAAACTAATTGTTTTAATTTTGTTTGGTTTTATTTTATCTAGCATGACCTGTCGGTGGAAAAAAATAAGCTAACAACTCTTTTTTTTTCTTTACAAATTACATTCATTATTGTTTTATAAAAAAATTGTGTGTAGAGATATTTTGATTTTAAATCAAAGCGTTTCTAATTTATCTTTTATGTTTTTATTGATTGATGAATTTGATTTTAAAAACCCATTTACCATCCAAGGAATTTTTTTATAGCTATGTTTGACCTTAATAAGAAACTTTCCTTGAACAGGTAACTAAGTATGTAATGATTACAGGCTTAGAAATGTTTAGTTCATCCTAGTAGAAGTTAATTTGCTTAATTATTTTTTTTATAGTTGTGTTGTTATTTCTTAGACCTTAAATGTCTTACACAAGCGTTAATTATTTACTGTAAATAGTTGCTTATTTTCAGTTAGTTTTGAATATAGTTTGTAGATTAAATATGGTTTTATAAGGTTTTCTTCAAACACACTAAACAACAAAATAATCCTAAAAAAGCACACTTCATCCAAACCGTCTTTTTAAACTGGTATTCATCCACTTATCAATAATTTAGGCGTGGGTAAAAACTCGCATATTTCAGCTATTATTATTATTATTATTATTTATTATTATTTATTGTTAGAATCTGTAACCTCCCAAAACAATTTATTTAGTGTTCACCCCCCCTCCCCCCCTAATAAAATTCATACCGCTATTTTGAATTCTAGCTCTTTGAATATCCTTCATTGGTGGATATGCGGGCCAAGGCGTTAAAACTAATGTGATCTGGTTTGGTGTTGACGGTTATGTCTTGGTTAGGATATTGGTTCAGGTGTGTATTAAGGTGGCATTCCCCAAAATAGTTTTTTACTCTCCGTACAAATGCGGGTATACATTTAAAATATTTTCTTCTTCCTTGATACATTAGTGTCACCATATATACCATACCTGGACGTGTGGTAAGACGCTGTGATAAAAAAAATAAAAAAAAATCTCTAAAGTTATTGATTATAAGTCTAGGACACCACGGTTCGTTTCTAGGTGTGGTAGTCGAAGATATTTACTATTGGTCCACGGATCCCTCTTGTTACGTAATTACAGTCAAATTTTCATTCTTAACTGACAGAACATACTAGATCTATTTTCACGTATTCATACGTCACCTCATGTTATCTGAGTCTGTCACTTTAGATATATATTTTAAATACCTAAAAACAATGCTAATAATAATAATAATATAATAAAATATTATCGATATTGACCAATAAAAAAATAGTTCGTATTTTCTAAAATATGTCTTCTTCCAAGGGCGTTTCGTACTAGTATATCCTGTCCTAGTTTTATATCATCATCATCATCATCAACTGTTTCCACGCTTTGGCCGGGTCAGTTTGGTTAATTGCCTCCCTCTTCCTGCATCTTTCCACAATTATTCCTTCTTTAAATACTTCCATTCCTCTCCTTTCACTTGCCACGTTCTGTTTATCGACTCTCCAGCTCTTTCTTGATCTCCCTTGCGCTCTTTTTCCTGCATACTTCTTCTCATCATTTTCTTTTGTATTCTCTCCTTCTCCATCCTCATTACATGCCAATACCATCTCAGTCTTGTTTTCTCTATCTAATATACTCCATGTAGCCCCCCCCCCCCACTATTTCCCGGATAACTTAATTATTTATCCTGTTTAACCTCGTGACGCCTTACATGCCCCCCTCGCTCCCCCTTCCCCCATGAACTCCACTTTCCTTATCTCCTACATTCAATGTCTTAGTTTTCTAGTCTCTAAATCATGTTTAGATATAATCAGTGTTTAGACAATGTAAGTTAAAATATCCTTGTCGATTATATCTTTGATCTTTTCACACTTTGAGACGCTTAAGCTCCTTTGGCACCGAAGACAAAGAAAACTGTTGTCCTTTCTTTTTCTTTTTGGTAATTTATATGTTCTTGTCTTTACAGGTGAGTGCACGTGAACATTCTAAAGATTCTCTCTTGGTTGACTAGAAAATAAGGTAAGTAGATGACATATTTTAGGTTTATATCTAAACAATGATTTTAAGATTTAAGGTCACATTATTTTTGAGTTGTTTTATGTGCCCCCCCCCCCCACCCCCCGGTGTTATGACTTTAGTTTAAAGATGGGTAAATCTTAGAAACTACCGTTAATTACAAACATTATCAATATTTGGGGGTAAAAGTCCGAAATATCTTATACAATGTTTACGCTTTGAGCTTTTGCCAGTTCTTATCGGTAGATACTAACATTTAAAAACATATCTTGATAAAAGTAATTATAAGTGTTTATTTAATTAATTAAAGGTATTATTTTAGTTTGCTGCTTTTGTTTGACAGCCAAGCATTTGAATTTAAAAGTAACAAATGTTTGGTACAAACACATACATATTAAATTTATGTGTGTGTGTGTTATATATATATACAGGTATTGTGTGAAATCTGGATAATGTCGATATTAGCCGGGAGCTGTCAACATTATCAAAGTGCAGTGGATAGAATAATAAATAGAAAGTAGTTTATTTCATTTTCGACCCTATCCGGATAATCTCGACATTAGCCAGCAAGACTTGGATAACGTTTAATATATTTGTAAAATCAAGCACGTGTGAATACGGATTATATTTTGGAACGTAATTTAGATCTCTGAAATTGAATCATAGCAACACATTTAACATTCGAAATGCCTCATTTCGATTATTTCTTTTCCACTAACCTTAACTAAACAAACATAGCCTAAAATCACCTAATACAACCTAGCCTTTCCTAACCTAACTAACCAACCTAACCTCAATCCTAAAATGTTGACTTTATTCAAATTCGGGTGGATAATGTCAATATTAACCGAATAAACTTCGAAAAACATGATTTAATCTCCTCTCATTTAACATTACCTACGTATTTTGGATAATTGCAGCATTATCTGGATATCTACTTTATCCAAGTTCTAATTCTACTCGTTATATATACGTACTATAGAGAGCTGACAGCCGGTTGGTTGCTATGGCGATGGTTCGTTTGGAATGGGTGGTTACAGGTATTTACAGTCGTCCTCGGCTGCCTTGTGATTGCGTCGAGGGAAGTCTGGTAACAGACTCTTCTCCCTCCCCTCGACCCATACCCCAGCCCAACCTTCCTTCATAAGCTCCAGGACACACAGACTGGGTGATGTTGCGACAACTCTTTGGCTTCCACGACTCGCGACCGCTTCAGTAGGAAAACATCCCAAAGAAAGCGTGCAACTTTTTTAATTTGAAAACGCAAAGCCGTGCATGATCTAGTTCTTTTTTTTAATTTTGTAGTTGATACCTTAAAACACGAGGCTCATTCATATAACGATTTTGATTACTTGGTAAGTATAAGGAGATTTATTTGAGAAAATGCACCCACACATCACTAGCATGGGGGGGGGGGGGGGGGGGCAGGAAAAGAAATCCTCCATGATAAATATAATCTTAGCTCGGTCTCTTACGATCCTTTTCGTGTTATACATATTTATACTTTAGAAACTACTCTAATGAGTTTGAAATGATAAGGTTTAATTTAGAGGAACTTTACTTGTGTTTGCATAGAGGAAGAGTGGAAAGCCATTTAGAAAAAACCACCCTTAGTACACCTGACTGGGATCGAACCCCGTCATCGGTAGTCAGGACTATAGCGAGAGTGACGTTTTTGACTATGTGGCCACCGAAGTGGAACTCGGTGTTAAATCATTTGTGGAAAACCTACTTCTTGTAGACCCAGTTTTGGTGACCTGGTGGTCTAGAGGTAAGGTGTCAGACTTCTGTGCAGGCGGCCGGGTTCAATCCTCGGTCCCGGCACAGATTTATCTGATATCCAAACCCTTCCTTCACCTCTGACAAGACATCTTGTGAATGTGGGGAATGCCAGGCTCCCACCGTGGTTCGGATTCCACGTTAAACTGTAGGTCCTCCATTCCATCTCACAATCACCCTACCATTACACATTAGCGTAAGTGCGTATAACCCGAACGGGTAGTAAGACGCGGTGCTAATAATAATAATAATAAATAAAATATAATAATAAAGACCCAGTTGAGGTTGGAACCAAGACCTTCCCGTCATGTGCAAAACATTATATTGTGAGCCTGACATCTTAGACTAGGCTGTTGGGAAGTATTCTTATTTGATCCCAAAACGTGCCCTTTTTAAGGGATGTTTGAAAGGTCCTTTTCCCTGTCAGAATTCTATCATATAGTAGGATTTTGGTAGGAAAAGAAGCTTTCCAGTCATTCCTACCTGCCTGCCTGCCTAGCTACTGCCCGCCCTGCCTAGCTACCTGCCTACCTTCTGCCGCCTGCCTCTAACCTACCTATTTACCTACCTACCTACCTACCTCTCCACCTAACTCTAAACTTAACTTTACCTTAAACAGGATTTATATCCATATCATTTCGTGTTGGTACGCGTTATTTTTCCAATTGGTATAAGATTTTGGTGAATTGAAGGGACTGAAATTGTGCACACGTAGGTTAAGGCATTAGCCTCGTTTGGTGTGGTTTCACGGTGAATGGGAGGTAAGGGTATTTATTGAGGATTTTTTTTTTCCTAAAAGGCTACCCACTTGATTTTCCCCATTAAAAATGCGTGCACATTTTCTTTGAGTTTTTAAATACCTTCCCTCCTATCTCATTAGTTTTAATATGCTTACATCCTGGTTGGGTAGTAAGACGTTACACACGTAACACGTCAGTCAACCTCTTCTTCAAATTATACATACAAACTTGTGAGAGATAACTATCCATTATATTTCAAACTGATGTCTTTTGGCTCACTTTTATATATAAACTAACTAATAGTGTTTCAGAGCATCTATTTAATCCCTCAAATAACAAATTTGAAACGTTGTTTTAGACACTTTAACAACACGAGTTCGAAAAAGGCCCACTTCTGTGGACGCACGGCTTAAAGTGTCATTCTTGCAATATATTGGACTGCCTGTGATGGGTAGATTGCGGCTCAAATCCCGGCTGGATGTACTGAGGGTGGTTTACAACTCTCCCTGCTCGCAAATTCGGGTACATTCAATTCAACCTTCACTATCTCTTAACATATTATAGCAGTAATGTCTAACCTTTCCCCGACTAAGAGCCACGCAATTTCTTGGGAAATTGGCTAGGGGGCCAAACATTATATTTATAGGATCTAATACCCAAATAGCCCAGCTTTAATAACGCCACGAGCGATATTTTTTTTTCAAATACCTACATTATACAAGTAACATTATACTTACTTTTATGGAAACTTCCTGGAAATTAGCGAATATTTACGTCGGAGCCAATTGACTAATTTGTTGTTTATTTCTGTATTTTGAAATATTTAAATTTAGTTAGCTGGTGGGCCGGACACAACCAATCCAGTGGCCGTTTGTTGGACATGTCTGATATAATATATAAGGCAAAACTCGCACTCACTCACTCACTCACTCACCGTATTTCCTCAACCTCTGGGCCTGAAAATTTGGAATTTTATGTTACTGTTCCTTTAAGGCCTTGAGCAAGAGATAAAGATATGATTTGCGAAATTCTACCTCTATGGGATGAAAAATAGGAATTGAAGAGTTTTCAAAACTCACGATTTTTTCTTAACCATAGGACATACAGCCTTGAAATCATTTAAACGAAGGTTCCTTTTTTCAATGTTATTACAGTTTTTATAGCAAAACATTCGTTTGATTAAAATAAATGAAATAATCATCCACTAAAAACATAGTTTAGTTTTCTTCACATTATGATATCAACAGTTCTTGAATATATGTCATGAGCTTAGTCGAATTAGATGAAAAGCTTTTTTTAAATGAAGAGAAAGAGTTTTCATTAAATTCCAGGACACCACTGACAAACATTCTACAACTTTAAAGGTAACCATTTGAAAAAAAAAACTTATGTGTCTCTACTGGAGAATTATTTGATTTAATTTGAACAAAAAATTGTTTTGTTATAAAAACTGTGAAAATAATCTCAGTTTCTCGCATCCTTCAACACTTTTACCTTGAAGGATAAGGGTAACGTTGTGATTGCTTGTGATTGCACAGTTAATACTAACAAAACAATTAAAATCAACAACTTCTGGGGGCATACCTTTGAAAACCATGATGCTAATTTATTCGATACGTCTCTGTAACACTGTATATTATTTTATTTATAGGACCTACTCTATTGTGAAATCTGATGTTATTTTTATCCAACATGTCTCTTACTTCGTATCACTTATCGTATTATTGTGCTTATGTAAATATTGCACTGTTAGTTTCTGCATTCAGTTTGAGGGCTAGGTAATATTTTGTTTAAAATGTTTGATATATTTTTTTGATTGCCAATTAAAGCGTAGGCCTACCTTTATGCAGGGAGGAACTATAAAAAGTTGGTGGCTGGATGTGTAACGTCCTAATTTGATAATGTGTTGATACCTTTTTTCCGTGCAAATATTATTATTATTAGCTCCGCGTCCTACTACCCGTTCGGGTTATACACACTTACGCTAATGTGTTATGGTAGGGTGATTGTGAGATGAAATGGAGGACCTACAGTTTAACGTGGGATCCGAACCACGGTGGAGGCCTGGCATTCCACACATTCACAAGTTGTGATTAATACACGTCTTGTCAGAGGTGAAGGAAGGGTTTGACAATAAGATAAATCTGTGCCGGGACCGAGGATTGAACCCCGGACCCCAGCACAGAAGTCTAACACCTTACCCCTAGACCACCAGGTCACCTACTTCCGCGCAAATAATGGGTCAAGATGCTAGTTGAAACATAAGCGTATAGCCCGAATGGTAGCATTACGCAGTGCTAAAAAAAATTCGACATTCCATTGTTGATTATTCTCCGTCATAATGAATATCATGTTGAAATTGTGTATTTTTGATGGAAATGTTTGCAAGCACTTTCGCGTGACTCGAGTCTAATGTGTTGCAGGCTATAATAAAACTTCCTGCTACAAGTAAATTAACGAGAGCACTGTGGAGTTCGAAACACCGCTCTAAAAATTAAATATGCATCGTTTTCATGAATGGGTAAAAGTTTTCAAGTGATATATACTCAAGATTACAAATAGCTCATAAATGAAACTATACTTTGCACGCAACTTGTTGCATACGTTTTAGTAAACAATTTAAAAAAAAGTTATTCTAACATCCTGTTAAAGAAACCCGGTGTTACGTCAGGTCATTCGAGGACGTGGAGTTTTTTTTGAATACGTCGCTTACCTGTAACGTAGTGACGTGGGAAAAAAAAAAAACAGGATTTCCAATTAGGTTTTATTTGGTGGGCTTAAAGATATCACATTGAAACAAAACACTACTTTCTTAATATTCAATAGCTGCGATACATGTCACAATTTTCTTAAGTCAAAACAAATTTTGTAAACTTTTTTTTTTAATCATCTTCAACTCAAAATATGTATTATATTTTCGAAAATAACCTGTAGAATTCTTTCTACAGGATGTTGATTATAAAAGTCCGTGAAAGCAGTTATCTATCTAGATTAAGAAACTTAAAAAATAGCTGTTTTCGAATGCAATTCAATGCTGTCCAGGCACAAATATTAGAGTGAATGTGTAAACTCGTCAGAGGAAGAGGGGAAGTGTTATCACTAGATAAACAAGAGGCCTCACTGCTACATTTATTCCCTCTATTTCTATTTAGTACATTGGTGTCTAAATGTGATACTGTTTTAGAGTGCTTAGGTGCGCCGAGTTAAGATGCAATGCGCTTCGCAAATTAGATTTTGCTTCACCAAGTAGACAACGTCATTAAGCTGGTTGCATAAATCTATACTTTGTCGGGTATACAAAGTACACAGAAAAGATGATAATATGTGACCTGTGGTTCGGATCCCACGTTAAACTGTTAGGTCCTTCATTTCATCTCACAATCACCCTACCATTACACATTAGCGTAAGTACGTATAATCCCGAACGGTTAGCAGATGCGGCTAGTAATATAATATAATATAATAATAATAATAATAATAATAATAAACTTAAGCCCTATCATTCGACTTGTCATGTCTTGAAGCAAGTGTCTGAAGTTTGGGAGCGTGGTTGAAATTGAAAAACGTCGTAAGTGCAAGGTGTGCTAAGTTGGGGTTTGCTTGTATATTATTTTATTACTGTCTAAATCAGCGATTTCCAACCTTGTTAAGCCTACGGAACACTGATCAAGGCGCTAAAACTTTCAAGGCCATACACCAGGAAAAATTTTATGATTAAAATAGCTAGTAGTAAGAATGTGTTTAAAAGTTTTAGTAGCTAAGCTTCTAATAATGTTATTTAAAAAAATAGTGTTGATAATGGATTTAAAAAATCTCTTTTATTCCTCATGTTTTTTCCCTTATTCTTTTTTGATCCACCCCCAATATTCCGCAGCCCGCAGGCTGGCTTTTCGGGGCACACGAAATGTGCCGTGGAACACTGGTTGAAAAGCACTGATATAAATCATCACCTTAAATAGGTATATTTTATAGAGAATCGTAGATAACATCTAGCAAGTTTTCCTACTTATCTAAGTATACCGATTAAAGTCCCCGACGTGGCAAAAATTGAATCGCCAAGAGATAAGAATGGTTCTTTTTCACTTAGGAGTAAAATATCGGCCTTGGTTCTGTATATGTTGTTTATCCACTTTATCAAGTACAAGACAATTTACTAATGGCTAGCGCTCTAAAAGTAAAGCGTGTTAATTAGAAACATAATATTTTCGTAATCAAAATAATGTTGTTTATTTTGATTGATGATCTACAAACTTTACTAAGCCTCAACAGTTTTCATTGTGTCTCTTAGTTTTGTCTAAAAAAAATATTTCTTGTTACTACGTGTTAGTTCTGTTCCCCAACTTATAACTTTGAAAAAATGTTGTAGTTTTTTTTTCTTCTGAAAATTGATAGTACTCGTTTGGTGGGAGGGAGGAACATAAGAAAAGTTACAATTTTGAAATTTAAAATGTAATCAAGAGTAAGATTCTCTAAATATTTACTGTTTCGTTTGTAAAGCTTACTGCACATAAAGAGGTTAAGTGTTTAGTGAATTAATATAATATAATTACACAGACATAACTTTGACGAGGAAATTTACTATGTAAGAAATCTATGCAAATCTGTGTAATAACATATTAAAGGTAACCTGGCGATCTGGAGTAAGGTATCAGAAATTCTGTTTGGGTGTTCGGGGTTCAATCCTCGGTTCCGGCACAGATTTATCTGATTGCTAAACCCTTCCTTCACCTCTGACCAGACGTGTATTAATCAAACTTGCGAATGGTGGGAATGCCAGGCCTCCACCGTGGTTCGGATTCCACGTTAAACTGTAGATCCTCCATTTCATCTCACAATCACCCCACCATTACACTTTGGCGTAAGTGCGTAAAACCGAATGGGTAGTAATATGTGGGGCATAATAATTATTAATATTATTATTATTAACATATTAAATTAAATAGCGTTAACTTCTCATATTGTAAATTACATTGTCTTATTGTAATAAGCTTTACAATAACTTCTCAAATGTTAAATTGCCTTGTCATGCAATTTGTAATAATCCTTTTATTAATTATTTAAATGCGTGATTGTTTTGTGTTGGGTTAACCTTACAAAGCAACAAGAACAAACATAGGACCTATTTTTTGTTATACTTCTTATTAAAATACAGTCTACTCTATTTATAATGAACCTCTACGAACTCAGATATTTTGTTCACTATGTCGAAATTCACTAAAACCTATTTTTAAAAATATCTGAGATTAGTGGTAGTGACAAACCAAATAAGAGTTCAAATACAATCTCTCTTTATTGTAATATATTAATTAATATTAAAATCAAATATATGCTGCTGTTAATTTCATACGATTTTAGTTAATATTTTTCCAGATTCTCCTCTAGAGTATGTGGGTTTGGACCAATGAATTAGGTTCACTGTAGCTGAATGTCCACTACAAGCCAATTTCAATTAAACCAGAGTAGACTGTATTTCCTTACGAGATTTAAAATATTTTTCAAGACAATTTATAAAACTATCCCTAATGCACCCGGCCGAAGATTCGAACTGGTTTCCCATCCTCCCGAGCCATAGCTAAGGATGTTAGTCAAGGTCACTTCCGCTGAGCTAATCCTACTTGTGAAATCAAATTTGCACCTTGTGTAAATGAAGAGAAGTAGTCTTATTTTACTTATAATAACCCAACTAGAGGGGCTGAGAACTTATTTTGTGGTCACTTAGGATGTTTCGTTATGCCCGCAATTTAATGAATGATTGATGGTGAATAATTTCAAGGATTGACTCGTGTCTGGATTGGTTTACTTAATGTGATTTATTACGGGAATTTTCCTAAATTATTTATTTCCTTGGCAATGTGGGTGCATTGTGTCTAAAACAAACCCATTTCATTTCTATCCATTACGTTGAGCTTAAAATGGTCATTGTGTTCAACGTAATTATCTTGCTATTTGTTTTTTTTAAGTACAAATATAATTTATTAATAAAACATTTAAATAACCGTTATTAATCCTCCAGACAGTTTTTTTTAGGTGTCACATTCCCATATGTTAGCCCCCTTATTCATTACTCTTTACAAGTCTGTGATAGCTCATTAAGCCTCGAGAACGCAGTAATAGGGACTGACGATCTCAACGTAATTGTTTCTATCCACATGTCAGGGGAGTTTTTCTTCAATTTTTACGGTGTCAACCTTATCAACTGTCCCACCCCTTCATTCCTCCCCCTTCCTATTTTACCTCTTTTATTTCCACTTGACAGTTTGATAGTTTTTTTTTAACTCTTTATATGTTTTTAAGTAGAATTATTTTTCGACTACCAATATTTTCCCCACCCCTTTTGTGAGTTTGACAATTTATCTTCCTCCCTCAATATCCCAAACAATAGATTCTAATATATATATATATATTTTTATAGACCAGAGAAATAGGGAACCTTTTTAGTGTTCTATGCGGCTTTTTTTGAAAAAATCTGCATTATTTATCCTAATAATTTATAAATTATTCACTTTCAAAAACCTTGTTTTGATTTTTTTTTTGAAAAAGAATCGTAGTTTTCCAAGCATAATTAAAAAAAATCGTATCGAACTATCTGGCACACTAAAAAGTATTATTAATTTTCATTATTACCAAACCCTTCCTTCACCTCTAACAAGACGTGTATTAATCACAGCTTGTGAATGTGGGGAATGCCCGGCCTCCACCATGGTTCGGATTCCACGTTAAACTGTAGGTCCTCCATATCATCTCACAATCACACTATCATTACACATTAACCGGGTACGTATAACCCGAACGGGTAGTAAGACGTTGTGATAATAATAATATTTGTCAATAGAGATCATATTTAACTTGATCCGTGGACAAAACACATAAAATAGCGTAGACAAAAAAAAAATTGTTTTCTCATTTATGGATTCCTAAAAGGTATTCAGATTATTATATTTTTGGGAAAATTTACTGCACATAGTGTGTCCCTTATGAAGAATCCGTTAAGTAACGTGTAGCCTTTCAATGCCAAACGGTTGCCCCCCCCCCCCTCCCCCTCGATATAAACTTATTAATATTGTCCAAAGGAACCAGTACTGTAGCTCATTGGTTAGTGGCTGACCAAAGATTTAGGGAATTTTGGTTCACTCCCTAGTGGGGTCTGCGAAGATATTTAATATGTTTACGAATTTATCCTACAGTTAGTAAATATCTAGGTATTTATGTGTAGTAATAGCTAACTTTTCTTGGCTAAACTAGATTTCTAATAATGCATTGATATGATCTGTATTTAGAAAGTGCACGTAAAATTTTCTAATAATTGCAAACATTTTGGCAAAGTTGAAGGAAAAAAATGAATTAGTAAGACCATTATTGCAACTGATTGATAATATCCAACAAGGTAAGAAGATCAAATTTCAGGATCTAAAAACGGAAGCCGCTAATAGGGCATGATGAAGGGCTCATATTAGATAAGGAAACGAACCTCTTGAAATACTGAACACCTGATGGAATAACAATAATAATAATGATTATTATTATTATTATTATTATAAACATATAACAAATTTCAAAAAGCTTCGCTTTAGTTGGCATATATAACGTGGTGTGTAGTCATATAATAACTGATTAGTATCAATCATTTAAACTTTTATTTTTACAAAACTTGTCAATATATTACTCTCAAATACTAAATTTAACAAAAGCTCCTCACTCACTTTGTCTAAGGTGCATAGGCATTTGAACTAGGGCTGTGTGTGAGGGGAGGGGGGATATGTGAAGCCATTGCTCCCCACGCTTTCCTCTGGCTCTCGTCTCGCTTTCTCTCGCGTTTCATTACAACCCCCCCCCCCCCTCTCTTTATCATCCCTTGATAGCTAACATAAACTACTTTCTTAGCGATCAGGAGGGATTAGATATTTGTTTCGTGAGAAACCTTCCGTTCGTCAAGTTTAATATGAATGGATATTTTTTTTACATTTGTTTCGTTAGTCTTTGAAAATACTTTAACCATCACCGACCCCCACCCCCCCACCTCTCTTCCCAACAATTTAGTTTATTTTTTGCTCTTCCCAACAATTTAGTTTATTTTTTGTGATATTTTTTATTTTCATTTTATAAACACGGGCACAACGCAAAGACTAACTTAAAATAAGGACATCAACCCTTACCGGTAAACGTACAAACTTACTGCGAGAAATGTAAGATGCTTAACCTATTTGACATCACATTCGTAGATTTGAAAAATGATAACTGGACACGTGAATCTAACCCTGGATCCTTGGCTTAACGATTCACTACTCTACCATTGAATAACATTTGAGCACGTGAAGAATCCTCGATAACTCGGTAGTAATGAATTAATATGCTAAGTCGTAGGTTCCAGGGTTAGATTCCCGTGTTCAGGTGTCATTTTTAAAATTCAATACTATGATACTTGAGTGGGTGTGTCAATAACCTAGTAAGCTTTAGATGATTTTTATCTTCCATGTTTCGCTAGTAATTTATAATTAATAGTACAAGCGTTAGCTTTCTTCAACCTACTTAATATAAACAAATAAACCTATACAAAAAAACATCACTTCACCACCGCCTGGAATTGAACCAAGCTCCGCTAAATTTCTCGTTTGCCTTCGAGACTGAAGTGGAAAATTGGCTTTACAGTATACTTCCTAGTTATATCACTTTTTTTTTACCTGCATAAGAGTTACATGTATACATATTAATTTAATTTTAGCACCGCGTCTTACTACCCGTATAAATAAAAAATGGGGTAGGAAGGTATAATTTAGAAGAAATTACCTGCATTGTTTTAGTGGTGGAGGGGAAAACTATTTAGGAAAAAAACACCCTCTGAACACTCGACTTGATTTGAATTCCGACCTTTCCCTTGCCTAATTATGTCGAGTTTTCAACTTAATAATAATAATAATTATTAAAATTATAACTTATTAAGAATTAGCACTTTGAAATCATAAATTTCAAATTAAACATTTTCTTAATTAAAATTTGTTAAGCCTTGTTCCGATGGTGGAAATTACAAGAAAATGGCTAAACCGATTTTGACAAACGAACATTCATTTGAAAATTTAGGAATCCAAGATGTCTACAACAATCGTAGCTTCCAACGAAAACCCGATTTTCTTATCGAATTTTCATATTTTATACTGTATGCGTAGTGGCTCATCCTTACAATTATTCTTTGTTTATATCACCATGAAAACCATGATTTGTGTATGGTTGTTTATCTATCAATAAATAATAACTCAATTTCTACTTAAATATAATGGTGCAACAAATATATATATAGTTGGAAGGGGGGGGGGGGGACCTTCATTTTAAATTTATCATCGTAGTGCGAAGGTGTTAACTATGTGTTTTGTTTAAAATTAAACACCTAAAGCTCAAAATCTATGGAAATTTGATAGCCTTTGATGAGTAAATAATTAACTAGTAAGTCTAGTGAGCTCTCATTCTTTAGAACATTTCCCAATAAAAAGTCTTGAATTCATTTTGACATGATAATCTGCAACCATCTCTGCAACAAACCACTAGTTATATTCTTTAATTTGAAAAATGACACCTGGACAGGGAAATTGAACCCGGGTCCTTTGACTTAGTACGTCAATGCTCTAATTACTAATTTATCCAGGAGTCATCTTGGTTCCAGGATCATTATATACTCATATTCAAAGTCACAGTTTGTGATGGACGTGTGTAAATCGTCGGCTACAAATATGTGATCATTTAAGATCACGAGCTATTAGATTACGCAGTCACTTTTGACTCGGGAGGGCTTTATGCTGCCGAGAGGAGCTAACCAAATATTAAAGTTAAAACTTTTATACACACCCTAATTGATTTCCTGCCTTGCCCTTTTCCGTTTCCTAATGTATATGGTGTCGGTTGATGATTGTAATTACTGTTGGAGGAAATTTGAAAATACGAAGACTATCACCCCCAATGAATAGGTTGGAAGAGGATGAATTTTAATCATTTGCATGGAGATATGATGGGAAAAATAAATCGATTCACCCCTGATGCATATATCTGTGATCCATTATTGGCATCCTAAAACCAGGGTCAGACGTGCTAGCCGTTTGCTAGGCCCTCCGGGCAAGTACTCTTCAGATCTGGTGGCTGTGCTGTTGCTGCTGCTTGCAGGAAGTTTATATCTGGTGGCTGTGCTGTTGCTGCTGCTTGCAGGAAGTTTATAATTGCAAATAGATAGCGCAGGATATGGAAACATGTGGCGCACAGTTTTTTTGTTTGTTTGTTTTTTAAATTACACGGAAAGGTTTAGGGGTAGAGTTGTTGTGTAAAGTGGGGGTAGTAGTGAGGGCGTGCTCGATCCATCACTGTCACTACCCCTCATTAGCAGAGAGGACTCATGGATAAATGATTCATTACTGATTAATTGTTTAGTTTGCGTCGTCAGGACGTGGGTTTTTAATTGGTAAAAACTCCATGGCGTGAGCCTACATTGAATGGTTTTAAAATAATTGTTTAAAAAAATACCTTTTGTATCATAGTATTAGTTAGAATTTCGCCTAAATAGTGGGTAATTTTGTAAAGATTATGGTATTCCACGTGGAGCCTTGTGTCAGTGATGATAAAGCCTTTCTACTAGATTGATCCACGCTTTAGTTTGATATATTATAATTCTATTATTATTAGCACCGCGTCTTACTAACCGTTCGGGTTATACGCACTTACGCTAATGTGTAATGGTAGGATGATTGTAAGATGAAATGAAGGACCTACAGTTTAACGTGGAATCCGAACCACGGTGGAGGCTTGCAATTCCACACATTCACAAGATGTCTATTATAATTCAAAGTCCCGTTTGAGGCACCTCTCGATCTAGAGCAGTGATATTCAAACTTTTTCCCTATTTACGGCACAGTAAAAAAAGGTGCTAAAATTGTCAAGTGCACACACACACACAGAGTTTTTTAACACTAGATTTTGTTATTAATAAAACGAGTACTACGATTTTATTTTCAAAACATTCATAGTATATGATGTACCGTTCACCACCACCAACTCTAACCACTAGAGGCTACAATAGCCGGTAAGAGGATGGGCGGAATCTATAATGAATTTAATGTAACAAAAATAGGAGCATTTGTGAGTTTAAGAAAATATTGAGTTATTTATTCAAGATACAACAGAGGTAAACAAATAATACAGGGCCTCACAAGGCGAACTATTATTATTAGCACCGCGTCTTACTACCCGTTCGGGTTATACGCACTTACGCTAATTTGTAATGGTGGGGTGATTGTGAGATGAAATGAAGGACCTACAGTTTAACGTGGAATCCGAACCACGGTGGAGGCCTGGCATTCCTCACATTCACAAGATGTCTTGTCAGAGGTGAAGCCGTGGGACTATTACTTCCACCAGTTTTGAAGTAATCGAGAAGATTTCTACTTGTTAATATTCAACATTATAACAGAAAACAAAGCAATATTACATCAGAATACTGGTAGCAATATTACATTAGTATACTGGTAATTTCTCACTACACGAATCGGTAATTGTTAAGGTTATACATTATAAATCAACAACATAAAAACTTTTTTATTTTTTTCAAACAAAATACACCTACAAAATTTTATCTAAAATTTAAACCTTATCAAATTTTAAAGTTAAACAATTATTGGTAACCACAAGTGAAATAAAATGTATGTTTAAACTATAATTCCAAGTAAGAAAAAGAATCAAAAAGTGGCTACCTACTAATAAGTCTAAATATTACTAAGACACTAGCGCCCAAGAGGAAAAGGGAAACATTAGGTGTTCCATAAAACAATTTCACTTTTCAAATAAATCTTCTAGTGATACATTACTGACGCAGACATTGAACGATTTTAATCACATGGTTAACTAAGTGTTCAAACACCCAAACCCATTATAGGTCATTTATATTTTAATCTTTGATAAGGCATAAATAGTTTATATTTTGTCGTCATCCTGGAGCGATTATGTCCAAGTCCAGACCAGGAACTCTCGTGGTTGTTTCGGAATTAATAATCAAACATGCTAGCTGAGCACCAGCTTTATATATGTCTAGTTGATGAATATAACGGGGGTGGGGGAGATCTTCATATTAAAAGTATAACGCCACGTTGCGAACACGTGCTAGCAGCATTATTCTCTCATTAACAACCGTCATCATCTAAACACGTCATTCCGGAAATCTGTTAAGTTGGCAGTGTATATCACGCGAGGTTGTCTGTTGGCTGGCTAGGCCAATCAGCGTAGGCCTGAATCGCCTCATACCGATGTCTCGTCGACCCACTTTCCTAAGGAGTGTCAGTCTTTTTTCAAAATTATTAGATGTGCACCAGTCGTGTGGTGATTGTTGGCAGAGACTATAGGGTGACCCGCCTCTGTGGCGTAGTTGGCTAACGCGCTTGTCGTGCTGAGCTCGACTGCTGAGAACGGGGAGATCGAGGTTCGAATCTCGGTCGGGTGAACTGAGGTTTTTTTCCCTAAATGGTTTTCCACTCTCCCTCCACGCAAATGCGGGTTCACTTCCTCTAATTCAACCTTCCCAATTCCTAATCCATTAGCGTAATTAGTACTTAAAGCGTATAACCCGAACGAGTAGCAAGACGCGGTGCTAAATATTATTATTATTACTATAGGGTGAGTAAAGCACATATTTTAGATATTGCAAGGTTTTGTAAATCTTTGAAATTGCAGGATGTCTATATGTATTGGTATTCTTCGGGGCGGGCAGTATTGATGTAACATTAGCTAGCATTGCTAATGTTACAGTGATAGGGAAGAAAGCCAACCTGAAAGAATGGCTATGGCCTCGAAGAGCACGAGTACAAAACAGTACAGGTACATAACAGCGCATCCTCGTAGTCCCATTATAGAGCAGGTACGAATGTACAATTGTACATATCACGCAAGTGTTTCTTGACCTTGTAGCAAGCGACCTCTCTCTTCGCCAGAACAGCACAAGGGATCTGTGTTTAATTGGGTAGCAATTGTACAAATCGCGCAATCAACCTCAACTTTCAAGTTACTGGTATGGAGTTTTTAGGTTAGATCAGATCAAATTAGGTCAGGTGAGGTTAGAGGACCGTCATATTTCAAACGTTCTAATGGATGAAGTTGTACAGCTGATCCATCAACCTACGCATTCCTGCCAAACAAAAGAAAGGAAACATGTACTCGACTTTTTACGACATTTTAGGATTGCGCTCTTATGCTCTTTTACGCTCTTTTGCACCCCGATCTTTGCGCTCTTTTGTACCCACACTCTTCGGTAGCATATTCGAAAGGATAGTTATACCCAATATCATGGCTTAGGGAACTACAAGTTTTATAGTGAAAGTTTTCTTTATCTTTGTTGTCTCGGCTGTTGCCAAATCTCCTCGCTTTCAGTTATAAGTGAAGGTGGTGTTCTGGGGGCTAATAAGAGCTACTGCCAACCTCGACTAACCAGCGTTGCAAAACTTGCCTTACATTTTAGGGAAGATTGACCACGGGAAGAACGAGAACATGACAACGCCGTCCTAGTAGAAACCGTATTGTTACCTCAGCAATGATATCCAGTGTAAGTTAGGCCTAGACACGTCTCTAATCATTTCTTCATTAGCTTTTCATAACTATTCTTTTCTCTTATACAGTTAAACATTGTCTTACATTTTTGGAGACAGTCCTTTATGACATGAGAGAGACAGATAACACATAAAAATAACAAAATAATGTATAGGATTACATACATGAGAAATTTTAAAAGTAACAGCTTAGACTAGAGAAAGGTAACATAGAGAAAATGAATACTAAGGTCCGCCTCGGTCAATGAGAAAGTATCAATAGCTGTCAGGTCACATGGCTTAAAATGCAATGGTCTCTCATTTTCTGGCAATAATAGTTTCTGTTTAAGCTTATACTCCCTTTAACCCTTCACCTTAAACCACCCTTTACCATATAGATAAAAAAAAAGAGGAGAAATAAAACTACTAAATTTCTGATCTCAAGGTGAAGAGGAAAGATCGCTGCTATTTCTCAAAATATTTCCCTCTTAATCAAGCCTAGTCTCATAGCTCCACAAATATGATTAAAAATTTGTTAAAAAGGGTCTAATGCACAATTTTACATATTTATTTCAATTAATAACACTCGGGTTATATGGTTGTTAGTAATAAAAAAAGCTCTCTTGGAATATTTCAACTTTATTGTAGCGTGACCCATATTTTAAAATAACGCATCATAGAGTTAAATATTGCGGATTTCAAAGAATGTACAACTCTACATATAAAAAAAACCCAATAATTTTACCTGTTCTTTATAGGCGTTGAACGCGTTCTATTACCTTACATGACGAAAGCAAATTTAAGGCGTTTGAAAACAAAGTGCTTAGGAAGATTTTAGTTCTAACAGGGATGAGGCTACTAGAGAGTGGTGGCGGTTACATAATTATGAACTACATATCTTGTACTCATCACAAGACATAGTATATAACTAGCTCAAGTTGACGATAGGATGTAATGGAGTGGACTGGCTATAACTATCTCAAGATAGAGATAGGTGGTATACTTTTGTGAGTGTGTCAATTAACTTTCCGAGTTCCTAATGCCATAGAGTAAGTAAGTAAGTTAGAGCTGAACGTCTGCGCGGCGATTCCTTGCTTACTCAGTTCGCCCCCCTTAAAGGTGGTATGGAAGGGAATATGAGTCAAGAACGTAATTTTTTCAGTGTTTATTTTTTAATTTTTTAAAACAATAAATAAAATATTATTTCACCAGATGCATTTACTTTGATACTATACACTTAGAAATCTCAACATGTTTTGAATATTTATCACGGTACTCTTGGAATTTGATTTAAGAGTTTCTCATCCAATGCCATTATGCTCATCACATATCTCCGTTGATGGAACAAAAAGTCCCACCGATACACCAAACCTCTTCTCTCTTGTCAACATCTCTTCATCCTCCTTTCTCTCTCTCTCTCTTTCTGTTTCTCTTTCTAAACTAAGTCAAACTAGGGTGAATGGGGAAAGACATTTGATGGCAGAGCCTCAGGGTCTCTGATGATGATACAAGTTTTGCCTGAAAGTCGCGGAAGTTGAGCTAATCGCTCTTGTTGACGTGTTTTGCTGCTAACTTATGATTACTTAATGAGGTAACATGTACATCTGGAGACTTACCCCCTCCCCCCCCCCCTTTCCTTTGACTTGGGGTGGTACGATAAACGATCTCCTGTCATTGTGGCATCTTGTACATTAAGGTGGGAGTGTAGGAGACGCGATAAAAGGGCAGTATTTTTTCAGTTTTTATAGTAAAACTTTTTTTTATATAAAATAAATAAAATATTGCTCCAGTAGAAACATAGTTGAATTTTTTTCAAATGGTGATATCAAGAGTTGTTGAATATCTCTCATGAGCATAGCGGCATTATGATAAACCTTATAAATGAAGAGAAAAAGTTTAAAATATTGGACACCCCTGACAGATATTCAATAACTATTGATGTCACCATGTGAAGAAAATAAATTTATGTGTTTATATTAGAGCAATATTTGATTTATTTAGACCAATAAAATGTTAAGGCGATTGTCCCTTTTCATTTGGCGTGTAAATACAGAGCCTTGGGAACAAACTGTTATCTCAAGAATTGTTATTGTTTTGCAATTTTCTTTTCGGAAACTGTTTTTTCAAGAAGATATGCATTTTTATTAAGTTATACTTTTTATATACACACTTCCACTATAATTTTAACCTTGATCAAATACCGATAAAATTGACACTTTTCACTAGAAAACTGCCGGCTTCATAACAAAAAATAAGCAAATGTAACAATTAAAAAACATCGATACATTATCTTAGAAGAGGTGTTGAAAATATTAACAAAAAAATTGCACTCTTTCTTGAGAGAAATGATATTTCCAAACGTATGTTTTTTTTTTCCCAGTAGCTAACGCGATCTACGGTTTCCGTGATCCATCTGTTCTTTTTGGCGCTGGAGAATAATTTGGTCGTTTGTGAATCCACGAAATACTTTTCACCCTCCCGCCCACCATCCCACAAAATAGTTTTTAGACTTGTACTTGACAGGGCCAAGGGCCTTAATTAAAAACTCCAAACATACTGCCCTTAACTCGAGTTCACTTGATTCCCACCCAAAGGAGGCAACCTAGGTGAGCGATGAATTACTGCACAGGCGTTCAGATTTAACGAACTATTTAATTCTACGATGGGTTATTTTAAAATGCGGCTCGTGCCAAAATAAGGTTGAAAGATTACAACAGGGCTTGTTTTGTCCTTACAAGTGTAGTTCCTGACCCTACACAGACCCAAAATGTTAAAAAAAAATAAGGAAGTAGGTTACAAATTAGCTTTTATTTCTAAGACAAATATCAGATATGTTTTTACTTAGCACTTAGTCTTACTACCCATGTCTTTTATACGCTTTTATAGGAATTACGCTAACGGATTATGAATGGGAAAGGTTGAATTTAGAGGAAGTGGACCCGCATTTGCGTTGATGGAGTGGAAAACCATTTAGGAAAAACCCTCCCTATTTCACCCGACCGAGATTCGAACCTCAATATCCTTGTCCTCTGCGGTCTAGCTCAAAACTAAACTAGCACGTTAGCTAACTACGCCACCGAGGTGGGTAATATTAGAATTAAATATATACAATTGAACAAACACAGAAAGCGAAGTGGAAAGGGACGGACCACAATATCCGGGCAAGAGGGTGAACCTAAATTTAAAAGTCCATAATTTAAGCATTAAATGCATCACATAAATGTAATATTCAAGCTCACTTATATAGTTAAATAATGATAGTTAAAGCTAAAAAAAAAGTCAGATTCACAACAAAAGGTAATAGTATTAGTTACATTCATAGTGATATAGTAAGGAGAATTATAATAATACTAATTAATTATCCAAGTAACACCCAAAAACAGTACAAAGGATTTAATGCTAAATGAAGATATATAATTGAAATGAAATAAAGGAAAAATTAAGATAGAAATTTTAATTAGCAAAAGACAACTGGGATTTTCAGAGTTGAATGGATATATATAAACAAGTCTGATTAAATATATATTACATTATTTAAAAGAAAAGTTACTGAATATAATAATGTAAAACCTTTAGCAAAAAACTCTTAAACTTGAAATTCTTATAAGTCATGAAATCAAGTATAATAAGAACAAGATAATATGGTGGGTTAATATGTTTTTGTATTTTGACCTACCATATTATCTTGTTCTTATTATACTTGATTTCATAACTTAATAAGAATTTCAAGTTTAAGGGTTTTTTGTTAAAATTTTGACATTATTATATTCAGTAACTTTTCTTTTAAATAATGTATATATACTTATTAAGACTTGTTTATATGTATCCATTCAACTCTGATAATCCCAGTTGTCTTTTGCTAATTAAAATTTCTATCTTCATTTTTCCTTATATTTAATTTCAATTATATATCTTCATTTAGAATTAAATCCTTTGTATTGTGTTTGGGTGTCCCTTGGATAATTAATTAGTATTAAAAGGTAATAGATTATAAGCGAGCATAACTAATCTCAATTGACATAATCATTATAAAGGATTAGCTAGGTTCCCACGCCTTGTACGCCGGTATCATAATTACATAAGACACTTCTATCTACGCCCAATCTGGCGGCATTTAAATAGAAAGATTATATTTTAGAAAAATACCAATGCCACGTATTGGACTTTAGGTAAATTAAGTAGTTACAAACATGTATTAAAGCAACCGCAGAAATATTATTTTAAAGCTAGTAATTATTTATTTGAATCAAATATCATATAATATTTATCCCAAAAGAGAATTTTGAATAAAAGATTTCAAGCTTGCCCTATGGCAGGGCTTAGCTTACTAAAGGAGTCGACGGTGTAGTTATGAGTACCAATAGAGACGGAACATTGTAGTCCTCAAAAGTCATCACTTGAACACAGAGACGGATAGAGGGAAATTCAAAGGAGGGCAGAGATTGGTAAAGAAAGGTTAGTAAGGCCCAATGGCGCATGCGTGGAGCCATTGGAACAACTGGTGCTCGCCCAGAGGGTTCTATACGTGGAACATACTCTAAAAGGACCGGCTACACCGCATTTTTCCGGTGGAATGCTATTCTTGTTTTTAAATTCAAGTGAGGACGGGGAGATCGAGGTTCGAATCTCGGTCGGGTGAACTGGGAGTGGTTTTTCCTAAATGGTTTTCCACTCTCCCTCCACGCAAATGCGGGTTCACTTCCTCTAATTCAACCCTCCCAATTCCTAATCCATTAGTGTAATTAGTACTTAAAGCGTATAACCCGAACGGGTAGTAAGACGCGGTGCTAAAAAAAAAAAAATTCAAGTGGCTACACGAGTCCGCACCGGCGCGGACGAATCGTCGATAGAGCATTGCTTCGCACTTTTGCGGTGCGGTGCGGACCGCGTAGCCACCTACCACCGGAAATAAATGTTCGGGAGCTTCCGAACTTTGTTTTCATGGTAAAACTAGGCATTTCTTTCAGAGCCGTTGCACGTGTGAAGCTGTAGTTATTGTTTCCGTCATTACGTAAGATAAACAATATTATATACAACAACTTATTGAACAATACACATTCTTCTTCTTAATTATTAGCTAACTTAAAACTTTATTCTTCGTAATTAATAGCTAACTTAATTCTATGAAAATAGGTGAAAACCTATGCAAGTAAAAATAAAAATACCAACTTATTTTATAATATAACTCAGTCTATAAAGAATATAAAAATTGTTAGAAAATGCGGTGTGGTGCGGGTCGGCTCCATGTAGCCATACCTTAAAATTGGACCGAGGAGTTGTAGTATCCAGAGAGTTCTACCGGAGTCTCGAGACATCTGTAGCGTGACACTCATGACGTCATCTGGCATGACATGCCGTGCCGGCCTTGACCGGCACTTCTATAGTCCCCGTGAGGCTGTTGCCCGACTCTGAATCTTCAAATTGACAAAAGCGCCAATCTATTTCATTTGAGAAAGGGTTGATTTATTGTTTGAGTACAGAGTCTTATTATTATTATTATTATTATTATTATTATTATTATTATTATTATTATTATTATTATTAGTACCGCGTCTTACTACCCGTTCGGGTTATACGCACGCTAATGTGTAATGGTAGGGTGATTGTGAGATGAAATGGAGGACCTACAGTTTAACGTGGAATCCGAACCACGGTGGCGGCCTGGCATTCCACACATTCACAAGATGTCTTGTCATAGGTGAAGGAAGGGTTTGGTAATCAGATAAATCTGTGCCGGGACCGAGGATTGAACCCCGGCCGCCAGCACAGAAGTCTGACACCTTACCCCTAGACCATCAGGTCACCTGAGTACCGAGTCACTGTCGTGACTTTTAACCTCGTGAATGAAATTGTATACCCTGTGAAGTGAGGTTGTAAGAGAATTACAGGAGTATATATATATATATATTACACTATGAGATTAGAAATGGTGATTGTGTGTGTTTGCGCTGGGTCTCGGGTATAGGAAGGATTTTATATTTTCCTTGGGATGGAGGAACGTGTGTTTAAGTTATGATGATAATTGTGGGTGAATTATTAGGGTCTATTTTAGGTCAACCCCGGTAGTGGGATCGGGTTTGATAGGATTTTCTTTTCTTGGGATTTGGTATGGAGGTGATACATTTCCATTCCCCATCCTGGGCAGACCCGGTGCCAGTATTATCCTCTTGACTCGTTAAAAACCTAGTTGGTTATCCCAGTGGCGTCCTATCGTGACAAAGATAGTTATGGCATGAAATGTGCGATTTGTGCGTGAAGGTCGAGTTTAGGTTTGGATCAAGGTGAGGTGATGAGATTGTCGAGGATTCTGCTATCGGTCTGGCGTAGTTGATTGTCAAGTATTGGTAAATTTTTATTCTACTAGGAACGCTACATCTAGGTTTGTTTGGGTTTTATACATTTTTTTCTTCTAGGATTATCAACTAGGAATTTTATAATTTTTTGAATTTTCTTTCCTTTTTTTATGTTTTAGGTTATAGAAGACATTTAGATAGAATAAATATATGCTTAACTACGCCAGCCTGGGTCGTTTATGGTGTCGTGGTTCAGTCGGGTCGTACTGTCAGAGTCCTCTTAACAAGTTCGTTCTCTTGCGTTTCAGTTTGTTCGCACACTTCTTGTTTTTGTCTTGGTAGATTTCCTGTAGTTGACGGCAGTTGGTCATGGTGTGTAGGTCGGCTATTCTAGTGCGTCTGTCTGCCTCAGTGAGTGTCCGTAATGTTTTGTTTTGTGTTTGTGGTAGTGAGTAGGTGTAAAACTCTTGGTTCATTTCCTTCAGGAGGGTTTGTAATAGTTAGAAGTCGTGTGTCGAGGTGGTTTGTATCTTAGGTCCGTCCTTGATTTAACTAACTCCTTTTGTGGTCTCAGTGTCTTTCGCTATTTTGGTGATCTTTTTTGTAATTGTGAATCCCCACAGTCACAATTGGGGGAAGTCTCTTCTCTTGTTGGTGTCTGTCTGTGTTGAGGGTGTGTCGTATTTTATTTATTTCTTGGTGTTCAGTGGTGTGTATTTGTTGTCGACCATGGTGTTTTCTTGGATTGTGAAAGACATTTCCTCTTACGTTTTAGTTTGTCGACTAGGGTGAATGAACCGTTGCCTTCACTATCAGTTTCCATGTCGGTTGTTTCCGGGCTATCCTCCGAGTTTGAAAGGTTGGCATTTCTGTTTGATCGTGGTTTTGTGAATATCAGTGTGATGTCGTTTGTTTCGAGTGTTGCCACGGCCATTTCGCGCAACCCTGATAGAGCTAGGAACTATTTAGTATAACAAACACTTAGTGCAACCAGCCAAGATTTGAACCACTTGGCTTCCCGTTGCTGATGAGCCAAACTAAGGCCCAATATTACATTGTAGCTTTATTCTATATATATATATTTTTTAGGGTTTAACAAAGTTGTTGGCTCGAATGTCTTTGTAAATCTGCTCGTAAAGTTAACACGAGGTCTTCTTTGCGATTGGTAAAAATAACGTCCACATTGTTTTCAAGGCGATAGTTATTTTTCAAGTGAGGTTACATTCATTTAAATTATGTTATGGGTACTTTATCGTATGGTGATGATGACTTTGAACATGAGTTACACTTTTTAAAGGTCCCAAGACTTCCTAGACATATTAATTCTACTAGCAACATTTCCTATTCGTTACTTAAATTTACACTTCGTTCTTTTTTTACTAATCCACCTCAGTGGCGTAGTTAGCTAACGCGTTAGTTTCGTGTTGTACTAGAATGTGAGGATGGAGAGATCGAGGTTCGAATCTCGCTCGGGTGAACTGGGGAGTGTTTTCCCTAAATGGTTATCTACTTTCCTTCCACGCAAATGTTGGTTCACTTCCTTTATATTAAACCTTCCCAATTCCTAACCCATTAGCCTAATTAGTACGTGGTGCTAAGTATATTCAATACTCTTGTATTATTTTTAACAAGCATTTTATCAAAAAAACAGAAACATAATAATAGATAGCAAATAATCTCACAAAGACTTAACGTGATGAATGGAACCAGCTAAGGTTTGTGTTGATTTGTTTCTGAACAGCTCAATAGAGGTGGTAATAAACTAGCCTGAATTCCTTATGGTCATATTATTATTATTATTATTATTATTATTATTATTATTATTATTATTATTAGCACCGCGTCTTACTACCCTTCGGGTTATACGCACTTACGCTATGTGTAATGGTAGGTGATTGTGAGATGAAATGAAGGACCTACAGTTTAACGTGGAATCCGAACCACGGTGGAGGCTGGCATTCCCACATTCACAAGATGTCTTGTCAGAGTGAAGGAAGGTTGGAATCAGATAAATCTGTGCGGACCGAGGATTGAACCCGGCCGCCAGATAGAATCTGACACCTTACCCTAGACCACCAGGTCACCATTATGTCATATTAAGCCAATCAAAACCCTCGAAACAAATCTAGAGCTTTGAGAAGGTTAGCGATAAAACTAATGCAAGGAACCTTTCCGCAAATTTACGAGCACATAAAATAGTATTTCAAAACACACTGTTAATTTTACCAACGGTTAGACTTTACGATCAGTTAAGCTACGAGAACTTATACGAGACATTGTAAGATCGGGCCTAAATGAGCTTGGCAACTAACCGATTAATTATTTTGTGTTCATACACGATTAGCGTTGAATTTTAAATGCATCGTGTGAGAGTAAGTAGACAGGTAAGGTATACATGTATCTAATTTTAATTCGAATACAATATATTAATTTTATATTGCCTTTGCCTATTTTGTTTGTTTTTACTTATTTTATTAATAAGGACCTATTTCGGTTTTGTTCTCTTTTTCTTCCCCCCCCCCCCCCCCGTAGGGATTTTCTTCCGAAACAACATCCCATCGCAGGAGACACGGTTAACTTATTCGGAAATGTCAAATTTGAAAATTTGTTTCTTTGACATCGTGTGTTGTAGAACGAAGCTTAAAAAAACTGACAGTAAATTCAACTTTACTACTGGAAATCTAGAAAAAGTATCTATTGGTTAACAGAAATATGAATTGTCTGTAATCCCGCTTCGGTGGATGTATGTTCAAAGTCAATAGAGTAGTCTACTTACTGATGATAGGGAGATTGTGGTTTGAATTCCGGTCGGGTGTACTGAGGGTGTTTTTTTCCTAATTTTTTTCCAAATCTCCCTTCACACAAATCATACTACATTTTTTCCAAAATCAACCTTACTCATCCCCAACACATTAATTTTCACATATTTATATAATCCGAACGGGTAGTCTTGCACTGCTAGATAAATACAAATGGCTGTAGTTAATAGTAAAATCAAAGTTGCATTACCTACTTTGTACCTGTTTGTTACTTAAGTGCTTTATTTAGGTACTAAAATCCCATATTTTAAACACCCATTGATAAGGACAAATTATTTATAAGTATACAAATAAGAACGACAGTTGATGTGTCTCCCTTTCCTGGGGGGAAAGGGGGGTCAACCAGATGAGGAACTGAGTCGGCGGCCTAACCGTCAGGAAGGGGAAACAATAAAACTTCGAGTACCTTCTAACAGTTTGAATTTGCCACGTTCCCATTGGTGCAAATTCAAACATGGTGAAGAAGGGTAGGACTGTAATGACCAGTAAATAGCGGTCCAACCGAGGTATTAAGTAGGGTTGGGCCGAGAAAATCTGGCATTCTGGTTTTTGAATTACGGGAGGACTCGGGTGAACTGTGTGACGCTCGGGTACCATAATGATGGGGGGGACTTCACTATTTTATTAAGCATAAAAGTTGTAATCAGGTGATAACGTAATTAATAAAAATGTGGTGTGTTACAAATAACATTAATAATGCATTATACCCTATACTTTCAATATTTTAACGGCCAAAATAAGTTCAACTAGAAAAGAAAAAGGTATCGTAACACCATTTGCCTGCCTATTTCAGACACTTTTGGTGCCTAAAAATCTGCTCCCAATGTCATAAAATTTTAGGACACCCTTGACTGAAATTCAACAAATGTTTAGCTCAGGTGATCTGGTGGTCTAGGGGTAAAGTGTCAGTCTTCTATGCTGGGGGTCTGGAGTTCAATCCTTGGTCCCGGCACAGATTTATCTTATTACCAAACCCTTCCTTCACCTCTGACAAGACATCTTGTGAATGTGGGGAATGCCAGGCCTCCACCGTGGTTCAGATTCCACATTAAACTGTAGGTCCTCCATTTCATCTCACGATCCCACTACAATTACACATTAGCGTAAGTGCGTACAACCTGAACAGGTAGTAAGACGAGGTGCTAGTAATAATAATAATAATTATTATACTAAAAATGATGTTTAGGTTACCAAATGAAGACAATTAAACGCTAGGTTTCTTTTGTAGAAATATTTTATCTATTTCCGCTAAAATTAATTGTTGATATAAAAACTCGCGTTCCCTACACTCCTACCTTAATAGGTCTATATAAATGAAATGGGAAAAAAAAAAGAGAATCGCACATTCTAATGTAAGTATGTTAGCCCTGTACTAAATAAAACCTGCCTCAATCGGATTTTCTGGTAACATGAAGGTCAAGTTCCATAGCCCAGCTGGTGTACTGAGTATATTTTCCACTTAAAAAATGTGTGGTCTTAGGACCATTGGTGGTCCATATTATCCAATCAAGTGTTTGCCAGGTTCCCAGGAAGTTTAGTAACAATAGTGAATTAAAGAATGTTGGTCACGTTTAGTAAAAAAAAAAAGTGTACATAAGATTAAATATGAATAGCCAAACTATGCTGTTTTTCTTTTTTCAGTAGACACAAGTCAAATAGAAAAGGAAATCTATACCAACCTTAAGTCAACAATATATGATCAATACTATTTAAAAAAAAGTTATGAGGTCTAGAATATTAAATATTATCAATTAACTATTACTCACTAATTCAATGTAACTATATGATATTTTTGTTCTGTATTTTATTTAGTAAATTAATTTTTATCTTGTAAGTCACTGTCATAAAATGGAATCAACTGGGAAAAAAATTCCCCGCATTGTTTTTAAAGAACCACAACCAGGGCCCCGGTGGTCCCCAAGTGCGCATAACTTCAATTTGGTGGCCCCCCCAGTGCGTATAACTTCAATTTGGTTGCCCCTTAGTGCGCATAACGTCCATTTGGTTGTCCTCCATCACTAACATTTCGAGAAACACTCCTCTAAAAAATGTTAACAGGTTGTGAAGCGAAGGAATAAAAATTATCAGATTTATTTTCAAGGGTAGGTCAAACTACGTTGAGGGGAAGGGGTGGGGAGAGGGCAACATAATGGTTACCATGTAATTTTTAAAAATGTAAAAAACACAAGAAATTTCATAAATTAATATTTTTTAAATATTGGAATATAATTTGTGAATTAAGGACATTATTTATCTATCCACACTAAGTTATTCAAATTTCAGCTAATGGCCGGTGTTACTATTGTATTATTATTATTAGCACCGCGTCTTACTACCCGTTCGGGCTATACGCACGTTACAATTGTAGAGTTAATTATGCTTATACTTAATGCCATGGTCAAACTCTACCTAGCGTTGACAAATGAGGAGCTAATTGAATAAATAAGTAGAAGCTCCGGTCCAGAAAACTAAAATTAATGACCGGAGGGTTCATTGTGCTGATCACATGACACCTTATATCCGCAAATGTTGGCACTACGATCGCTAACGGTGACGGCCGCTTGGTCGGTAAAGTTTGCTTGCGTGCTCATAGCATGGATTTTTTTTTTTTTTAATTCTTTCAAGATATTACATGTTGTTGAATGTTGGGTAGTGAACATCTGAAGCTTAAAGTTTAAACTTAATTTTAGAGGTTTAGCATTATTGTTAAAAATTATCTTTGAATTATAACAAAACTGTAAGTTTACTTTTAAGAACATTTGGGTGCTCAGCAAATGGTCCTTCCATCTTCTACTGAAATTATAAACTGATTTTAAAATTTTAACTTCTGAAGGTAAAACATTCCATACCCTAATTACGTGGAAGGTTATTGATATCTCCAAGTGCTTGGTAAACTGCAAACTTTAATTAGTATTCATTTGCATTAAAAAAAAAAGTAAACTTGAAGAAATTAGCACTCTTATTCGAATATATGTCTCATTTCCCCTCTTCTCCAGCCCTTATCCCCCCCCCCCCCTCTCACATACATTTTCCTTCTTCTTGAAACATTTGTTTGCGTGATATCTGCATAGATATGCTCATCAAGGTCAAATCATTCTGTTCTCAACACCAATGACATGACGTAACAAAAGTTTAATACAAATTAAATTTCATTCCTTGGCTCTTCTCTTTAAAGTGTCTGGTAAACCTAAAACACACAGGGAATTTTGTTTTAATAAAATAGTGGCAATCTTGGTTAACAATTGTAATTCATCCGGTTGGGCATTGAACCTTGGTCTGCCCTCTCACACCTATCTCTACCGAGCAATTACATTTCACCAGCTTCGGTGCCCGCATATTCTTGAGAAGTCAACCCGTTTTGGTTGTATTCACATGTACTATTTACTCTCATACGTTAAGGCTGAGTAAAGTTGAACTTAGAAGAAGTATATCGGCATTTGCGTGGAGGCAGAGTGAAAAACTATTTAGAGGAAATCACCCTCTGTACACCAATCTCCAGACTAGTATTTTGCAAGAGTGACGTCTTATACCATGTGGCCACTGAAGTAAGTCCTGTCGGTTGTTCTGAGGGTGGTTTCATATATGGTTTTCCACTCTACCTCCGCTCAAATGCGAGTATACTTACTCTAAATTAAACCTTCATACTCATAACTCATTAGCATAATTAAAACATGTGTGGATAGCCCTAATGGGTAGTAAGACACGCTGCTAAACAAACACATTTCAGGGTGGGATGGAAGGTGGTTGGCACGGGATGCTTATTGATCCCGGTCGTAATTCAGACGTGCTAACCCCTCTCTTAAACCTTCCAGCTATGTGACCTTATCATATTTCGTGATGTCACTGTCAAGAGCATGTGATTTGAAGACTCAACCAAACAATGCGAGTCATGTTAGTCCAAGGAATCTGAGACACTCCATGCGAGTGGATAAAAAAGAGAAAACACAACTTTGTTTAGTAGTTTAAAAGATGAAATTACATTAAAAAAAATAATAAAAAAGGAGAAAAAAGTATTAGACTCGACTTCAAAACTTTGATTTCCTCAACTTTGTCAGACAATAGACTTTGTTACGTGCGGATATGGGGAAACAAAAGAGGGACGTGAAACTATTTACTTACTTTGTCTTCTCTGTAGATATTTAATAACAACTTTAATTATCTTTTTCTAGATCTTTAACGGAATAGGTCTACAGGAAAACAAAACAATTTTGACAAAGTAAATAGGTGGTTGAATGGTCTAGACCAGGGAAGGTTGAGAACCTGAGGTCTTTTGAGGTTGTATTATGCTTATTATATCAATTATGTCTCTTCGTCGTTTATAAACTATATATATTCTTACACCGCGTCTTACTATCCATTCGGGTTATACACACTACGCTAATGTGTAATGGTAGGGTGATTGTGAGATGAAATGGAGGTCCGGGATCTGAACCACGGTGGAGGCCTGGCATTCCACACATTCACAAGTTGTTATTAATACAAGTCTTGTCAGAGGTGAAGGAAGGGTTTGGCAATCAGACAAATCTGTGCCGGGACCGAGGATTGAACCCCGGACCCCAGCACATAAGTCCAACACCTTACCCCTAGACCGCTAAGTCACCGGGTCCATACAATATTAGTTAAATTCAGTGTCGCAAAACCTCTTAAATCCTTCACACACCCCTGGAGGTACGCGTACCAAAGTTTAGGAAACACTGGTTTAGGGCATCGCTATCGAAATAGACTGGCTTGCCGTGATTAGGCATGTTAGGGTTCAAAGCTGGGCTGGTTGTACTGAGATTTTTTTCTTTCCTAAATGGCTCTCTTCCACGCAAACGCGAGTACATTTAATTTGAATTCTACCTTTCTTATCTCTACACTGTTTCATGCAAATACGGGAGTAACCCTAAGGTGGTTGAGCTAGACTTGGTGCACAAAATAAATTAGTTAAAAATGCTCCTTAACTGTGTATTCTTTTTTTTATTTTCTCGTCCAGCAACCTGCACTCTAATTGGATGTCTTGAAGTCCCCTCCGTTTTTCCAAAGGCTCAGTGGTCCCAAGACACCTTGAATTATTCATCGTGAGCCCCCCCTCCTCACGAATAAAGTGCTCAAAGCCCACGGCTCTGGAAGGGAAAAGGATGGCAAAGTGCACACTTCAATTCACAATCTTCAACATGAGGAAGGTTTATGGCTTTTTCTTTACGTTTCATAAGGAGGCAGGAGGAGGAGGGTCTTCTTTTCACTGTCAATAACTTGTCCTCCTTAAGTACATAAAAACTTTCTGACTTCTTTATGGTTCAAATAAATCGCTAAAATAAAGAATTGCTAAATGCTTTAGATCGAAATGAAATAGGTTCTTGGGTTTGAAACGCAATTTTCTTTCACTGTAAGATTAAATTTATGATTGTGTTCTATCTAATCATCTCCGATGTTGTTGTTGTTTCCTAACTCGGTATAGGTGGTCTCACCGAACAAGGCGTTGTTCTCGTATGGTCGTGGTTCGCCATTGACGGGGGAGGCCAGGGTCTTAAGTTCCGTTTGTGTGTACTGAGATTTCCCTCGTGCTAGTTACCCACTCTTGATTATCCACATTTGCGGATACACTTTCTCTAAATGTATCTTCTTCTCAGACTATCCAATTAGAAAGAATATGCGGCTATCACTAAAGTGATTTATTTGGCAATTTCACAGACAAAAAGTAAATTTTGGGGAATTAAATTTAATCTAGAAAATTGTGCTGGCATCGTTATGGATGTTAAGGCAGGTACTGAGCTGCGTTCTGAGACCTTCAGACCGACCCACGGGAAAGGGGGAGGGGCAGGGGGTTACCGAGTGACGTCCAGACTCGTCTCACCTATCTGCCTCTATTACTAGAACCATACCGTCAGTCAGCTGTTTTCATTAATAATACGACAAACATTCAATCTTTATTTGAATTATCTCTGCCGTTTGCTTCCTAGTTTAGGTTAGGTTGTTTTATGTAACATTCGACTGTAGAATTGATTGACCTGCTTCAATATCTGAATGATCTAAGGCGTCACTCTCGTGTTAGACTTTCCTGTTAATAGCAGGTATATCGAGGTTCAAATACCGGCTGGGTTATTAAGAGTGAATTTTCCTAAATGTTTTTCCACTCTCCCACGCAAATGTGGGTAGGCTACCTTCTCAAATACTTTATTTTTAATCCCTACTACATTATAGTAACAATCATATTTGCGCATGACATGAATAGTTAGCGAGACGTACAAAAAAAGATTTGACTTAGTTATATAAATTATTCTTTTATATATTATTTTGATCATACTTTTGTCCATCCTTCCAATATAATTTCTTATAGACTTCACTCGCTTTGGAAGCAACTCAGGCTGCAGTAAAATTGTATTGGTCCCCTTTTCAAGACTAACTCGTTCAAGGGGTAAGACTTGGGACACAATTCGATACAGCCCGGAAATTTGTCTGCAAAACCATGTCTGAGGTGAATTGTTTTAGAAAATACCCACTTAAGAGTGCTTTTGTCACTAGGGACTGCCCCTAGCGATCCAAACATTCAAGGACTAAATTTTTCTAAAGGAGCGCAAACCTTTTAACTTGAGGAGGCTGGGTATCTGATATTTTCTTGTCTGTAACTCGTGAACTGTAATTATTTGAAATAATTGAGTCACTATTTGTAGCTTATAATTATATACATGTTAGGTGTTATAATTGTGCAATACAGCTTAATTTTCGAACGACCTTAATGTCCTTAGGAGAAATTTAAATTAGGCCATTTCGATTGAATTATTTCATTTAAATATCTATAATTCTTTAAAAAAAAACTGAAATTTTTTAGAAGTGTAAATTCCATTCTAAAATCCATACACTTAAGTGGGGTCGTAGGAAAGGCGAGGAAAAGGTAGTGATTTTTGCAGTTTTTATATAAAAACTTTTTTTTTTGTTAAAATAAATAAAATATTGCCTCAGGACAAACATATAAACTAGTTTTATTCAGATGGAGATCTAAACATTTCTTGACTATCTGTCAAGGGTGTCCTGGTATTTAATTACAACTTTTTATCTTCATTTAAAAAAAAATTCAACTAATGCCGCTATGTTTATGACAAATATTCAACAACGGTTGGTATCAACAAATGAAGAGAATTAAACTCTTTGTTTATACTGGAGTAATAGTTGATTTATTTTGTCAAAAAGAAAGTTATAAAAAATGCAAAAACACCAGTCATTTCTCACGTCCTCTACATTCCCACCTCAAGGGCGATTTTTCCTTCCTCCTCGCCTCGTTAATCGGGTGCATTTCCTTTTAAGTTGTTCTAATCCCTAAACTTTAGATTAAGTCATTAGTAACCATAGTTTTAAACGCAACACTTCAAATAATCCAAAAGTTATGTCAAAGCACACTTAAAAACACAGCAAAGAAAAAAAATCAAATATTTTCGCCTACGTGGTAAGGTTTATCTGACACCCGCAGCCTTTACTATTTCTACTGGTATCACGAGGGAGGGTGGGTAGGCTTTGGAACATATGCATGTTTTATAACCCACTTTACACTTACATACCGCGCCGAGTGTCGGTAAATCCTAATCCTACATTCACCCCCTTCCCCGTTTGACCCACCAACCCTTTTATCCTCTTCCTCGTGATTCAGTACAGACGTCGTGCAACGCTAGGACAATACACACGCCCCTCTATTATACCTCTCCCCTGCCCCCCCTACATCCCACTTAACTATGCAGATTACCAGACTACCATTTGCATCCACGGACGATGCAGGCAAATAGAAGCGCACAAGTCGTTCCCCACGTTGTTGATGTGTGACAAGCTTCTTTGGTTTCGAAGGGGGTGGGGATACTTTCCCTTAAATGGGGATTACTTGAGGGGGTGCCACTTACAAACTATACCCCCTATAGCCCCCAGGGCAACATTACTTTATTTGTAAGCTTACTGCTAGTTTTCAGATATCTCAAAATTTTCTTTTAATTCAAGTTAGTTGAAAAAATGACACCAGGACACGAGAATCGAACCTGGGACTTTTAGCTTAGTTTTGGCTTAGTTATTAATTAAAATCGACTATTTTAAACCTTTAAAATATATTTTATTTGCTAGAGAAAGTCTAAATCAACATACCTTTTTCATCAAGCCTTGTCTCCTAGCTCAACAAGCAGGATTTAAAATTCGTTTAAAACAAGCTAATGACATTTTCACACATTGTTTTTTCTATTAATAAAACTAAAACTCCAGAGCTGTTTAGGGAAAAATATCTATGTTGGAATCTTTCGACTCTCTTTTAGCGGTAACCATATTTTGAAATAACGCATCGTATAATTAAATATTGCGTTAGATCTGAACGTGTGTGTGTGGCAATATCTCAATTACCAGGGCAGGCCCCTTGATATGACAACTTTTCTTTCTCTCTACTGATACTTTAGCGACGAGCCAGGTAGACGCTGGCTGGATACCTGTAGCGACGTGTATTGATCTCTTGTTACAAGATGCACATCACTAGACACACAGGGGCGTGGTAGCTCGTTCTGATGAAATATTTAGATTTTTTTTTTAAATGCTCGCTTTTATATATTTCTTTATCTTTTACTTTCTCTCGATCCATTGAAGAGAGGAAGTATTGCTAGTGCAAAAAAACAAACAAAAAAACTTGATTACTATGATCTTTGGTGACCAGGGATGTGCTCCCCATCCGCCCTTTAATGTGTTCTGTAACCGTGTATATTATTTTATTTATGCTCTTTGGTGAAATGTGATCCTCTTTTTTTCATAAAGTTTTGGCAACAACGTATATTGATTAATTTCATATACATATAATGTAAATTTATCGATAAATATATCAATCATGTCATTTTATAATTAGGTTAATATTTTTTTTTTAAATATTGCTTTTTGGTAATAAACTTTAGTTACCAAACTTTTTAATTAATACTACGCTGTGATTGGCATATTTTTAATCTACGTGGGGCCGTTCTTTTGATTGAAGATAAATTCAATGATAAGTTTACTAGAATGTGTTACATTTTAACATAGGTGACACCTTGACTTATAACCACCTTCCTCCCACCCAAAAAAAGTTTATATTTTCACAATTACATTTTGATGAGTGATTGATTTTGGGAATTCAATATTGAATTGTGATGACATATTCGCTTTAATTATTAGACATGTTAATGTGTGTGTGTGTGTGTGTGTGTGTGTTTTTTAGTGGCGCTCGTTATTTATTCGCAAAAAAAAATCGCGAGATTTTGACATGTTAAAGATAACTTAACTAAGATTGCAATTATCGCAATAATTGGTGATTTTAATGTAATAATCACACACTTGGTCACATGACTTGACTTTACACCCGGGCATGGTTTCCGTACTTAATTCCCTAGATAAACATGTATTCATATATTTTATTTTATCACCACGTCTTACTACCCGTTCAGGTTATACGCTTATGTACTATTTACGCTGATGGTTTTAGGGTTGAAGAAGTCTTTATTTATAGGAAGTGTACCAGAATTTTTGTGGAAAACTAATTTTGAAAAAAAAAAAAAAACTTCAATACACCTGAACGAGATTAGAACCCCATCATCGACAGTCTAATCTACTTATAGAGTAGCGCCTTAACTGTACGGCTACCTTAGCGGGTTGCGCTTGATTCCATTGATAGTCGCCATCATTATATGAATATAAGTTTATTACGAAATAACTAAGTAGCTCTTAAGAAAAATTACAATCAAATTCACACGGGCATTGTTTTGATGCTTGGTTTTAAAACTGCTATGCAAAAAAAAAAAAGTCAAACCCTTTGGCTCAGTCGATAGCGTGTCTACTGTTTTAGCTAAGGATCCCGGCTTCACTTCCCGTTAAGGCAAAAACAATGTATTTATAATTTGTGAAATGTGGATTTCCTACCTTTCAAAGTGATAAATAAATATATCCGGGGGCTTGTTACTGCGTTAGCCCTAGATTTAAGTTATTTTTAAGTCATGTTCTGATATAATCAGTCGGTTCAGAAACTACACGTTAAATACCTCGAATAATAATAAAACAACATAACTAAAATTCCTTTCCGAAAGTTCTTTGTGTATTTTAATTAAAACCACTTCTTGCAGACGAAATTTCAAAATAAAGATATTTCGTTTTACTTCTTTATTTAGCACCGCGTTTTACCACCTATCAAGGTGCTTATGTACTTAAATTAATGAATTTGCTAGGTGAGCAAGATTAAACTTAAAATTAAATTTCTAACTAGATAGCTGTTGCCCGCGGCTTTGCTCGCGTGGAAGTTGATTATATACAAATACGAAAATATACATATGTATTTACAGATTAATTTAAAATATTACGTTACGTTGATGACCATAACTTGACCTCAGATCAAAAATAATGCAAGTCCGATAAAAACTTTCACCCCTTTTTCATCCCTTATTAAATAAAATTTCCAAAATTCCTGAAACACGTATTTATTTGTTTTACGTCAATAACCGAAATACAAAATTTTATTTATGTAACTTTCAAAATGACGGACTTTCATACATATTATCATACATATTATCATCCCCTATTTTGACCCCTTTGGGGTGGAATTTTCTAAAATCCTTTCTTAGTGGGTGCCTACATAACAAAATGAATATACAGTCCGAATTTCATGCTTGTAGCCTTGATAGTTTGCGCTCGGCGATGATGAATCAGTCAGTCAGTCCGATACAAACTTTCACCCCCTTTTTCATCCCTTATAAATAAAATTTTCAAAATTCCTGAAACACTATTTATTTGTTTTACGTCAATAACCGAAATACAGAATTTTATTTATGTAACTTTCAAAATGACGGACTTTCATACATATTATCATACATATTATCATCCCTATTTTGACCCCTTTGGGGTGGAATTTTCTAAAATCCTTTCTTAGTGGGTGCCTACATAACAAAATGAATATACAGTCCTAATTTCATGCTTGTAGCCTTGATAGTTTGCGCTCGGCGATGATGAATCAGTCAGTCGGTCGGTCGGTCGGTCAATGTTATTTTATAAGTATAGATGGAGAAACATTTCATTCAATTTGTCGGAAAAGAATATTTACTATAAAAACTGCAAATATACCACCCTTATCTCGCATTTCTCACCATCTCACCTAAACTCATTCATTCAGTCATATGCCAACATTTTTAGGAGCTTTAGAGTTATACACATAATGAAAATTAGTATAGTACTAATACCACGACCATAAAGGAAAGTTACTAATAACTAAGTCGACCGGTGGTATTGGGGTAAAATGCTCGCCTCAAGACTTGATGTTCGTGGGTTCATATTGTGTCATAGTCGACGGATTATCCTTGAGTGATAAACATCTGTAGCACAACTTCCTTCGGAGGGGAAGTAAAGCCGTTGGTCCCATGTTGTTTGTGGCATGTAAAATAACCCTGGAAGGTATGTGGACAAACCGTTCCCTGCAAAGTTGGTAGGCTCTTTCACTCTCGCTCACAGACATTTTCGTTTGCTGATACAATCAGTCGGTTCAGAAAGTGCACGTTTGATCCTTTAATTAAATTTTGATTCCAAATTTGATTGTGTGGCATTATTTAAATAATCCCTTAACATTGTGTAATCGTGAAAATGTTCGTGGAGCCCCAGAATTAGTCTTGTCCTTGTCATGTCATTTATTTTCGCAGGGCCTCTCCCCCCTCCTTCCACAACACACAATTTTTGTTACATAGCAAAAACGATAGTCTAAAAAATATTAAATAATTGCATCGCATTCTACTACCCGTTCAGGTTATACGCTTAAGTACTATTAATTACGCTAAAGGGCTAGGAAGTGAGAAGGTTGAATTTAGAGCTAGTGAACCCACATGTGTGTGAAGGGAGAGTGAAAACTGTTTGGGGAAAACTACCCACAATACTCCTGACCGAGATTCGAACCTCGAAATGACACAGTCACTGTTTATTCCTCCAATTAGTCGCTTGTAATCACATTTACTACTCGCACGAGGCTGTAATAGTTTGAAGGTCACGTTGAACGACGAGTGGGGGGTGAATGGGCGAAACGGCGTTGTTGGCTGCTGGAATTGATTCAATCAACTCTTACAGAGACCGGAGTCATCAAGTATGGGGGAGGGAGGGGGGGTTGATTTGATTTGGCTGTGATTGTTCAAACAAGCTTGTATGGAACTTAACTCGTAAATTTGAATGGGTTCAAATAGTAACGCACAATGTTTTGGAGTGTGTGAAGATCGGCTAAATTTAAACACACACGAAAGAAAACTAAATCATAAACGCATAGGAAGAAACCTCATATCAAAAATATCATAAGATATGCATCAAAAGAATACCTATACCTTGTATTAAAAAACGCAAAAGGAAAAACAAGAAATTGGCAACATGGCAAACATGAATTATAAACCACTCCCTAACTCTTTACAATAATTGAATGGCCGCATGATCCAAGGCGGCACTACTCTCGCAATAGTCTAGAGCAGCGGTTTCCAAAGGGTTCTCCGTGGAGCATCTCAAAGTGCTCCGCGAAATTATTGGAAAGAAAAATAAATAAAATAAATGTGACAAGATCTCAAAACTGGAATTTGTGTGGCCATGAAATGTGCACATGTAAGTATTGTGTAGAATTTTTTAAGCTCCTGCAGCGTGCTGTAAAACATTGTAGATAGCAAGTATTTTAAAGCCGAAGTGCATGTCATGCTTCACCTCAGTCATCTTTGCCCCCCACCCAAATCTTCTTGGAACCTTGCAAAACATCGGTAACGTTGGTGAAGCACACAGACTGAGGCACTAGTAGGTGCCAGTTAATACCGTCTCTGTGGGAACATCACCTCGCTTTCAGGTACGATTGTTAGCTTAGACACCTTTCCAGAATTTTCTGAGAAATTTCTATTACATATTATAATAATAATTAGCACCGCGTCTTACTACCGTTCGGGTTATACGCTTTAAGTACTAATTACTCTAATGATTAGGAATTGGGAAGGTTAATTAGAGGAAGTGAACCCGCATTTGCGTGGTGGGAGAGTGGAAAACCATTTAGGAAAAACCACCCCCAGTTCACCCGACCGAGATTCGAACCTCGATATCCCCGTCCTCAGCATCGGGCTCAACACGACAATGTGCGTTAGCCAACTACGCCACCGAGGCGGGTATATTTCATATTAAAACCTATGGTTTATTCGTACTTAAGTCAGTTGCAGTTCAGTCAGTATTCAGTCGAGAATAGAAACAAGTCAAGTCGCAGTGCAGTGTTATTTATAGTTTAAACTGTTATCTTCTGAAATAACTCTTGGGTTGGTCGGAAAATCCACTCTGTCTGACATCGCAGCAATATGATTGCTTGATTGATTTGGCTTTGATTCTGTGATAAAAGACTTTTGAAACTAAGATTTCATTGTCAACATTTTTGTGTTAGCTAAGAGACAAATTTGAAGTTTTGTCAGACAAAGTGAAAATCATCCTTCTGCCCTTATCAACAACTTACTTATGTGAATCAGGATTCTCTGCCCATATGGCTACTAAAACAACATGCAGATCCCGCCTCAAGGCAAAGCTAGATATTTTGTTGCAGGTGTTCCAATATTCAACAAATGCCATATTAAGCAAATCAAAACAATTCCATCCCTATTATTAGAATCTAAGTTCGCGGTTTTTACTTTATCGTTCTGTTTTTGGTGTAAAGTAACTTGTTACTTTCTCGCTATCTTACAGGTAGAGAAAGTATTGTGATCGTAAAAAAAAATCAAACTCTAAATTTTGATGAATCTTGACGTTTCATTGGGCAACTATAGAATTTTCCGCCAACCCAACATCCCGATATATATTATTATTATACACGTTCATAAAATTAATTATTGAAACGTCAATTTTTTATAGGCTGCCTGAAAATGAAGTGAGTCTGCCTGTTTTAATTATTTTATTGTTCTCGTAAAAAAAAAACATGACTATAAACTACGCTTCAAAATATGACTTATGAATACATAGCACCTTCCACTGCTGCACTTGTTGACGTACTCGTCATTCTACTGTACGCAAATAAACAAACCACTTCCCTTGGGGTCAAACAAGCGCCAATATTCCGTAAAATAAAACTAAAATTACTTTAAATTGGTGATAATACGTTATTTTGTAATAACACAATAAATATAGGTTAAAATAAACTAAAAAATAAGATTTTAATAGTATTAAACGTACGGTTACACACCAATCACGATAGTAAACTCATGCGCTAATACTCGCCTAGGGATACGATGCTTCCTTTTCCCCGATGTCGGCCGAACAGACCCGGAAACAAACTATTGACGGAATAAAGAGTGAGTGAGACCAGCTGGCCGGTCACTCTGAGAAAGAACAGCTTGCTCCGAAAGAATTGCTTCGACCTTCAAAACTCAGTATACTTATTGAAGAGGTTTCTATAATGATAATGATAATGATAATGATTTGTTTTAACTTAATTTTCCTCTTACTTTCTTTTTCCCCTCTTTAATTGTAGGGAAGGTGACCTGGCGGTCTAGGGGTAAGGTGTCGGACTTCTATGTTGGGGTCCGGGGTTCAATCCTCGGTCCCGGCACAGATTTATATGATTACCAAACCCTTCCTTCACCTCTCACAAGACGTGTATTAATCATTACTTGTGAATGTGTGGAATGCCAGGTCTCCACCATGGTTCGGATTCAATGTTAAACTGTAGGTCCTCCATTTCATCTCGCAATCACCCTACTACCATTATACATTAGCGTATGTGCGTATAACCCGAACGGGTAGTAAGACGTGGTGCTAAATATTATTATAGTGCTCAACGAACCATTGGCGTTCTGCCTGGTAAAATATCTACTTGATGAAAATACATTGTGATTATTTCAACATTTTTTTATTAATTTTCGCTTATACGGACGATTCTCGATCAAACAATATCACATAGCTAGATTATTTTATTATAGGTTAAAATTTCAATTTTTAAAAATGTTATTTACATTAAAAAATTATTTTTTAAATAAATAAATTAAAGACTCTATATATGAAAATAATGGTTAACCATGCTTACAATGAGAATAAAACGGTGGTCACATTTCCTAGGGCGTCATTGTCACAATAAACTAGTTTGCTAGCTGAATGAGAGGTCCAGTTTCGAATATCGGCCACGTGTTTTAATGGCGTTTTTTTTATCACTGCCATTTACTCTATCCTTTTTCGTCACGTTATCGTGGGCACATTTATTTTAAAACCAACCTTTTAATCTCCTCACCTTAATTTATGCCGGTTGGTCTTGGAGTTAGATGCATCAATTAAAATACTAGTAAAAGGATCAAAATACGTACTTTGCCCTTTTAAAAATAATATTAGCCAAGTTACCGATCTGATATCCCTTAATATCCCCCTAATTTACTCTTTTGTTGAAATTCAACATCCTCCCATACCCATCCAACCCTACCGCTCTCGACCACAACGTCCAATATCACTTTCAGTGACCACAGAATGTACACACGACTCCGGATGTCAACGCACCCATTGAACACATTGGCATGTACGCGTGGGTGCCCCCCCCACCCCTTTCCCCCTCGAGTTATATAGTGTGTTCCGTGATCGTTGTTGGTCTATTTACTATCAAGCTCTCTCAGAGGCTGAAACGGGGCCTGGGGTTGAGTGAACATTGATTAGATCACAGACAGTATCTTAAATCATTCAGTATAGTGTGTTTGAGTAAATTATTAAAGGAGCTCACTGATGCATTTCTTGTGACAATGGCAGTTGTTAAGATTCAAAACAGCCAAATTCAATTCTCATTGATTGACCGAGTGTACCGAGATTTCATTTCATCTCGCAATCAACCCTACTACCATTATACATTAGCGTAAGTGGTATAACCCGAACGGGTAGTAAGACGCGGTGCTAATAAATAATAATAATAATAGAAGTTTATGTTGTGGCCCCATTAAAAGCTAACTTTATTTGTTTGATTTTAGATCTTCATTATTTCACTTGAAATGTCGTTTAAATTGTCACACTTAGAATGTTAAAATTTTAATAAGGATAGGTTAACCTCCATATCACCTATATTTCCACGTAAATAATATTTTAAAAAAACACCATTTCTTTAATAACGCAGGATTTATAAACCTCTTGATTCATATAAGTGCTCCGTCAGGTGACCCTTTTTAATCGCACCGGAGTATATTGGGACTTAAAGCGTAGTTTTATATTGTCTGATCTTTCAGGGTTGGTGGACAAGGGATCGGGATTGGAATCCTGGCCCGTTAAAGTAAATCCCCACCCCCCAAATGATGGTGCTTCATCGCTACCCCACTTGTATAATATAAATAATACATATTTGAATTTTTCCAACAGACCTTAATACTCGATTCATGAAAATAAATCCATTATTAATGTATTTCAAGCTTTTACCCATATATATATATATAACCTTATATTAAAATGTTAATCGAAACAAACAAGAGCCAAATCCAAACAAAATATATAAGTGCCTAGATAAAAGTTGAAACCTCTTATGGGTGGAACTAACTTTTAATCGCTTTAGTGGCTGCACGTCTAAGGCGTCACTCTCGCAATAGACTAGACTACCATTGGCGAGTAGATTGGGGTTTGATTCTGGTCGAGTGTAGACTATTCAGGGTGGTTTTTAAATGGTTTTTACTCTACCTCCACACAAATACGTGTACACTTCTACTAAAATCACCCTTTATTTTCCCTAACGAATGGGTATTAAGACTTGGTGCTTGCGTATAGCCTGAATAAGTTGTAGGACGTGGGGCTAAATAAAAAAAAAGGTGGTGCTAAAAACACTAATTTTTTAGTTTTAACTACGGACTCTACTAATGGCCCTTTGATACTTTAAGGATATGAGGAAGAGAGGCCAGCATTTATAAAATTAACCAACCACTCACGAAACAACCATCAATTGACTAACTCGATAAGATGCCCCCCCCCCCTCTTTACCTCCACCCCCTTTTCGGCCCACTGTCCCATTGTTAAACATTTATCCGCAGAGTAAATTAGATCGACGCCACCGGGCGCTGTCGGGCCGCCCTGCTGACGGTTATTGTGACACGGACGTCGGACGGTAATTCTCTCGTTTACACGTGTAACTGCCCTAAGGACCCCCCGCACCTACCCCCTTCCCCCTCCGCTTTTCACGCCACCCACTGCATGTTTAGTTGGGCACCGGGAGTTAACCTCATTACGTTTGACCATTTTAGGGCACACTTGAATCGCTAGTCTGTAAAAAAAAACTCATTTCTACGACATATTATTCGTATTTACTATCACTATTTGGTCTCTAATAATCTGTAGCCTTAGCACAGAGAGGAAATACGGACCAACTCAATCATTGTACAAGTGCAGCAGCCACATTAGTGTAGGAATGTGGACCATACTCCATTAGTGTAGAAATACGGACCATACTAGATCATTGTACAAGTTCACCTACCTCATTAGTGTAGAGATACTCGCCCTAATCCAGTTCATCGTGAGTTTGACGCCTGAGACCTCGTGACTATGACCCAGGAGGCCAAGATACATTCTAATCGGCCACGCTAATAGTGATTTTATTTGTGCAGTGTGGTGCATTTTATTCTACCAACCAAAGCCCCCTGGTCATCGTATTCCCTTAAGTCTAGGAAGTTTAAGTTGCTGATAGCCAGTATTGGCATTGGAGGGTACGGATATAAAATAGCCTCTCTCTGTCTTCCTCACACGCTCATCGATAGTTGCTCCAACTCTGAATCCCGTCACGGCCGCTCTAAAAGCCGCCTAGGGGGACATCTTGGTCCGCGACCCTTTTCTCCGCTAATCCATCTCTCCCGAGGGGGATTGGCTTAGCCAACCTGTTTCACCTTCATTGATATGAAGTTTACCTTCCTTTTGGATTAGGATAGGGTTACACATTTTCCTTATTTTACTCAAAACTCTTCCTCGCTTGAATTGATCCTTATAAGAGAGGGTGGCTTAACCTAATTTAGGTCCAAGATTGATTTTGTTTTGACGTTGACATGAGCTGCTTGATCTCTACACCAAGAGTAGCTGTCGAAAAGATCAATTAGCTAGTGAATATATATATTAAGACCATATTATCGGTCATTGATAAATATTTTGATTTGATTTTGAGCTCTTTTTTTTTCTTTTTTTTTTTTTGCGTACATTAAACGCCCTATCCACTTCAGTGGCCGCGTGGTCTAACTCGCTACTTTTGCTAAGTATTATGACGGTTTAATTTAGAGGAAGTGTGTGTGTGTTTATGTATGTATCTATATATATATATATATATATATATATATATATATAATATATATATATATACACACACACACACACACGCACACACATGTTTTTGTGTTTAATCTCTTAGATCAGTGTTAATTTAATCCTGAAAAATAAATTTTTCTTACTTGGAAGACATCTGGGTAGATTAATTAAATACTAATTACTATTCTACATCTTTCGTTGTTTTTTTTATCCGTATTTTGAGTACTATTTCAATTTCATAGTAAATTACATATACTCTTACTCATTCATAAGTCATGATTATACTACATACAATACTTCACAGTGTAATTAATGTTTATAATACGAATGCACAGTATACGGAATCATAAAAGAATAAACAATGTTAAACAGTATGTTTTAAATTAAATATTTCACCAAACAACGGATACTTTTTTAATCCCGAAGATATTCACCGTAATATCAATTTGTTCAAAAACTACACATTAAAATGTATTCCTAATAAAAACCACTCTTTATAAATTCATTCTTTGGGGGTTCATTTTAAAACTGGTCCCAATGTCATGATTTCTTCGAAAACAGGCTTTCATTTTCTCCCTAGTTATTTATTTTCCCCCGTATGCTAATTTTCATCCTCATGTTTTTAATAAAGTGCGGATAGCTTAAATGACCGAACTGACAGATTATTCAAATATAAACCCATTCAGAAATATTACGATATTAGTACAACACTTTCCTGATTATCGTCACCTGGCCTTCTAATATAAGAACCGACCAATTTTCATAGGAAGGACCTTCTATAAAATACAAACATATTTTTGGTGGCGAAAATTAATAATACTTTACTCTATTTTTTAATGTTATATTAATAATATCTGTTAAAAAGTGACAGTTTCATTTCACGTGACATGACATATGAATGTTTGATCATTGATTTAATATTATTATTATTATTATTATTATTATTAGCACCGCGTCTTACTACCCGTTCGGGTTATACGCACTTACGCTAATGTGTAATGGTAGGGTGATTGTGAGATGAAATGAAGGACCTACAGTTTAACGTGGAATCCGAACCACGGTGGTGACCTGGCATTCCCACATCATTGATTTAATAACTTTTCCAGCTATCAGATAAGACTCTTCCTTAGAAAATTGGACTGTACAATTATTGCGATGGCCACCGTGAGAACTAACGAGTAGGACCAGCTGTTAGTAATATGAGCTCTGACACAAATGATGATGCTGTTATTTATTATGTAGGTTTAGTACTGCCTAGGTATTGTCGGTCGAAGAGGGTACATAGGTGGGAATTTGAGGTTCAATAATGTTGTCCATTGTTTGATCGTGAAAAGGGACGTTAATTAACAAAACACGTTTTAATAACCAAGTTTTGAAACAACATAATTTTTTTAGTTATATTTGTAATTGCTTATTTTGAATTTCATTAATAATGCTCTAGATTAAAACACTTTTGTTTGTAGCTGTTTCGATGAATAAATTTGGGTAAAACGAAAAGTTTGCCTTAAAATTTATTTAGACTTTCTCAGTAACTGCACACGGTTTAAACTATAATTATAATTGTGTACATTTAGTTTAGTTGCTTACTTTATCACCTTATCATATAAGCTACCACATGCTGTGCTTACTATTATTACTCATTCAACTAATTAATACCTGCTTTGGTGGCCGCACAGTCTAAGGCGCTACTCTCGCAGAAGTTTAGACTGCCAATGATGGACAGCTCGAGGTTCGAATCTAGGTCGCGTGTACTGAGGGTGGTTTATCAAAAATGGTTTTACACTCTACCTCAACGCAAATTTGGGTACACTTCCCTTAGATATAATCTTCCTATTCCATAAAACCATATGCATAAATAATACATAAGTGTATACAACCCAAATGGGTAGTAAGACTAGGTCCAAAAAAACATACATAATTATCAATTTACCTAAAATTTACGTAGAAATTAACATCTATAAAGCAATAATAAAACTTTGATTGAATTTTATAAATACAGAGGATAATTTTAATGAACTTTATTATTATTATTATTATTATTATTATTATTATTATTATTATTAAATAAATCACTTTATTAAAACAAAGCGTTTCTTAAAAACCTCTTCTCCACATTACATTAAGGTCATCCACTCACTCGGATTGATATCGATCTTAATTGAAGTAGATGAGAATCTTATATCAAGATAATTTATTAAATAAATTACATACTATATTACTCTAAATAAGATTATTTTTCTATGCCTAAACGCTCCTGTCGATTTTATTAATCCTCTTTTTTATCTTAAATATATTGTATTTGGCAGGTGAAATAGTAGCTAATCCATGCATTTATGTGAGCAAAAATATAAAATAAAATATCCCCAATAATGTCTTTGAATATTGTGACTGCCTTTTTTTTTCACCGTGTCTTATTACCTGTTGAAGTCATACGCATATATCATGATTACTCTAATGGGTTAGGTAAGAGAAAGGAACCATTTTAGAAGTAATATATCCCAATTTTGGAAGGATAGTGGGAAACCCATTTTAGGATAATCCACTCTCAGTAGACACAATCGTGTTTCGAACCCTGATCTCCCCGTCATCAGCAGTCCAGTATAATACTATAGTGATGCCTTAGACCGTTTATCCACTAAAACGAGTTGCAATTTTATTATTATTAAGTCCAGGGTGCATAGTACTTACTACAACATAAGCTAAGATTTACAAATACTTGTTATTATAGTCGAATGCACTTGTTGGAAGGTTTCATGTAACCCCAACGGATCTGGATGAACCGCCTTGAGATATAATGTGTATGCAATTTTATTTACAGCCATGAATTGCGGGTATACTATATATGTGGTGAATAGGCGCTTTTCATGCAGAATTAATTAAGAGCGAAAATTCTCCCGAAACCTCAGTAATTAAAATAACATTCACACCGGTGATCGCATTGTCTAGGACGTCACCCCTAGCAATAAACTTAATTTCTGATGATGAGATCGGGGTTCTATACGTGGCTGAGTGTGCTGAGTTTTTTTTCTCCCCTAAATTGTCTCCTAATTTCCCTCCAATTAAAGCAAGTAAATTTCCTCTAAATTATACCTCCCTTATCCCTACACCGAGTGTGTAAATTTGCAGCTATCCTGAAGGGTTGGTAAGACAAGTGAGAAAATATAAGTCGCATAACTTGACTGGTTTTTATTTTAGCACCACGTCGTACTACCTGTTCAGGTTATACGCATGTGCTATGGATTATGAAGATTGAATTTAAAGGAAGTATATTCAGATTTGACGGAGAGAGTGTATTTATTATAAACCACTTATGAAGAACAACCTTCAGTAGACCTGACCGGGATTCAAACCCCGATCTCCCCTATTTGGCAGTCCAGTCAATTGCAAGGGTAGTATTTTCTGCAGTTTTTATACCAAACAGATTTTTGGTCCAAATAAATCCAATACTCAAGAAGATCGGCATCAACTGCAGGGATACAAGGCTGATTGTAAACTTGTGCCTGGGACAGCGAGTGAAGTTGAGGCTGAATGATGGAGATACCAACAGCGTAGAGATGGGAAGAGGAGTGGGGGAGGGATACTGTTTGTCACCAAGTCTGTTAAACTTGTATGGGAAGTGGCTGGTCAGAGAAGCCCTGGAGGGATGTGATAATTTTAGGATAGGTGGACGCGTTATCCACACAATAATCTATGCAGATGATCTAACATTTATGGTCATAAATAAAGAGGTGTCGCAGGAAATGATGGACTGGCTAGTGGAGATAGGGAGACGATATGGCAAGGAGATAAACATTGAGAAGTCAAGAGGGGTGGTGATTTAAAAAAATGAAAAGTCTCTGGAAATCAAAATTGGAAACCATGAGTTGGAAAACAAAGCAATTTAAGTACCTAATAAGTTTGCTGAAAAAGCACTAAAGAAATCAGGTCGAGGATCACCTTGTCCAAGGAAGTTTTCATCAAGAAGAGATTACTGCTGACCAGCCAGTTTAGTATGGAACAAAACAATAAATTGGTGAAATGCGACGTGTGGAGGGAGCATCGCACTGTTTGGAGCAGAAACTTGGACTTTAGGAAGATGGAAAAGAAATACTTGGAGATATTTGAAATGTGGTGCTGGAGAAGACTTTGAGAAGATCAGGTGGACAGATAGGGTGACAAATGAAGTCCTAAGAAGAGTGGGTGGGAAAACGAACATTCAGGATGTGATTCTTTGGTGCAAAGGAAACTGGATATGACACATCCTTAGGAAGAACTGTCTTCTGCATGACGTCATAGAAGGAAAAGTTGGGGGAAAGAGGAGCTAAGAAAGGAGGAGGATTAAAATACTAGATAGCTTGAAGGAAAGAAGAAAATTCTGGGAGCTAAAGGAAGAGGCAGAGGCATTGGTAGTCTGAAGTAGGAGAACATACAGGGAGGAGGAGAATACAAATGAAAATACAATTTTTCTTGTGACCCCTCCTCCCTAATAAATTACCTCATTCGAATCACAAATAGCCATTTTACGCTTCTATATTATTTACTTTTTATTCTCCGGGTGGATATTATTGACCAACTTAAATATGTTATTTTTGGACATTTTTCAGAATTCAGAATTTAAAAAAAAATTCACATCTTTGAAAGTCATAGAAAATAGTTGTGTATTAATTCCAGTAAACAACAAACTCATGTACTGCTAAAGATGTAGAAATGTTTAATATATGTCCAACATCTGATTATAAATATACCTAGGCAGATCTCTTAAACTAAGAAAAAGCGTACTTTACATTTTTGGGGATCCAGTTCACAAATAGGATAGATAGGTGCCACCAAATACACCGTTTTACTATTCAACTGTATGTATTGATTTAAAAAAAAGGTGAAAATCCTTTCCTTCCCCTTCTGATTCCAAAGTGACGATGTTTGTGGGTCTCCGTCCCCCTCACTAACTACCCACCCTCCCTTTATCCAGTCTGGTCTCGTGCTCTACAGGACAATGTTGTGTAGTTAGGACCACACATTCCTCACGGCTGGTCGGGTTCCAAGCGGAGCTCACTCGAGGACTGACTTGCATTCCGGGTGCCTGAACACGATTTGCTGGGGGAGTAGCGGTAGTCTCCGGGTGGAAGACTAACTAGTCACGCGTTAAGAGACGTGTGTACGTGTTACCCGACACCTGGGAGGGGTTGGAGGACTTACGTGACCTAGTCGGGGATAGATAGTTCTCTTTTTTTACACTATCGGATACCGTGATATTTTGGTCCTCAGGTTCAAAATTGACTCTAATCTTATACGAATCTGAAGAAGGTGAGATAAATAAAGTTTTCTAAATGTTTAAAATTAGAGATGGGTGGAATCCACTATTTTTACGAATCCTAATCCCGAATCTCAAATTTTAATCCAAATACGGGGGGGGGGGGGGTACATTGACATAAGAATTTAACATATAAATAGACAGTAAGAGTATGCACCTTTTGTTGTTGCTAGACTGCAACTATTATATCATTCAAATATTCAGTAAAGTTTTAAATTAATGGTCTGGGGTGTGGTTGTTAAGTTTTTCCTGTAATTTAGTTGAGTTTGAACCACTAATAAGCAGTATTAGAGTTCTAAAACAAATTTCAATAAGAATTAAAAAAAAAAAAAATCTGGAATCGTTGAATCTTAAATATTCTTAGGGATTTTTAAATACGTTATTTATCTATTAAATATAGCTCATTATTTTTTTACACGCCCATTTATTCTCGACCTATAAAAATTGGACTGATGCTTATTTAATGTATGTATCTAAATAATTAACTGATATTTATAATACCAACTCCACAGAAGTGTTTGGAATGGTGTTACAATATAAAAAATACTATTAAAAAAACTAAGAATTTTTTTAGACAATATTTTTTAGCCTTGGTAATATTTTATTATGTTAAAGACTAAGATGCATTCAACAGTGTTCTGTATTAGGAATTTCTATTAACTCTTTATCTCCATTAATCACGCTCTTAAAACTAAACATTCGCAAGACGATATTAAGGATGCTATACATTTCCCTGGTTCCAAATATGAGCCTCTTTTGAAACTCTTTGAGCCGTTTCCTACCTGAAAATGGTAGACTGGTTAATATAATGGTTAATGGTAACTGGTTAATATAAGCTTAACTGACCATGCATATTAACGCGCACCATTAATGCACATAGCACCATCGTACATGAACGCGATTAAAAAAGGTAACTAGGCAACGCCAACTACCATACATAATGTGAATATACTTAAATAATGGAGTGGTCTATGTTTAAATTGTTTGGGGGGAAACTATAGAATGGGGATATTTTCTTTTAACTTATAACTTAAATGTGTGCAATTTATTTAAGATAAATAAATAATAAAACGATGCCTTACAATTGACAGTAATTGAAATAATTATTAAGTTATTCATATTCTACATATATTTAATAATCACTGGATTATATAAACACTCGATTTACAAACAAACTTAACAAATATTATATAAAAAAACACCCACTCCCGTCATATTATCTACGAGAGACGACAAACTTCCAGGGCGTAGAAGTGTGGGAGGAAGGGGTATTTCAGACCTTCCCCTAGGGGGAGTCGTTTTATTGGCTAAAAGTATGGTAACATTTTAAAGCAAAATCCCCTTTAAAAAAATGAGTTTTGTTACGTCCTTGACCAACCCTCACATCATACATAGCCTCTTATGTTTTTGACCCACCGTGAAAACGAACCAAAGCTCCCTTTAAATTTGTTTTGGTATCTATAATCAATACATGGGAAAAACATAAACATTTATATTAACCTGAAATACAGACTTTTTTTTACTAATTTGGAAAGTACATTTTGTTACGGAAGAAAATGTGTTTTTTTTATCCAAAAAAGTGTAAAATACCATTACTAATCATCTCGGTTCTAAAGAGGACGTTTAAAATAAATAAAGTTACTCAGTATAACATTTTAGTAACTATTACATTTTAATATTAATCCCTTCAACTAATGTGTGACCGACGTTATCCTGCGGTTTCTCTCGAATTAAACAACACATCAACACATTCGAAAACTTCAAGTTTTATAAAAGAAAGAAACCCAATCGAGAGCAGAATTTCATGCGCATTCGACGATTAACTTAGAAACTCGGACTTGCTTCCCCCTCCTTCCCCCTTCATAACATAAATAATAATAATAATATAATATTAGCACCGCGTCTTACTACCCGTTCGGGTAATACGCTTTAAGTACTAATTACGCTAATGGATTAGGAATTGGGAAGGTTGAATTAGAGGAAGTGAACCCGCATTTGCGTGGAGGGAGAGTAGAAAACCATTTAGGAAAAATCACCCCAGTTCACCCGACCGAGATTCGAACCTCGATCTCACCGTCCTTAGCAGTCGAGCTCAACACGACTAGCGCGTTAGCAAACTATGCCACCGAGGCGGGTTTCATAACATAGCTCATATAATATCTTATGTGTCCGCAACACCAGCCACGACGTATGTTCACTGCTTACACCCTTTTTTTTTTCGACACTACTTCGCTCACTGATGAGATAGCGTGATTTTATATAAACATAGCGTACCGTGTTCTTTGACTAATAATGAGTGCAACAAAATAAGTTCCATCTCAATTCGATGAGTACTTTTTATAAATTACCGACAACAACCAAACGTACAAATATTTTTTAAAATATGCCATTTGTTTTTTTTATCGCTTGTAGGCCTACTACCAAAAATTATTATTATTATTATTATTAGCACCGCGTCTTACTACCCATTCGGGTTATCCGCACTTACGCTAATGTGTAATGGTAGGGTGATTGTGAGATGAAATGAAGGACCTACAGTTTAACGTGGAATCCGAACCACGGTGGAGGCCTGGCATTCCCCACATTCACAAGATGTCTTGTCAGAGGTGAAGGAAGGGTTTGGTAATCAGATAAATCTTTGCCGGGACCGAGGATTGAACCCCGACCGCCAGCACAGAAGTCCGACACCTTACCCCTAGACCACCAGGTCACCTACTACCAAAAATAAAGAAACGCTACAAAAATTCGACTGCGCGGACAAACCTTAGTGTTTTATTTACTATACAGTTTTTTTATTTTATTTTCCAGCTTTTTATCTTGTAAAGTATGCAAGACATTAAAATTATTTCCAAACAATAGTTAAGCGGTTTTTAGGGGGAAATAGAACAATATTTTTAAGTTTTGATTTGGTGGATGTTTTCAAGGTTAATTCGAGGTAAACTTTGTTTTTGTTTTTAAATAAACCTTTTTTATATCTAGCTGCATCTAATTCTACGTAAAAAGCCAAAATAGTTTTGATAATATATTTTAAAACTGGTTTGATAGATTACTTTACAAACTGAGAATTATGTCTAAAAAATATTGCTAATTAGCTAATTTCTTATGAATGGCAATGCCAATTCCATTTCATTATTTTAATAATTATTATATATGATTAGTGGAAAGGTGGAACGCTAAAAAGAGGTATTATAATTTGACACAAAATTTCAATGATTATTTTCCAATGTGCCAAAGACCTTAGACAAAATAATATAGTTGATTCAAAAACTAACACACAAAAACCATGGTTGTATATATTGGGCCAGTATACATTTTGAGTTAACTCCCATCTGTCGTCTCTCCAACTGTTCATTTATATGTCTATGCATAGAACAAAGCAGACGTTGTCCTGATCAATACAGTAAAAAAAAATGTTATCGAAAGGATGCATGCAACTTCTCTCTTATGTCTTCACGACCGAGTTTACATGTCTCAGTGAAATATTACCGTAAAGGCCGCCGAGGCCGGTTTCTAGGTTGTTCATTAATTATGGATGACGCCGCCTACAGCGCGGCATTTGCCCCAGGACTGTAAACTTCACTGAACGTGGTACGGACACAAGTTGAAATGAACATTTTATACGTCAAGGTAAAGTCAAAAACTTAAGTGCGTAAGTGGGTTTACAGCAATATAAACAACATCCTCTAATATTTATTATTTTCTGTCTAAGGATGAGGGTGAGATTGTAAACTCCATTTTTTTTTTTTACCTTCTAAGTTTTATATTGATTAATTACTACACCATGAGGAGATCTTATCAACTACGGTATAGTGATGATTTTCATCTCTTTTTTTTTACGGTTGCGTACCCTCGAGTATTAATTATTTAATGCAACTACCCAAGTGATATATTGATTTTTAATTAATCGATCAAAACTCTTTTCTATAGTCTTAATATTTTTTAAAAAAGCAAATCAAGTTAGCAAGTGACCCATCTTGGTGGTTGAATGATTTGAGGCGTCACAATAAACTAGAATGCCAATGGCGTAGAGATCGGGGTTTGTGGTTAGTTAGAATTAGTTTTTTTTCTTTAATGGTTTTCCACTTTACCTCCATGAAAAGGTGTGTACACTTTATCTAAATTCAACCTTCCTCAGCCCTAACTTATAGGTGTAGCTTGTACATATGTGTACAACCCGAACGAGCGGTAGGGCCTAAAGAAACTATTAAGAGAATTAAATTACCTAATACTAATTAATTAGCTAGATATCTTTCATGTCAATATAACTATCAATAAACTCATCTTACCTTGGTAAAAACTTTTTACATGCCATTTAGATTTTTTTTTAATTATTTACAGCTTAGGCTTAAAGAAAGACAAACACAAAGTTAATGACGGTATAAAAACTCCTAATTGAATGAAAAACACACATAATTAAAGAAATCCCTGAGTTTGTTACAAATAACACATTTTTTTATACTAAGCATAAATAAGAGTTATTTTATATTAAGCATAAATAAGAAAACTTAAATCAAATATTATATTACGATTATTAAATAATTTTCTGTTATCCTTGATTGAAAATCACTGGACCATACCATAATGGAATCGGTATAGGTTAGCTTAATGCCATTCAGGCTAAACGTAGTGTATCTCTAGTTTATAGAGTCCAGATATCACTCTATTATGAGTCGGTATTGGTACACATTTACCGATTATAACTGGATTAAATGTCTTGGTGTTTAATCACTTTGTGTGGTACATACATTTAATGCGTGTTTAAAACATCCTTTAAAAGAGGATAAATAATTAAATAATGAATATAGATTACTTTCAATAATCCGTTATGTTTTATCACATTTAATTAGATCACTCTTTATTCCAACGTTTATACTAATCATTATGCTCGTATCATTTATTGTATTATTTTACCAACTTTCTTGCTAAATAAAATTAAATAGGCCTACATAATTATGTTCTATCACTTTTTGTTTTACCTAGTCTTAGTACTAAGTTTGGTTATTTGCATGCATTAATTACGATTTTATAATAAATGAACACTCATTTTCACGGAGGGAGAAAAGACAATAATTTAATAAAAGCCCTGGTATATCTCTCACGAATTCTCACACGTCGCCAATCCTGTCAATATTGAATACAGATTTATACTGACAAAATAGATCTTGTATCGGTTTTAATCCGCGCACCACGTTCTAATACTTGTCCGGGATATCCACATATTTATATTAATGGCGTAGGGACGAGGGAATAAATTGAAGAGGGAGTGTACCCACATTTGGGTGAGGTAGGAAACAAGGAAAAAAAAACCGTCTCAGGGGTTGCATGGTCCATAAGCCGCTACACTCGCAATAGACTAGACTGCCGTTGACGGGGAGATTGTGGTTTGAATCTCGGTCAGGTGTAAACTTACTAAGGATGGGTTTTTTTTTCAAAACGATTTTACACTTTACATTCTACGCAAATGCGAGAATAATTTCTTTCAGTATAACCTTTATAATTCTTAAAACCATTAGCGTTATTAATACACATGCGAGGTGACCTGGCGGTCTAGGGGTAAGGTGTCGGATTTCTGTGCTAGTGGTCTGGTGTTCAATCCTCGGTCCCGTCACAGATTTATTTGATTACCAAAACCTTCCTTCACCTCTGACAAGACATCTTGTGAATGTGGGGAATGCCAGGCCTCCACCGTGGTTCGGATTCGACGTTAAACTGTAGGTCCTTCATTTCATCTCACAATCACCCTACCATTACACATTAGCGTAAGTGCGTACAACCCGAACGGGTAGTAAGTCGCGGTGATAATAATAATAATACACATGCGTATAATCTTAACGAGTACCAAAACGCTGTGTAATTTTTTTTAAAGGCAAATCAAATTCAATACACTCGGTTGTGATTCAAATCTCAATCTACCTTTCAACAGAGACTAATAGTAATGTTTTCTCTCTCTCTCTCTCAAAAGCTCGACCATCGATGCGGGAGTGTTTGAAACGTAATTTAATAAGAACTGCTTTTGTTTATCACACCCTAGTTTATTCATATATCCGACACCTGTCTTAGCTCAGTCGTTAGCATGTCTGTCTATTGAGCTAAAGGTCTCAGGTTAGATTCCTAGTATGGGCGAAAAATGTGTCATTAGTTAAATGTGATTTTATCCTTTCACAATGATAAATTAACGTCCGGGGACTGGGTGTTGTGCTTGTCCTAGTCTTAAGTTAGATAAGGTATATGGAGCTGCAACAGGCCTAGCCAGCCGTTATTTGAAAATATATGACTTGAACAAAAAATTTACACAGGCTGGAAACAAGCATGAATGTAAAAAAAAAGTTTATTCATATCTTGACTAAGAAAACTGGGCGAGCTGTTTGCGTTTATTTTAAGATTTGTTCTCTAGGGTGCTTCATGGGCGAGCACTAAGACGCGTTGTAGACGTTTAAAATCCTGGATTATTTATTTTCTATTTTTTTTAAAATATTGCTCTCACCAAATTGTAATTGAAAGTTAACACCAGTTAAAAATTTTGGATTTTGAGTTTAATGTGTTTGAAAAAAAAAGTTTGATAGCTTACATAAAATCTTATAAAACAATCCCATATTAGATTAAAATTTTCTATTGTAACCCTATCAAAACATAACTTTATTTGAAAGATTAGGTTTCTAAGATTTGATTTAATTAATCGAGTACACATTTTCGCGTAAAGTGTCGTTGATATTTTTTATCGACTTTAAACTCAACATTTAAATTTTCTTAACTAGTCAGAAACCCACTGATGGCTTTCACCTTATTTCTGTTTAGAACAATAATAAAGAAAATTTCAAATCAATTAATTAATATTGCGGTATTTTTAAACATCTCAATGTTCTACAATGTATCGTTCTTAAGAACTAGTTAAACTAAACAGATAATGCGTATCTTAGGTAATAAAGCTTGAACCAGACGTGGTACATAAACTTGAAATCTTCATTAAAAACCAGTTTTGTTGAGGGTTTTGAAACCATTTAACCATATATTTAAAAAAACAAACACTATTTCACCGATTCCAATTTATCTGGATGTTTTTTCCGACTAAAGAATGCAGAAAACCGCACTTTGATGTAATTTTAATTCAAGGATAATATTGAATATAATTCCCTGGTTAATCGGCTATGAGATAGGCATTTAAAGTTACACCCAAGAGATTTTAAATTTTCACTTCCATCCAAGAAGCAATATAAAACAATGAAAAGCAAGAACAAATGGTTTCTCTTTTTTTTTTTCCCCACTGCATCTAGTTGGGAGACGTATTCCTGGCTTTATTTCTCGGCATTTCCTTTTTCTACCAATCCTTCTTGCCTTTTCCTCACCTTTGCCGCGTTAAAACTTACCCAGAGATTCGTCAAGCTCACAATTAGTAAGTTTAGATGTTCGAGTGAAAGTTTAGCAGTGTTTCTTTGTTCCTTTGCGTGTTGTGCTACCAGCTTGATTGGACATTTGATAGACAGTTTTCTAGTATTTCCCGCCTGCTTCGGTGGCTGTATGGTCTAAGGCGTCACTGTTGCGATAGACTCGACTGGCGTTAACGGGGAGATCAAGGTTTGAATCCTGATCTTGTGTACTGAGGGTGGTTTTTCCTGAATGATTTTCCACTCTCTCCCTTCACGCATATGCGGGTACACTTCCTATACGATTCAACGCTCCTCATTACAAGCACCTTAGTGATTAAAAAAAAATATATGTCCCTGATGTGACAGACAAATCTTGTATTTATCTCAATTAAATTTTGACTTTAACAAAAAAAAACAACTCATCGGTGGACACGCGGATTAAACGTCAAGCTCGTTTAAACTTGACTGCTAATGACCGGTAAGTTTCGGGTTCGTATCTCGAACCGGATGAATTGAGGGTGATTTTCCACGTACGATTTATCATTGTGGCTTTTCAATCCCCTGAGCCCACAAGCGAGCTATACCGACCGAGCAGCCTCCGTCTTTAGCGATGATAGTGCCAACATTCTCGCATAAAGGGTGTCATGTGGTCAGCACAACGAACCCTCTTGCCGTTATTCGCAGTTATCTAAACCAGAGACGCTACTTATTTATTTAAGTAGTTCCTTATTAATTGTTCTGAAGAGGCTGAGTTGGCCCCGTTCTAGACTCACTGCTTCACAGGGAAATTCTGGATGTGCCGGGGATTGAACCCGGGACCTCTGGACCTGTAGCCAGGAACTCTGACTACTAGACCACAAAGGTGGGTTGCCCCATAATAATTTAAATATATAAATAAATATATGGATCGAATCACGCTTCACTCGATTTTAATGTGGGTTAGAAGTAAACGCGAGTTAAATTCAGTATCTTTTATAGTTTTATTATAAAAACTTTTTTTTTGGTCAAAATAAATAATTTATTGTTCCAGTAGATAAATATAATTTAATTTTCTGCATATAGCTATCTCAACAGTTTTTTTTTAATGTTGCTCAGAAATATCTCGGCATTTGAACGGAAACTATTTAAATGAGAAAGGGGGGAAGGGGGTTCCTATTAAAAATACGCAACTACCACGAAAGATATTTAACAACTGTTTAGATAACTATATGTAGACAATTAAATTAAATGTATCTACTCTGATAATGTTTTATATTTAATTTTATCCAGAAAAGTGTTCCGTTATCTTAGCTATAAGAATACGTTGAATTCTTCCCGTCCCACTCTCTCTCTACGATGACAAGGGAGATTCTTTTTTTTTTTTTTTAACGTCATGTCGTTTTCAATAATTTCCGAACGTAACACGTGCTATTAATATATGTCTAGCAGACCCCACGTTCTGGTTTTACATGACTGATTGTTGTGAAGATTTATACATTTGTGCAAGGTTACAAGGCGACGATGATATTTTGGTAAATGGATACAATTATTGTCGCGCAAGTGCGACGAAACAAAATTCTCGTTACCTGTCACTAACATGCGTGGGATGAATAAACGGGATTGCTTTGACATTTTGATCCTGTTCATAATTCACAAAACATGAGCTCTGTCTAGCGGAGGGATACATAATCAAATCCACTCACTAAAACTAGACGGGTTTTAAATTTACTCTGTCCCATGTTTAGATAAATGTGTAAAATATTATTTTTTCTTCTTTATTTTTACTAATTTTTAGTTTTATGTTTAACACAATATGAGTGGAGATAAGGAGAGAGTATTTGGTGGGTTGTACCCACATTTACTTGTAGATTGAAAGAATGACGCTTAATGCATCCAGCTGGGATTTAAAGCCCAACTTCTTTGGCAATGGCGATTAATTTCCTTGCGAATCTAATGTTTTAGACAGCTCGATTACAGGGTTTTTAATCGGTATGGTTTAAGAACACTGCGTTGATCCCTAGAAAATGTAAATAGGACCGTTTAAATAGTGAGAAGGTGCATTAATCTGTCAACATCACTTTCTGACAGTCATTCGGTGCGGAGGTGCATTAAGCTGTTTACCTCACTTTCTGACATTCATTCGGTGCGGAGGTGCATTAATCTGTCAACATCACTTTCTGACAGTCATTCGGTGCGGAGGTACATTAAGCTGTCAACATCACTTTCTGACAGTCATTCGGTGCGGAGGGGCATTAAGCTGTCAACATCACTTTCTGACAGTCAATCAGTGCGGAGGTACATTAAGCTGTCAACATCACTTTCTGACAGTCAATCGGTGCAGAGGTACATTAAGCTGTCAACATCACTTTCTGACAGTCAATCAGTGCGGAGGTACATTAAGCTGACATCACTTTCTGACAGTCAATCAGTGCGGAGGTACATTAAGCTGTCAACATCACTTTCTGACAGTCATTCAGTGCGGAGGTGCATTAAGCTGTCTTAACTTACTTTCTGACAGTTAATCGGCATGAAGGCTTTTTGATAGTCAACCAGTATGGATGCTTGACAGGCACATACATTCTATTTATAGCATAACTTATCCAAACGAAATATGTATTCTCATGTATAAAAATCACAATACCATATCTAAATAAATTTAAATCTAATTTAATAAATGTAATTTTTATATCATGCTCATATAATTGCTAATTTATTGTGTTTACCTCATCATAAATCTTTGGTCAGATACGTAACTACAATACCATTGAGGACGGGGAGATCGAGGTTCGAATCTCGGTCGGGTGAACTGGGGGCGGTTTTTTCCTAAAAGGTTTTCCGCTCTCCCTCCACGCAAATGCGGGTTCACTTCCTCTAATTCAACCTTTCCATTCCTAATCCTGTAGCGTAATTAGTACTAAAGCGTATAACACGAACGGGTAGTAAGAAGCGGTGCTAAATATTATTATTATTATTATTACAACAATACGATTTAGCACCGAATAAATAACATACGTGCATCGAGACTATCAAGGGATATATTGAGCCGGTTAGAGTCGAACCTTAGACGTCAGGTGATAGATAATACACTACCTGCGATTAAAGTAATTTAGGACTTAATATTCGCCTGTACAGTTTTAACTAGAGAAGCTTTATATTTGACTGTAGAAATAGATTTTCTTTTAAAAAAGAACTGTTTACAGTACGTATCACATCTCTTTGTAAAGGCCTAACTCATTTATATTAAAGCGTGCATTATAGATTTAACATATAATATTTAAGGTATCAAATTCAGTAAACCTAAATTAAATTTTGCTTTTACTATCATTTGATTAATTTCTCACAACATTATATTGTAAATCTCTCCTTATTTAAAATTTAAATACGTTCTTCGAAAAAATGTTTTCAACAAATTTAAGTAAAGCATAAAGGTAAAGAAAAAAAGTTTCCATTAATTTATCTATTTCACATTTTACTCAACTTTTTCTCTTTTAACTTCATCACCTTGTTATGCCTTTCAACTTTTGGACGGGAGTAATTTCAAAGGTGCTCGCTCATAAATCTTCCCAAAAGACTATCGGCTAATCTTCAGAAGAGATCTTCGATCTTATTTGTCTAGCTTAATGAGGGAATGCATGACACTGCCGCGTTTAAAAGGCACAAGAAATAGATAAAGAATATTAAAATCAAACCCATCTCTTAATCATTCCTTTTTATTACTTTCATATTGAAAAGATTAAGTATTAAAATCTTGAAATATTTTCGCCCTCTAGATTTATTATAGGTCAAAAGTTGGGGCTGTAGGAAACTCCAGTTAAAGTAGTGTTTTTGAAGTTTTTAATACAATTTTTTTTAGTAAAAAAATTGTCCAGTATAAACATATAGTTTAATTTTCTTCATATGTCGATATCGACAGTTGTTGAATATCTGTCAAGGATGTCTTGTAATTCAACGATATATTTATCTTATCATTTAAAAGGTTTGTCATCTAATGCCGCTATGCTCATGCTATATATTCAAAAACTGTTTATATATCATTTGAAGAAAATTGCACTAGCTATATTTCTACTAAATAAATATTTTATTCATGCAAAAAAAAAGTTTTGCTCTAAAATTAAAAAAAAAAACACTGCCCTAAACTCACGTTTCTTACATCCCCACGTTAACGTTTTATGTCCCACCGAATTAAAAAAAAAAAAATAGCGTCGTACAGTTATTTATACCTGGTTATCCCTGTTTATCTGTAAGTTGGCATACCTACCTTTCGTTTACCCTAACCTCGACGACTTACACTGTCGGTCTATCCTATAAGCTACTCCGTTAGTGTAATCCCTTAAAGGTCACACCGCTTGCTACCTTAATTGTAAAGTGAGTGTACTTGCGGTAACAGCTGATACATTTTGATGAAATTCGTTCAATCTTGATATTTAGATGATATATGATCAAACCGCCAAGACCGTATGATTTTGATTCAAACCCTTAAAATTAAGGGTAGTATTGATTTATTAAAGATTAGCAATTTTCCAAAATTGTCTTTAATGATTTGGTTCAAAATTGAAACTTGTAGATTGGCTTAAGATAGAAATAACACAGTTTACTTGTTTTTTTTCTGTGGGAAATTGATTTAAGATAGTTAACTTACTGAAAAAGTTCTAAGAATAATAAAATAAATGAGAGATCATTTACGATTGTGTCGTACCATTTATTTTACTTTCAAATCTTTACTTTTTTATAAGTAGACTAAAATAATATTAAACGTGTTCTTTCAAAAATACTTAATTTAGCTTCTTGTGTGGTAACCCCATTTACTCCACGTTAGAACGTTTTACAAAAAACAAATATTATAATATAATTTTCCTAAGGCTTAAAATCGACTTTCGTCTTATACATATGAGTAGAAGATTCTGAAGAGGGAGGAATCAATAAAGTTCTAACCCACTTCGGTGGCTGCATGGTTTAAGATGATACTATTACAATAGACTACTAGAATGTTGATGATGAGAAGATTAAGGTTCAAATCTCGGTTGGGTGTACTTAGGGTGGATTTTCTAAAGAAAAACTTGGTTTCCACTCTCCCTCCACGCAAATGCGGGTATACTTTATCTAAATATAGCCATCTTCCTTTCCTAAAACCATTAACGTATGCGTATAACCCGAAGGGTAAGACCCAGAGTACTATATATACATATCCACACAGGAATTCCTCCGGTGGGAACACGGACAAAGGTGTCATTCTCGTTTTGTCTGGTTTTCTGGTGATAGGGACGTTGTGGAGATCCCGGTTGGGTTTACTGAAGGTATTTTTACCAGTGGTTTTCCAATCTCTCTCCACGCAAGTCTGGGTACATGACACCTTCCTCATTCCTATCTCATTAGGGGAGAATAAATTAATGTCTGTTCACCGTAGGAATTGACTTCTGAAAGGCCCTTTTCCCTACCATAAATCTATTATATAGTAGGATATTGGTAGGGAAAAAGACCTTTCAGAGAGTAATTCCTACCGTGAATGGAGTTTAGGATAGCCATATCGCGTAGTAAAACATTATGCAAAATAAAAAGCTTTAAAAATATTTATTTTTTTAATTACAAAGTTTCATTAAAAAAAAGTAATCAACTTTTTCTTGAAACGCGCTCAATATTGATTACAAGATGGCTAAAACTTAATTCTATGGGTCTAAAGTACGAATTAACTATTGAAGGAGTCTTGGTCCATTTTTGTTCCACATGGACCGAATTTGATTCGAATTACAATCAAAGGTCTCGAATTAATTTCAACTCTCACGCTATTCACACTTGTCAGGATATGTATTCGCTGCGACTACCGCGTGGCAGAGAGAACTTTTAATTGGATGTTTAATCCTCTTTCCTAATACCTTCCCCCCAGCCCCCTCTCTGCAAGCACCTCTCCTTCCGCCTAACATCCGACGCAAGATAAATTGTGACTGTTACTTTTAGAGGGTCATCAGCTGGAAAGAGCTCTAATGCCAACCGGTTTGTTTTAATTCCGGGACTTGTTACATTTTTTAATTCACAGACCATTAATTTATTTTTGCGTATCTTTGCAACTCTTTAAGAAAAGAAAAAAAGGAATCTGCGCTCATCTTACTATAACATACCTATCTAAGCCTGTATATTTTGCTCAACTTAAATTTAGATTTTTTTCTAAGTTGAGCTTGAGGACAGCGATTTAATACCGGTTTGGTGCGTTCTAAGTGTTAATTATTAACTTTATTAATTATTTTTATACCTCGCTTCTTTCTACCCTTCTGGACAGTCCGAATTTAACTAATTAAATGGGGTAGATATGAGGACGATGATTTTTTTTTGCAGCGTAAGTTTTCCCGAATTTGCTTGGAAGCAGCGTGGGGAAACATTGAGGAAAAAAAACCTCAGCACGTCCAACTATGATTTTATCCCTGAACTCATTGTCACTGTCTATAATGAGGTCCATTACTAGAATAACGCGTTAAATTGACCACTCAACCACCGACGCACTAAGCCTTTAGCAGCCGTTGTGATAAACATAATAGTTATTTATATTTAATTATTAACTTTTTAAATTGACTGTTACAGTCCGATTTTCATAGAAATAACATCTGACTGATAGACAAATTACTATTTCACTTATTCATACGTCAAGTAATGTGATCTATGACTCTAACTTTTAATTGATATTGACAATACAAGTGTAGTAAAAAGTTATTAATTTTTGCCTACAAAAATATGCAAGTATTTTCTGTAAGACCTTTCCTATTAAAAAGGTTGAACCTTGACTAACCTACCTAAGTCGCCATTTTAGGCAATAAAATAAATATATAAGCACCAAAATCGTAAGTGTTTTCATACCCTAGTAAATGATTATCTGATGGTAACCATGCTTATTTTATCTTTCTCTCCCCTCTCAACCAAATGAGTCCAACTTCGAAGTGAAGGGTGAATAGAAGATAATGTGACCCTCACCCTCAACTCCCTATCCTATGTCACACCATCGTAATAAGGCTTTCTAGTGGTGGGACATGGAACTTATTTTTAAATTACAATTTAAGCGTATAGAGCCTCATGTCGATTTGCTAGCGCATTCTTTGAACCGTTTTAAAATAGATTTACCAAACCCTTCCTTCACCATATGACAAGACATCTTGTGAATGTGGGGAATGCCAGGCCTCCACCGTGGTTCGGATTCCACGTTAAACTGTAGGTCCTCCATTTAATCTCACAATCACCCTACCATTACACATTAGCGTAAGTGCGTATAACCCGAATGGTTAGTAAGACTCGGTGCTAATAATAATAATAATAATAAAATATATGTTACGGAACTCCGCACGGACTTTCTCGCTCTTTTGTTTACAAATGGAGATATTAACTCAAAATACGTAATATAATATACACTAGAACAAATTGCACCATACATATGTAAAATATTTTTGGACACATGGTTTTAAATTCTACAATTCTATTTTTAAAACTGAACGTCTTCATTTGTATATTTGGACCAATAAGAAAATCTATATTGGGTCCCCAAGAGTCAACAGTTCATATTAAAATTTTGACTTCCGGTTAAAAAAAATTCGGTATTTTATTAGGGGATGCACATCTTATGATTATCGCATTGCTACTAAATTTTTATTTTCTAAATGTTGACCAATAAAATAGGTAATTGACTATTGAGTCTAAAATGAGAGAGATAGATCATTGCTGTACCAGGGGCGGATCCAGGACGGGGTATGGGGGTCGTGCGCCCCCCTTCAAGAAATTAAATCAATGTTGAAGTCACTACTAGTTTTAGTGTCACGTAATACTATCTCACTAACCAGTTTTAATTTTTTATATTGTTATTGTTAATATTATAAAATGATTAATATACGGTAATAATTATAAATACTTAAGACAAACACAAGAAGTATTAAAGTGGTGAAAATAGGGATTAATAAAATTATCCAAATTTAAGTTATACGCCTTTCACCTTGTTGAGGTTTAAATTTATTTGATAATATTTATTATTACTATTTCAATGTTTAATAAATAAAGATCTTTAAAATATTTTTTTTCTAAGTAACGTGCTTTAAACAAAATCTTTGAATAATACCACACACGTATCTTTTTAGTATTGCTTAGTGTTAAAATTTCAATTTATAATGAGAAATAACTAGCTATACTATAAGGTGGAGTTAAAGTTCGATTGTTAGAACTCTGAATAATTCCATACATTCTGTCTAATTGATTAATTAATTTAAAAAAATATTTATGCAATAATCGTTCTAATATTTAAACTTATTTCCCTCTTAATAATCAATATTTGTTGATATTCTTATTATTTGCTTATAACGCAAATTTCGAGTTCTACCCTTCATTAGAGGAGTATTCTCAAGTTTAGCGTTACACTGAAAAATTACTTATAACATTTACTCTAAAATTTTGAAGTATTTGAATGTCAAAATTTCCCCCCCTCCTCCCTTACTCGATCTCGATGGAAGCACACGCATCACCCCCCCCCCCCCCCACACACACACACACGAAAATCCTGGATTCGTCCCTGTATTGTACGAACATTTCCCCTAAGAGGTTAAGGGAAAAACATCAACTTCTTGAAAGACTTATTTTATTTGCTTAACCTATGGCATTAGAGAATTATTGCGTTAAAACTTAAGTAGTATCCTTCACAACTAGAGCTCACAAAATTGTGTTAATATATTTACCAATATTTCAGTAAAGATTAGTTTTATAATAATATATTTAAAATAAAAGTTTTTTTATTTTTAATATTACTAAAATTTTACAATGATAAGTTATCTAGTAGGCTATCTCAAATATTTGCGGAGATGTAGAAATGTTTGCTTCTGTGAAGAACTATTAAGAGTAATTTTCATGCGAAAATGAAAAAAAGCCATTGTATTTATGATCTTAATCAACGCCTAGATATGAATTTTAATCAAAATCTTTATAGTCGATTTTGAGAAAATCGAATTTTTCTCTTTTCGCTTTTTACTTAACTACTCTTATTGTTGGTGCTAAAAAGACACGCAGACATACTACATTGTTAAGACCACTTTTTAGCAACGGGGGGTCAGTAGATTAATGCTCCCTATTCGACGTGTATGTCTATTGAGATAATGGTCCCGGGCTCGAATTCTGGCATGGCTGAAAGATTTATAAATGGTTGTATGTGGGTTTAACCTCTCACGGTGATAAATTAATGGCCAAGAACCGGATATTGTGTCTGACCTAGTCGTAAGTTAGATTATAAGGTATATGAAGCTACGACAGGCCTAAAAAGCCGGTAGCGGAAAATATATGGCTTGGATAAAAAAAACTGACTCAGGCCATAGACTGGAAACATTAATAGATGAAAAGTAAAACTGGTTCCACACTATTCGCGAATGCTAACGATGTTCATGTATCGGGTGACTGTCCGTGCAGATGTGGAGGTACACGAATAGCGATGACGAATGTTCATTGTTCAGTCGATATTCGGCATTTGAAGGTTTCCTTTGGGAGCGGTCTCTTGACACGAATCAAAGGAAGCGAATGTTTGCCACTGTAGTCTCGGCGAAACATTATAACTGCACTGCACTTCAGTCGTCCGTGTCATCTGGTTGCCTACATTCTAGGCACTAATGCTTAGCTATTTATTTATACAATGCAGTACAGTGTAGTGTACCATGTAATGTTTTATTTAATAAACTGGTAATTGTATTGCTAACACCAAATAGCTATTCCTACTTTTGTTTGCTTTGGTCCTTATCTTGTCTACTCTTGTTGAAAGATACCATCCACCACCTTTTCTTCTGGGTTTTCTGGACTTATCACGCTCGATAGTATAATAAGTGCAACCACAGCAGTGATGTAAATCACTTGCGCGGTCCATTATGCATTGGCAGCCGACTACCACCTAATGAGATGATCTGATCGAATATTCGGGGTAGACATTCGGAGAAGTGTGTGAGGTCCACAAAAGGCGAATATTCATTTAGGTTTCATGACAGAATTGAGTGAAGAATGTAGGCAACTTTCGGGCGAAACATTCGTCAGCTTTCGCGAATAGTGTGTGACCAGCTTAAAAGATGAATGCACCCATAATGTATTAAATAGCAAGTGAAAAACACACTCAGTGACCACACGCAGTCAGAGGTTAAACAAAAAAATAGATCCTTGTTTCTATTTTTTTTTTTTCTCTGTTGTATCCTACGGTCCAAACTATATGTTTAATATTTGCGCTCATCTCCCCTTCATTGTGTGAAGACAACCATAAAATGAGACCCGTATCGGTGGTCGCATGGTCTAAAGCGTCACTCTGGTATTATAATGGATTCCAGATGACGGGAAGATCGGAGGTCAGAATCCTGGTTAGTTGTATTAGGGATGATTCTTCCTAAATTGTTTCTTTCCACGAAAATGCGAGTACATTTCCTATAAAATTGTAATTTTCTCATCCCTTAAACAATATCGTAGTTAATGTATGTATGTAGCCCGGACAGGTACTGACGGATGTAGTAATGACAAATTTGTTTCTTCATTGCAAAGAAAAAATATATATAGCCGGTTTTAATCATTTCAAGGCGCAGAATACAACTAAACGCCATCTAAAATAATTATGAAGAAAGTAGAGAATTGTATGATAAGAGACAAGCATTTTAATTCTTTTCATATAAAGTACTTTTAGTGAAGTCTACTTTGAAATTAAACGACAACGACTAAGGAACGGAAAAAAAAAAACAGAAATTATTTCTCCCCCCCTGATGTAAATAGTTTTTCCTTACTTTGATTTATTTCCAGGTTTTCTCTACTTTTTTTTTTTTACATAATTCTTTTATACTTGAATTCGCTGAGGTTTATTTTTTTCTTCCATCTCCCCCGCGTGCGTTCTTGCGTTTTGCTTGGTTGCTAGATCTATTCGCAGCCTTTAAGGGCGACGTTCTACTTCGTCTCTTTAATTTAAATTACGAACAAAGCTCTTTCCATTTTTCATCGCTCCCTTTCCCCCCTACATCTTTTTTTTTTCTACCAAGCGCCAACCAATTTACATGTTCTTTTCTTCTCTTGTATGCGTTCACCCATTCAACCAACCAAATGTGGGTTGGTTGGGGGTTTTTTTCTAGCAATTTGAGGGAGAGAAAAAAAATAGTTTTATTTTGTTAGTTGTTCTTGTAATAAGTCCTAGATCAAACTGAAATTATTAAGTTTGCCTCAACATAAGTAGGTTTATATATAATAATATCTTAAATATTAAAATTTCTATTTAAATTTGATCAAAATTGTATTGTTTAATAGTAGTTATTTTTAATGTAAATCTATCTTAATACTTCTACGGTTGATCTAATTTTTTATTATACGGTTTAAGTTGAGAGAATCGCTCTGCAATCGGGTCAGCGTTGGCTTGTAGGTCACGGTTCGGAACCCTGACGGGTCTTCACTGTGATTGGTTTTCCACATTTGTTCTCTCTTTGTGGTTTTCCCCCCATCATCTCTTTGCGCTAATATGGTTGCATTTTTCTTTCAGCTACTTTCTTAATTCATAACTCTATTTGGTGGTATATTGTATTTTTGTGTATGTGTATCAATGAACAGCCTCTTACCACCCATCCAAGCTCTTAGTATACTTAGACTAATTCCATAGGTATGAGTAGGGTTTAATTTAGAAGAAATTTATCTCCATTTTCCTGGAGAGAGAGTGAGAGATTTAAAAAAAAACATTTCCGTCGTTGACCGACGACCCTATTAGAGGTTAAGGCATAGCACACGTGCCCACATATGCTGGGGGTACTAATAAAATAAATGTCTCTTTTATACAATTTAAACAGCACATGTGTTCGAACCAGTCCTTTGAAACCTACCCCTCACTTTAGTAGTATTTTATTTCTGGTTCATAATTTAATCAAAATTTCTTGAATATTTGTCAAGGATGTCCGGGAATTTAATGACAACTTTTTCTCTTCACTCAAAATGTTTCTCATATAGCTCCGCTATGCTCATGATAGATATTCAGAAACTTTTGATATCAACGCGTGAATAGAATTAAACTCCTTTTCTTTTGGAGCAATATTTGATATATTTTATCCAAAATAGTTTTGCTATAAAAACTGAAAAAACACCGGTCTTTTCTCGCGTCCTCTTCCATACACAGTTTACGGAAGATGTAGATGGAACTAAATCCAAACGGATAGTGAGTCATGGTTTAAAAAAAATCAATAATTTACTCAAATGTTGAACTTGTATAAACCTATTATAGCTCATTTTCAGTTGAACTAAACATATCTTCTCTTGACAACAAACAGGACAGTAATTACATTCGTACAAAACACAACCACACCCTACCTAAATGTTTTAACTGTGCAGGTCAACCTCAATAGTCCTGTAGTAAATTGCTCGCATCAGGGTCTATTGTTCGTGGGTTCAAACCTAGCCGCGGTCGACAGATTTATCATGAGCGATAAAAATTTGTAGCACAACTGCTTTCATAGGGGAAGTAAGGCAGTCGGTACCATGTTGATTGTGGAATGTAAAAGAACCCTAGAAGGTTTGTGTAAATAACTTTTCTGAAAAAATTGGTATGCTATTTCGCTTTTGTTAGTATAGATTCTCGTGTTCTGATATGTTCAGTTGGTTCAGAAAATGCACGTTAAATACCTCAAATTAAAAAAAAAAAAATTGTGCACCCTCTGCATCGTATCACGCATAGGCTGCACTAACAGTAACTGAACCGTTCTCCATTTTAGGGGAGAAAAAGAGGGGGGGGGGGTGAGAAGGGGTTGCGTAAATATTGCATACCATCCGTGTGCTAGTTATTAGGGCCGTTTATCTTTGTGGGTAATGTAGACAATTAATGCGTACATATATGCCCTCGTGTGCTATATTGTGGTCTGGTCCGCAATTTATTGCGCCTCCCCCCCTCTTTCTGTTGAAATGTGTTGGGCGTGTCCTAGTACTCAAGCTTGCCAGCAATGTTGTAATTACCAGGGCGGATCAACTGCTCGCTTTACTCGGTATTAAACATAACACTTGGGCGGATAAACGATCGTCCTTTCATTGGTGGAAAGGGAGGATTGGCTGGTTATACTTTGCAATCACTTCATTTACCATTGTCAATCAGTATTATTGACTTATGATATGTTTAAAGTCAAATATGGTTCTTATTTTATGACATTAGAAACTTGAAAGTTTACTGACGCACTTACTAAAGTAAGACACTTATCCTTATCTTTAGATAGTTATATCCAGTCCACCTTATCACATCATATCCCTATCTTGAGCTTGTTATTATTCTAGTCCACCTTCATAATAACACCCTATCCATATCTTGAGCTAGTTCTATCCAGTCCACCTCATTAAACCTTATCTCTTTTAGATCAATTATAATGTCATTCTCTCATCGGAATCTAGGTCTTCCCACTGTCTTTCCCACCGTAATAAACTAGATTGTATTACCCTTACTTCTGGTAATACTTACAGGGTATGTAACTCCCCGTCATGTACCCTCCACCACCCCGGAGTAGCCTCATCCCATTTTGGACCAAATGTCTTCTTAAGTACACTGTTTTCGAACATCCTAAACTTGTTTTCGTCATGTAAGGCCAAATACCACATTTCACACCCATAAAGAACAACCGGTAAAAATGATCGTTTTGTATATTCTGATTTTTTTTTTTTTTAAGTTTTCATTAAAGAGAAGTATTGTAATTGTGAAACTTTTTTTTTTAACTCGAGGTTTTTATTAATCTTTACGTGTTAGGTGTGTCGAACACCCCCAAACCCCTCCCCTTCTCCCCCCAAAAAAGTGGACACTCGAAACAACAGTTTTAACATTCGCTTGAACGCCTTTCAATAGCCCAGAAATAAAACTAGTATTGTAACAATATTAATACATTTATATTAAAATACTAGTGAATATATTCATATCCAAGGAATAAAACTTTCAAATATTTGCTCTAAATCTTGAGTATTTTTTAAATTCTGCGATTTCCAATAATTATCTTATGTAACTAATTCACCATCCCAACTTGAGAATACAATGATGACAAAATTTGATTAAAATTTATACTTAGATCTTATCAACTATATACCCTATGGATACATTACAATCTGATAGTTACAGTCCACTTTTATCATGAAATACCTTATCCGACAGCTATAAAAGCAACTGGATCCAATTTCACGTATTCATACGTCAGGACATGTGATATGCAGCTGTCACTTTTGATGGATATTACAATACTAATAAAATAATTATATATAAGAAGTAAAATGTTAACAATGTTAATCGCTATCTATGTAAATACCCCCGCCCCCAGTAAATTTGTTTTTCTAAAATTAATTTAAATGTCTCAGAAACCTCTTTTAACCATAATTAAAAGTGCATTAGAAATGTTTCATGATTGCCCATCAGATGGCAGCACTATTTAATTTGAACTGTAATTGGAATTTCCCTCTTTTCCCCCGTCCCCTTCAATTGGTCTGTACCTCATCAGTAATGGTATCAGAGCTATGTTAGGCTTCCTCGCAAAGCAGTATTCATGTTACGTCAGAAGTATCAAATGTTACATCACATCTGAAAATTGTGAATGAGTCTAGACTTTAGTAGAGTAGGCGACCAACTTGAAAAAAAAAAAAGCTTTTAAATATGCGAATTATAATTTAAAATTTAATTTAGTTCCTCACTTAGTCTACGACTTTATAAACTTTTTAGTTACATATTTTCTACCAAAGCCCCCTTACCTCCACCTTTTTTTCCACGTTCATAAAGTTGGCATTAAAATGTCTAGCTCACTTGTTTTCACTCGAGCTTTCAACGAACCACTTGAAAAGTGTTTTGGTGTTCTATTTCTTCCTTACTCCCCAATATGGTTTTACTTTTATTATTTGGTTCCTAATGTTAAAATCATCTGTGCAGGCTGGTACGTGAAACGTTGTAGTGTTGGAGAAAAATTCCTAATAATATTATATTAAACATCCTTCAAAGATAGCGAGGGTAGATATCCGCACCAGTGCTACACGCAGTCAAAGACGTAAGACTGTCCTAAAATCCTGCTCAGATGATAACATATTTGTGTATTGAATTAAGATTCCCATGCTCGATTCCTTGCATGGCTGTAAAAATGTACCATTTATGGTGAAATTGAAGTGTTTACTTTCACATTGACGGACTGGGTGCTGGATGTTGGGTCTATTCTATAATTAAGTTAATATTCTAGTCGTACGCTTATCTTAGGATATGACCGAAAGGCTCGGCTCGTCTGTTTTTACTGAGGAAGTTAAATTTATATGGTTTCCCTACGATCAGTCCACGCAAATGTATTATTATTATTATTATTATTAGCACCGCGTCTTACTACCCATTCGGGTTATACGCACTTACGCTAATGTGTAATGGTAGGGTGATTGTGAGATGAAATGGAGGACCTACAGTTTAACGTGGAATCCGAACCACGGCGGAGGCCTGGAAATTCCCCACATTCACAAGATGTCTTGTCAGAGGTGAAGGAAGGGTTTGGTAATCAGATAAATCTTTGCCGGGACCGAGGATTGAACCCCGACCGCCAGCACAGAAGTCTGACACCTTACCCCTAGACCACCAGGCCACCCTACGCAAATGTAGACAATTCTTCTAAAATTCTACCACCCTCATTCATACTTCTCTATGGGTAAATAATTATGTGGATAGCCAAGGTGAGTAGTAGGAAGTACAAAAATTATATATATATATACACACACACACACACACTATATTTTGTACTTCAAATAAATAAAGTACTTGCTTGACAAAATACGTAACTCTAGCTTATTCCACTGTTGCACGTGGCCATTTGAGCTGAAATTTCACTTAAATAGTCTTGCAGAGGAAATAACTTTTTCTCCGTTCGTTCTAGCTTATTCCACTATTGCATGTGACCATGTGACCACCGGTGCGAGTTGGAACTCTATTCAGCATGGTCGTTTTCTTTACGGGAATCTAACGTCCACTTAATGAACTATTACATCAACACATGGTCTAAAAACTAAAATAGGCCTACATTGATTCAACATTGAATCCCATGGACTTGGTACTATCACTCGTGAAAAATGGCGTATATTTAATTATACTGTTTCAGCCTTACCAAGAATTGAACCCGAAAGGCTTAGTGTTAGATAACCCTTTGAATCTTACAATCCGTTCGTACTGTCTTAATATTTACTCTATAATAATAATAATAATACCACCATGTCTTACTACCCGTTCGGGTTATACGATTTAAGTACTAATTACGTTAATGGATTAGGAATTGGGAAGGTTGAATTAGAGGACGTGAACCCGCATTTGCGTGGAGGCGGAGTGGAAAACCATTTAGGAAAAACCACCTCCAGTTCACCCGACTGAGATTCAAACCTCGATCTCCCCGTCTTCAGCAGTATAGCTCAACACTATAAGCGCGTTAGCCAACTACGCCACCGAGGCGGGTTTTACTCTATAAGGGTAGGGAAGATAGAGGTGGAATTTAAAATAAATGTGCCCTCATTTTCTTGCAAAGGACGTAATTAATGAAAGCAATGCTCATTACGTGAAACCAGGATTCGAACCTACCAGCCATAGGCAAACCTGGTAAGACTAAAATGATTTCTTCATCCCGTTTGCCGGTTTGGAATTAACATATTTTCCCTCAGACGTTTATTTCCAAAGATCAATTTCTTTATTTCAACGTTATAATTTTATATAGTGATGCACTTATTTAATAATTTTGACTGTTTTTATGATTTAAAATTAATATTTTGTGAAATTTTGGACATTAAACTTACCAATCCTGACCATCATAGCTGAACACACCAGTCGTATGCGTTGATGTTGAGATAACGTTTCTGGTCCAAGCAATACATAAGCTTTTTTTAAAAAAAAACGCGTTCGGTTTGTACGCATATTAACTAATTACACTAATGATTTTGAGATGTGGAAGGTTAAATTTAGAGGAAGTTAACCTGCATTTGCGGCGGTATAGAAGGGGGAAAAAGAGATAGAGAGAGTGGGAAACCTTTTAAGGAAAAAAAATCCTCAGTACACCAGATTGGAATCGAACCACGAGCTCCCGGTCATCATCAGTCTAGTGTATGGCGAGTGTGATGGTTTAGTCCAAGTGGACACAGAAGCGGGTAACATGAGTTGTTGTTACCCGCCTCGGTGGCGTAGTTGTCTAACGCGCTTGTCGTGTTGAGCTCGACTGCTGAGGACGGGGAGATCGAGGTTCGAATCTCGGCTGAACTGGGGGGGCTTTTCCTAAAAGGTTTTACACTCTCTCTCCATGCAAATGCGGGTTCACTTCCTCTAAGTCAACCTTCCCAATTCCTAATCCATTAGCGTAATTAGTACTTAAAGCGTATAACCCGAACGGATAGTAAGACGTGGTGCTAAATAATAATAATAAAACATGAGTTGTTGATTGAAGGATAAGCTCACGCATGTATAATATAAATATATATCGCCCCTCCTCGGGTTGAACCCAGGTCCATAAACCTTTATTAAGGCTCCCTCACCACGCGTCTATGTGAAATATCTGGCTCTTGGTATTTAGTTGATTTGAACCTTTTTAGGTATTAAAAAAAACTTTGGTTCGAATCCTGTGGTGGGGTCAAAAATGTAATTTTTCATGTCGTGTGCAAATCGACAAGTGCGAGATTTTCGGAGTTCACTACAAATGTTGTCTTATGATTTTATAAAAAGCCTCTAAAAATAAAAATTTTGTTTAGTAAAAAATATCGTATTTTAATATATTCTAATTTTACTTTTAAAGTGGTTCTACTCTTGAGTTGAAACTTTTCATCTAAATTTTTAAAATTTAAATTATAATTAATGATCACTTATATTCATTCATACAAAAGTCTATTTAAAAAGACGTTGAATTCAGGAATGTGTATTGGTTTATAGAAAACACACAATAATTTTGACGTAAACTTTCCCTCGGGAAAAATATTATTGTAGTTTTGAGTTTTTAATTAAAATCTAAGAAAGTTGGCGCTACCGAGGACTCGTTTTTTTAAAATTATTATTATAGTGCCTGACTAACGCCAAAGTAGTCACGGCTTGGGATACTCTTTGGGTTCAATAGTTTACCCCTGCCAACAAAAAACCTTATATATATATTATATATGAATTAAATAATGTTTGCTTGTATGCCACTCTGAATGTTCAATGGGGAGGTGTGACCACATATATAGGCTATATATTAGTACGTACAGCGTCAAGTGCTCTTTTCCCCCAATTTTTTAACTTCTATATAATTTATTTATTTTTTAATGAATCATTTTCTTTTGTAAATCTAAAAACTGTCAAAGATTCCCTCAAACCAAAACCCAGTTGACTGAGCGTAGTAAGTCCTGTTTTAACTCTTATCATTTGACATTTCGTATGTCCATTTGTTTGCTCCACGATAAATGTCAAAACGAGTAAACCAATTTTAACGAAATTTTGCAGTGATCTTATTTTTCAAGATGGTTTCTGTCAATTTGTCTGTTCCGCGTTCGTTGCCGGATGCATGGCGCAAATTTTAACGAGATTTGAAAGGGGACATTTCTTTGAGTCTAGTCTGACTGATTTATGTACATTATACTTTTTTTTTCAGTATTGCTATCCGTTAGAATATGATGAAAACTTAAAAAGATTTAAAGTTCTAAAACTCTCAAATGATTTGAATTTGAACTTCTAAAATATCACTCCAGTGCCTGAGCTATTTTATTTAAATGTTGGCATGTTTTATTAGAGTAACGTCTTAAACCACGTGGACATTGGCTATTCTCTATGAATATAGTGTAGACCTACTACTGAACATATAGGTAATTAATTTATTTTCTAACTTTATCTCCAAAAAAATATATATCAACTTCAAATCCAAGGAGAAATTACAGGCGATATTTTAACTTAAAATCCAAAGAGAAACGAAACGTTAAGATTGTAGTAACGATAAGAACATGACATTCTAAACATAGTTCTTAGCATTTTTTGTATGACTGGAATGAGGTTTCTTTTTCACAGAACTACATAGTAAAGAGTGATAATTAAATTCCAATCAAAGAATAAATATAATACATTAACAAATAAATTAAAAAAAAAAAAAAAGATTGACAGGACAAAAGATCCAGCGAGAGGAAATGTATTTAAAACCACTCTATAGTCCTCTGAAAATATTGACGTGAGCAGTGTTTTCTTCAACCCACCTCGTTGGTGGAATGGTCCATCACAGAGGTGGGACACACATATTTTTTTTAATGTAGTCACCGTTGTGGCGAATCAAAGGTGAAATTAGCCATACTATATAAAAATCGAGAATTTAGATGGCTGTATATCATTCTTAATATGACGTAACAGAGCCATACTCATAACTGGTAAAATATCCACTTTTTTCTTTAGCGTCTCACTAGTTATTAGTAGTATTATTATTTATTATTATTATTATTATTATTAGCACCGCGTCTTACTACCCGTTCGGGTGATACGCACTTACGCTAATGTGTAATGGTAGGGTGATTGTGAAATGAAAGGGAGGACCTACAGTTTAACGTGGGATCCGAACCACGGTGGAGGCCTGGCATTCCCCAAATTCACAAGATGTCTTGTCAGAGGTGAAGGAAGGGTTTGGTAATCAGATAAATCTGTGCCGGGACCGAGGATTGAACCCGGGACCCCCAGAACATAACTCCGACACCTTACGCCGGTCACCGTCTCACTAGTCTCACTAGTTGTTGCCGCCCACTTCAGTGGCTGGATGGTCTAAGCTGTCACTCTCATGCTAGACTAGCCTGCTGAATATGGAGGGATTAGGGTTCGAATCCCGCTACGGTCTACTGAGGGTGGTTTTTGTCTAAACGGTTTCCCACTCCGATTCCACACAAACGCGGGTAGATTACCTCTTAAAATGATTCCTTCTTCATCCCTATACCATTAGAGTAACTATTATCACATATGCATATTATAACCTGAACAAATAGTAAGACACTGCGATCAAGAAAAATGTCGGCAAGCGCATTCCAGAGTTCTCGACGAGGCTTGTACCCAATCTAGTTTTATATAAACGCTTTGTGCGTTATATTTGTTATATTTACAAGGGTTGAGTCCATAGTACTTTCTCGTGTTAATTGACTGTCTGAATAGAAAAAAAATAATTATCTATTATTTTCAAATATTACACATTATATTAGCATGGCACACCTCTGTGACAGTCATTGTATGTAACGTTACTCTTTAATTGATTCATAATTAATAAGATAAAATGCATGCCTATTTTACAAATATTAACATAAATGTAATCAATACTTGATGGTGTTTTGTTCTAACTACCACACATCACGTAGCTGTTCACAATATATATATTCATTGTGTGAACAGCTATGAGATGTGTATATATATAATATCTTCGTTGTGTTAACAGCTTTGTGATGTATGGTCTTATATATACATATATGTATATGTATATGTGTGTGTGTGTGTAAACAAATTCCACAATACAATGCATTTACTGTGGTAACTGCTTATCGGGCACTCAACATAGTCTACGTGTCAAAATATTAATCCTACCTCATAATGTGCGAGTACAGATTATGTGTGAAATATTTATCCGCCATACTGAATTTTGCTTATTATTTTTTCATTTAACATTTTATAGCTAATTAAAAATCACAGGTAATTTAACGACGGCCGAAGATAGGGAAAGGCGAATAACATTTAATCTGACTCGTCACTACGTTGGTATAGGGCCTACTGATATAATGATCCCGGGTTCGATCCCATGCATAGCTGATGGAGGAAAAAATTGGCAAAATTCAGATTTCTATTTCATGGTAATGACATAAATGGCATGCGAATTAGTTATTATGCCCTATAATAAAGTTAGTGTTTATGTCTCGAGCTTATATAATTAATATGATTTTTTTTACATTAAATGCGCTTGGTAAAAAAAAAAATCTAGATGCTAAGGCCTTCATTCCAAAGAATTAACATTTCCAGACACCATATAAACCCTAAGCGTGTGACTATCTCTTAATTCAAACACATACAAACTCTTAGTTTCCTTCTTTCTATAACTTCGATTGTCTTGTAACTTAAACTGATTTAGAAAAGTCAACCACAAGTCTAAGGGTTTGTCCACACAGGTGGCGAGGCGGGGGGGACGTGATTACAAGGTGGGGTAGCGAAGCGTCTACACGCGACCAAGAGTGGGCAGTCAGCACACACAAACACACACACACCTTTGCGAAACAGGGGCAGTTGGCAAAATTTCGTTATCAAAACTATCACGTAAATTGACTTGGTACATGAAGTATGTCAAGATAGGGACTATAATGGGGAATACATGGGTGAAGGGAGGAGAGGTCTATGGGGTTCAACTCCCTATACCCCGCTTCCAAAATTTCCCGAGGTTTTAGTAAGAAACTTAAAGGTGGGCTTGTATCAAACTTCAAATAATTTAGAGGCATTCGCTTTTCAAAATTTTGCCAGTAAAGGACCACTCTAAATAGCCTCTAGAGGCTTTTGATTTTCTTAAGCAGCCATTCAAATTAATAATTTAATATAAGTTTATTTTTTTAATACTAGAGAGGAGCACTCCAATAGCTTTCAAAAGCATTCATTTTTTTAATGTGTAGGAGGAAGCCCATTTTCAATAGCGTCCAAGGACGTTTACATTTTTTTTTAAATCCATGGGACGACCATTCCAAATAGCTTCTAAACGCATTCATTTTTTAAAATGTGTTGGAGGGAGAACATTTCAAATAGATTTTGGATAAGTCTAAAAAAATATAAATAATCAAGTGAAAAACACTTTAAATGTCTTCTAAGGCATTCCAAAACTAAAAACAATCGGGTGAGGAGTACAATAACTTTGTGAAAAATAAGAATTTTCAAAAAATTTGCCGATGGAGGACTACTCCAAATACCCTATAGGAGTATCCAAATTTCAAAAAAATTCGGTGGAGGGAATATTATAAATAGCTTCTAAGAGCATTAATTTTTTCTAACATAAACTAAGGGAGATGAGGGTAGAAAGTCCATAAAAAAACTTTCTTGAGAGGTGAATATAACATCTTAAAAAACTTTTTTTGTTAGTTCCTTTCTCTTACTCAAATAAAGTTCCACCATTATGTAACGTTTTGGAATAAACGTTACGAAAAAAACTTACCATCTGAAGGCCTGGACTGTGTTTCTGTATCGTGGACCACGGTCAATCCAAATCAGCATGACGAGAGACTATGTGAGTAGTCTGGTACGACCACCTGTAACAGCCCCCAGGCTACAATTAACCTACTTTCCACATCCGGTTAATTCCCCCCCCCCCCCCCCACACAACATCCCTCCCCCCATCCCTGAGACCATACGAGAGAGTGTGTATTGTGATGTCAATAACCTTTCTTTCCACATTCGGTCAATTCCCCCCCCACATCCCCCCCATCCGAGACCATACGAGAGAGTGTGTATTGTGATGTCAATTAATACTTTCCACATGGTTAATTCCCCCCCACACCCACATCCCCACCCATCCCTTCCCGAGACCATACGAGAGAGTGTGTATTGTGATGTCAATTAACCTACTTTCCACATTCGGTAATTCCCCACCCACATCCTCCCCTTCCCGAGACCATACGAGAGAGTGTGTATTGTGATGTCAATTAACCTACTTTCCACATCGGTTAATTCCCCCCCCCCCCACATCCTCCCCTTCCGAAACCATACGAGAGAGTGTGTATTGTGATGTCAATAACCTCTTTCCACATCCGGTTAATCCCGCCACCCTTCCCGAGACCATGCCCCCGACAAAGGCCACCACAGTAGTTCATGGGTTTATAATTTTAATTCGTTGGTAGGGGAGAACGTGCAGTCTTGGGCACTCCTCCCGTGACGTGCCAGCCCACGAGTAAGGGGGTGGGGGGAGTACATCTCTCTGCGACTGTCTTAACATCAAGTGAGAGCTATTGGCAATGTCTCGTTGTGATTTTCATTGACCCCCTTTCCACATTCGGGGCCCTACTAGTGGCGGCACATACTGGCCGAGTACGTCTCTGTGAGTTATTCCCCGGGGGTGCCCTTGTCATTACTCGGTCTGGGTGGTAAGGTTAATTTATTCCCCCTACCATCGTTCATGATTTTAATGTATGCCCGTTGGCGCAGTGTATAATGTTGTCAATTTGAAGCCTTATTACTAATGAGTGAAGAAACTATCGAAGAAGTATTTGGTGTTAATTTTCACGGGCCCCAGGGCATTTATTACATGTTCAATACCGGTCAGCTTCCTAATTATTACGCCAAGAGTGTTGTGCTAAATGCCATTAACGATTTGATTTTTATCTACGGTAAAGGAATCCTATATATTAGGGTTTTGACTAAAAGCACAATTACTTCAAGAGTCATGTGTGAATATTCTTAACAGTTTCTCCTACCAAACAACTTAATATTTTTATACGGCAAATCCTTTATCTGATAGATACGGAGCAGAAAATTTGTATTTTAAACTATTCTTCATACGGCAATGTTGATTGAAAAAAAAAGATTTTTTTTTATATATATATATATTAAGTTTATATTTGTTCTTTCTAGCAAACGAATTAAATATATTTATACGTCAAGTCAGTGAGATACTGACCACCTACGGTAAATGACTCATTTGATCTGCAGATGATCTGTCTGCTCTTCCAAGCAAAATCCTACTATAGTTCTGTTCTTCCTACCAAGCAACTTAAATATATTCATACGGCAAGTCAGTTATTTGCCCATAAAGTTTGTATTTTTAAACTGCTCTTCCTACCAGAATTATACTATAGTTTTGTTCCATGTTCTCAATGTTGAGTGCAAAAAAAGAAAAGTTTGTATTTGTTCTTTCTACCAAACAAATTAAATATATTCATACGTCAAGTGAGTGAATACCGGACAGCTGGTAAAGGACTAATGTTATCTGCAGACGATCAATGTTGATGTCTGAGAGCCATACATTGCATAGCGTCTTACTAGCCGATTGGGCGAGGAAGTGAACACGCAATTGCGTGGGAAAAAAAATCGCCCTCAGTGCCGCCGGCAGGGGCTCAAACCACGTTTTCTCGCTAGACGAGCCAAACACTAGAGGACATACGCCCAGAGGGGATTTGAACCACGACTCCAACTACATAACCAGATGAGTTATACCTTGTAACAATTTATAGTATATAATTGATGTTTATATATATATTATATATATATATATTATATAAATTAGATGTAAAGGAATAGAGTAGTGGAGTGACCCCACAAGGATTCGAACCTACTTATCTTCGCGGTTCTGCGCTGTGACAGTACGCAACGATGATCAAGACACAATGATCAAGTAACGGTAAATTACATCTAATTTATTAACGAAGCTAAATTAAATTTTATTATTAGCCAATAGTATGTGAGAAAATAAGTAGGCTAGGCAAAAATAGGGTTTTGTTGGTCGATCAGATTTTCCGTTTGATATAATTAGACCAGGTAGAATGTGTATCCGCATTTGCTTGGGGGGAGAAAATCAATCTCAGTATACCAGAACGGGAAGCAAACGCCGACCACCCTGGCATCGGCAGTCAAGTATAACACGATAGTGATGCCTTAGACTATGCTATCATCGATGCAAGTAAACAAGTTTTATAAAACTTATTCCTAGTCAGTTTAATTTAATAATTGAACAAATTGAACTGTGACTAAAAAAGGGGGCTCAGTTTTAGAAAACACATAAGAAATGTTCAGATATAAAATATATTGATTAATCATAAGGCCTATCTTATTTATCATATTAATAAATAAATAAAAACCTGTAAGCTGAAACATAGCTTACATATGATTGGGGGTTATGGGGGTGTCTGAGCGTGTTCACCCCCTGAAATTGCATCTATTAAACCATGCGAACAGCGGTTATTCTCTTACTATTTGATCTATTTTCTATCCAATAATATCTACCTCAAATCCTGACAAGTTTGCTTGTTGGAAGAGTATAAAAATTAATTCACTAATAAAGTGTTATCTTTTTTTATTATGAGGTAAAAGACAACTAATAGCCGGAAACACCACATCTGTTGCATTAATTACCTGAAAGGGTGTAAATATTGTCGGGAAAAGGAATTCAATTTACTGATGTGTGTGTGTGTGTGTGTGTGTGTGTGTGTATGTATCAATTCAACGTCACTGCCAGAGAGAAAAAATTGGCATCTACAATCAACTATAAAGGTAAGATATATATTTTTTAGTTCGACACTATCTGTTTTATTGTTGATACCCAAGGAGAAAGTTTTAAAAAAAGCACTAATTTTGAGGTTTATATAGCAAATTCACCCACAAGATCAAATTTATTAATTGTAAATGTTGTTATGGTAGAATACAAGCCTAGTCGTAAATTACAAAATAGTCAAAATAGTGTTATGCTTTTGGGTATAATCTATACTTATAAAATAACATGTCACTGACTGACTGACTGATTCATCATCGCCGAGCGCAAACTATCAAGGCTACAAGCATGAAATTCGGACTGTATATTCATTTTGTTATGTAGGCACCCACTAAGAAAGGATTTTAGAAAATTCCACCCAAAGGGGTCAAAAAAGGGGATGATATTATGTATGAAAGTCCGTCATTTTGAAAGTTACATAAACAAAATTCTGTATTTCGGTTATTGACGTAAAACAAATAAATACGTGTTTCAGGAATTTTGGAAATTTTATTTAATAAGGGATGAAAAGGGGGTGAAAGTTTGTATCGGACTTGCATTATTTTTGGCCTGAGGTCAAGTTATGGTCATCAACGTAACGTAATATTTTAAATTAATCTGTAAATACATATGTATATTTTCGTATTTGTATATAATCAACTTCCACGCGAGCAAAACCGCGGGCAACAGCTATCTAGTTACTGTATAAATTAGCAATACCATTTGTTACCCATGCTAAGGATAGATGAGCCACGATTTGTCGAATATTCAACAATGTCATTCATTACCTTTGATTATATCATCAGTAAAGTCCTGGATGTTTTGAAGAAGCAAACCATAAACTGAAGGAAAATGTGGCCTGTCAAATACGTCGGCAATCAGGAGCTCAGCGTCCATCTTGTCGCGTCAAATCGCTGTTGAAAACAAACTACTTTGCTCTGCAGTGGATCGCTCCGGATCGACTCGCCTCGCCTCGCCTCGCCTCGCATCGTGTTGCCCCGCTCCGTGTCGTTGCTTGTGTGCTCTTACCTTAAGAGACCCTGATTTGATTCTGGTAACTGCACTTAGAGATTATAATTATGTCTATAAATCTTAACAGCAGCTTTGTTTATGTTTACAATTAGAGCAGTCACCCTTACTTTGCATTCCCATATAAAGGAATCGATAAATCTGTTCAAAAATGGAAGTCACGAAGAAAAGTATTAAATATAATTACTTCATACCTGCGTATTTTGTTTGTATATTTGCCTTTATTTTTTTCACCAATTTTCTCTTACATATTAATGTTTTTTTGTTTGTTTTATCTAGTATTTTCTTACTTCCTCGTGTTTCTTTTGTCACTTTAAAAAAAACTGTTATTCATTACGTTTCAATTTATTTCTATTCCTTGTAGATTTTTTTTAAGGGAGTTCTTCCGGCAACATTTCGTCAACCACCAAGGAATAAATTTCCTCCCCTTTCTAGTATTCTCCAACAAACAATCATCTCTTCCCACCTCTTTCGGTTCTCGTAAACTTGACTCCTGTTGTTTATACACAGTAGCCTACTTCTTTCCATTAGAGGGTTGGAAGACACGTGAATTCCATTTTCTCTCTCCGAGCATCTTATTTCTTGTTCCTTTCTACTAATGCTACACACACCGTGCTTTCTTTCTCTTTACGTATTCAACCCATGTATTAGATTTTCTCCAGTAACCCCCTTTTATTTTCTTCCCTTGGTTTTTAATTTCCTTTCCTTTGTTCGCTTCCCTTCCTTTTCCTGTTTGGTGAATACGTCACGTGTTTTTCATACACTTTACACGTCAGGAGTGTTATGTGTGTCTTAGAACATTTTTACACCTTCATCTTACTTCTGTTATACTGAAAACAAGTGGGGAACACAGCTGTTGTTCCCACGTTTATTTTAGTTGTAAATTATCCATATCATTGTTGCCAACCATTTTGTTTTTTCAGGGGAATGAAGGGTTAGTGAGGGTGTTCTCTTTTTTTTTTAGTCCTCTTCTGGCTACAATATTTTTATTTACAAAGTTCCACATAAAAAAAATGGGGTGGGGTTACCCACCCTCACTTTTCTTTCTTATTCTCATGTTTTTTATTTTCATTACGTCGCTCGAGTTTGGACTGCCAGAATCCAGTTTTCTTTTCTACTGTCATTACCGAAATACACTTCCTCGCAACGTTACATTCCTTCTTTTATCTTATTTCCTTTTTAGTCGTCTTCCCACCTCTCCTCCCACCAAGTTTCACGTTGCTAATTGCTTTTCCTTTTCTCGGGAATTTTTTGTGGCTATTTTTGTGTGTGTGTGTGTGTATACTTTGTTGTATCCCTTACACCCTTGCTTCTTGATACGTCCCGACGCAATCTCTTGTGATGTGAAGGGGATGAAGGGAGGCATCGACGCTGATGTAACATCTGTCTGTCAGTGCTTGGGTGCGTCTGGCTGGGCCTTCCTCCTTTTATTTCTAAAATCCACTTTTCTTCGTAAGCCGGCCCCAAAAACAACACCTTACATATCGGTTTCCTCAGACGTCCCAGAGGTTTTTTTTCCCGTCCTTTCACCCCCCCACCCCTCACCTTTCATCCGACCTCGGCTATGGTTGGTTGAAAGAACAAGCACCAGGTGGTCAAATGTAATGGGACACATCCAATCCCACTGAGGAATATCTTAACTTTCATTCCTGATGGTCTATCTTTGAGAAATGTCTTGAAATACATCTCAAAAGTTTACTAGCTTAAAGCTATGCATGTTTCGGAGGATCAGCTTCATTTTCACATTTCATTTGATTAATTTATAACTTAAGGACTTAAGTAAATTACTACGTAAAATACAGGCTGTCAAAAAAATTGTCTTTACACATTTGATAATAAAGTAAATGTACACTAACTCACACATAGCTGCCGATCAAGGAAATGAAACCAAAGAGAACTCTTTTAGATTTCTTTACGAAAATTTATTAAGCTACAAAAACTCACTATGAGTATTATCATTAATCCGAAAAAGTATTAGTGGTATTCATACTGGGTTACGCTTACCCCAGAGGTACGTAAAGACACCTTAAAGGGTACGTATAGTTTAAATATATATATAATGTATGTAATGTTTTATCCAAACGGTTTTTTTTTTTACTACCACGTTTAACATTATGGTAATGCATAATTTCATAAAGAGATGGCAAAATGGTACAGATTTGGATGGGGCTCTAACCTCTTCCTTTCATCAGGCATACCGGCCAATGATTGACTCCATATACCACCAGATCACTGGTGTGGACTTAATAGAGCTGTGTTAAATATAATATAACACTTGGGAAAAATCCTAGAATTTTAACTCCCCTCATATTCTTCAATATGAAGAGGCGTATTCAGACATGTCTTCAGGTCCGTGGGGGTGCATTCCCAACATCTTTTGTGGGAAGAACTGCAGCGGGATACGTGATACTTTACTGCATAGTAAATTTTGGAGCAAACTGTACCTTTCTATTCAAAACTACGTACCTATCTCTGGTAACGTACAGTAGCCCCATGGCTTCTTTGGGGCTGACTGACAGTTAGGTATATACCTAAATTTTGACTGTCAGAAGTGACAGCTGCTAAACACATGTTTTTGTAGATCATCTGGTTTGGCGTAGGGATACGTAATTTGTTCTGGTAAATCTTTAAAGCTGTGAGCTGTCAGTCAGCACCAAAGAAGCCATGGGGCTACTGTACTTGTATTCAATACTGCAGGACACTCGAAATAGAAGTATCGCCCAGGGACAGCACCTTTGTATACCGGAAACCGATACCCCTATGCCACTGGGAGAAAATTGAACTTGGCAGATGATGTAAAAACGCCTTGTTCATCAACTACTAACGATGCGTCCATAACCTGCGAAGGGATCTAACGGCCCCCCTTCTCTAACCACAAACTACCCAAGTTGTAAGCGCTGGAGAGTTTAATTAGTTTCACTTCACCTGAGGATAGTTATACGGTGTCTGATATCCTGGTGCTGGTTTTTTTTTTTTGTTTAATCCCGACTCGAGACACTGCAGAACAAAGGTTTACAACATATTTCTCGTTTAGTTTACGATAAAGCTGGAGTAAAAGTAATTTTCTTTAAAATAAAAAATTACAACTTGACATAGAAATCAAACACGTGATCTTTGGTTTGTACACCCCGGGTTCTATTCCCTTGTCCAGGTGTAATTCTTCAATTTAAAGAATATAATATTTAAATTCAGGTATAACCATAATTAAATAATATAGTAGATATTTAATCCGTGATGGATTATATAAGTTATTATCATCGCGTCTTACTACCCGTTCGGTTATACGCACTTACGCTAATGTGTAATGGTAGGGTGATTGTGAGATGAAATGGAGGACCTAATGTTTAACGTGGAATCCGAACCACGGTGGAGGCTGGCATTCCCACATTACCAAGATGTCTTGTCAGAGGTGAAGGAAGGGTTTGGCAATCAGATAAATCTGTGCCGGGAACGAGGATTGAACCCGGACCCCAGCATAGAAGTCCGACACCTTACCCACAGACCACCAGGTCACCCTTATATAAGTTAACTCGACTTTGACAAGAGAGGCCAAGGTTTTTTTCTTTTCATTTTCTAGCACCGCGTCTTACTACCCATGCCTAAGCACATAACTACGGTATTATGTTAGGTATGAGGAAGGTTGAGTTTTTAAAGACGTGTACCCGCATTTGCCCGGGGAAGGGAACTTGGAAAACCATTTAAGTAAAATCATTTTCAGTAAACCCGCACAGGAATATAACCCTATCTCTCCGTAATAAGCAGTCTAATCTCTTGTTTTAGAGACGCCTTAAACCATGCGGACACTGAAGCGGTTGAGGCCAACGTTAAATACTTATCAAGTTCATGAGGAATGGACGACTTTTTCTTGCACTTTCTTATGCTTTTCTATAGTGAATACTTGGCATAACCTTTTTAATTTTATCTTGACTATTCCGCTCACTTCAGAAAGTAAATTGTAGGTTGTTGATAGACAATGATGGCACAAAGGTGTTCTGAGGCGGTGTTTTGGTTCATAAGAATGTTTAAGAATTTAAAACTTAAAAGTAGACTGGATAGAACTATCTCGAGATAATATATTGGATGTAATGAGGTAGACTGTATAGAACTAGCTCAATATGAGAGATAGGGTTTAATGAGGTGGACTGGATATAACTAGCTCCCTATAGGGTTAGACTGTAATGAGCTGAAATGGATATAACGAGCTCAAGATAATAGATAGGTTGTAATGAGCTGGAATAGAACTAGATCAAGTACCAAATTAATGGAAGACTTTTACACGTCACCCGCCTCGGTGACGTAGTTGGCTAACGCGCCAGTCATGTTGAGCTCGACTGCTGAGGACGGGGAGATCGAGGTTCGAATCTCGGTCGGGTGAACTGGTGGGTGGTGGTTTTCCTAAATGGTTTTCCTAAATGGTTTTCCACTCTCCCTCCATGCAAATGTGGGTTCACTTCCTCTAACTCAACCTTTCCAATTCATAATCCATTGGCGTAATTAATACTTAAACCGTACAACCCGAACGAGTAGTAAGACGCGGTTCTAAATAATAATAATTATACACGTCGATGGGAATATGGAGCGTTTTTCACACCCCTGTTTTTGGGCTAAAAGCCCACCGGGTGGGTACGCTCGGCGCTGAAACGCAGCTCCTTGCAGCAGAGGTCGTGCCCAGAGAGTCAATGAGGACAAACAACGCGCCAGCAAGGAATTACACGATGAGGGGATTGAGGGGTGAAAGTTAGGAGAGGCAAAGCCTTTTAAATTCATTAGCCGGGGGTTTGGAGACTAAAGGAATCTTATTACCCCGCGCTTTACCCGGGCGTTTACCTCACAACTTATGAGAGGGAGCTTGCCAATGTCTCTACTGACAGATTTTACCAACTTGGTTCGAGTCCAGATGGAGTCCAAACATGTGGTTTGGAGCGGTAAGTGCGGTCCCAGACGTTAGAAGCCTTTTTTTTTTTTTTTTTAAGTAACTCATTTTACTGCCCGTTCGAGTTGTACACATATGTACTGTGCTCGGGGTGGGGAAGGTTTGAATTTATAAGGAGTATACCTGCATTTACGTGCAGAGAGAGTGGGAAACCACCCTCATTACACCTGACTACTACATTATGGTGATAAAATAGATTAAGGCCTCACTTTCACAATAGTTTAGACTGCTTATGATTGAGAGATCAGGGTTCAAATCCCTGTCTTGTGTACCAAGTTTTTTTAAACATAAATGTTTCCCACTCTCCCTCCACGAAAATGCAGGTATACTGCCTTTAAATTAAACTTTCCTCGTCTACAACATATGCATATAGCCCGAACAGGTAGTAAGACGAGGTGCTTGGAAAAAACTTATGATCGGAAGATTGTATTTGAAAAAAACAACCTAAATTTAGATAAATTTAGTTACTGTATTTTCTATCTTACGATCTTACGTCGCTCATAAAATGGAGGTGTAAGACACGTGATAAAAGGTCAACTTTTTTGAAGTTTTTATAGCAAAACTTTTTTATGTCCAAAATAAATCAAATATTTCTCCAATAGTTATATTTATGTATAGCAATTTTTATGTCCAAAATAAATCAAATATTTCTCCAATAGTTATATTTATGTATAGCAAATTAAACTAAATATATGTATCAATAATGCTTGGAATATTTGTAATGATAATCGCAGAATTAGATTTGGACGTTTTCATTTTATTTAAATAATTTCTTATCAAATACTGATATGCTTATAACATAGTCGAGAATTGTTGAGATTAACACGTGTAGAAAATTAAACTAAATGTATCAATTTACTGGAGGAGTATTTTATTCCTTTTGACCAATTTTTTTTCTTTCTTTATAAACTGTAAAAAGATGGACGCAAACTCGCGTCCCTTTCTTTACCACCTTGGTTGATAGGACCAAATAACAGTAAGGATTCTCAGCGAAAGTCGGGACTCTTGTGTCAATCTGTTATTTTTATTAAGATATTTGAATTATAACGGTGGATTTTTTCGTGTCAACTAAATTGGTTAACTAGTAAATTTACGAGGTGTCTAAGGCTTATGTTAATAAATAAATTATTTTAGGTACATATTTAAGCTAGTGTCTAGTAAATAAATATAACGAATTTAAATATTATTATTATTATTATTATTATTATTATTATTATTATTATTATTATTATTATTATTATTATTATTATTATTATTATTATTATTAGCACCACGTCTTACTACCCGTTCGGGTTATACGCACTTACGCTAATGTGTAATGGTAGGGTGATTGTGAGATGAAATGAAGGACCTACAGTTTAACGTGGAATCTGAACCACGGTGGAGACCTGGCATTCCCCACATTCACAAGATGTCTTGTCAGAGGTGAAGGAAGGGTTTGGAAATCAGATAAATCTGTGCCGGGACCGAGGATTGAACCCCGGCCGCCAGCACAGAAGTCTGACACCTTACCCCTAGACCACCAGGTGACCTTTAAATAATATTACATTGCCCTAAAAACTAAATATAGTATAATTTACTACTAATATTTACACTAATTAAATATGATATAAGGACAGAAAAATACACACAAAATTAATAAAAGATGATTCGTTAACTTTGTCCAAAATAACAGGAACCCTATTGATTTCTAAATCAAATAAACTATTACGGCTTTTATAAAAAATCAATTTAACTTAAGGCCTCTTTTCAAATTACAGCTAGATATATTTATTTTTGGAAGATTGTACCGGGAGAGGGATCGGAACAAATAGAAGGGTGGACAAAATGCCATTCATGATTAAAAGAGGTATACGGTTTGTTCTTCTCACTGCTAACGCAGAAAAAGGGTTTTCCAAATAACGGCTGGTTTCATTTATGTGGCCCTAGGAGTCGTGGGAGCTGCATGTTCTTCTCATTGTGAAGGTATCTATTCGCTATATTTTTAAATTTTCCCGTAATTCTTAGCTTTATCTTCATCAATACAAACAGTTATTTATAACTAGCTGTCAAATGCTGGGCGTTACCAGGTTGGAGAAGAGGCCTCATGGAAAAAAATATTCTCCATAGATTAAAGGTTGAAATTTATCTTTGGATTAAAGGTTGAAATCTATCTTTGGATTTAAGGTTGAAATATCATCTTTACGATACATTTCAATACCAAACAAATCACTAATGTGTTCTACAGCTCATACAGAAAGTAAACGATAATTATTATTTGATATACATTCTTTCCAGCATAGCCGGTGATTAATCATTTTAGTTTATCATGTAGGTGACCTGGCGGTCTAGGGGTAAGGTGTTGGACTTCTATGCTGGGGTCCAGGGTTCAATCCTTGGTCTCGGCACATATTTACCTGATTACCAAACCCTTACTTCACCTCTGACAAGACATCTTGTGAATGTGGGGAATGCCAGGCTTCCACCGTGGTTCGGATTCCACGTTAAACTGTAGGTCCTCCATTTCATCTCACAATCACCCTACCATTACACATTAGCGTAAGTGCGTATAACCCGAATGGGTAGTAAGACGCGGTGCTAATAATAATAATAATAATAGTTTATCATGCTCGCGTTTATGTAGAATTTTAATAAAAAATATCAAATTCTCTCTAAGCTTTGATAAGTTTGATTTTTCCTGGATAACAATCAATATTCGAGGTGCATGCCATCAGGTTTCCCTTCGTGCGTATTTTAAGAGACAGTTTCATAGTCAGGTTTAAGGCTGATTCACACAGGACGCTATGCTAAGCTAAGATTAGCTCTGCTAACTCTTTAGAAAAATAGCGAACCATGTATTTAAATGTGTTGGTTCACACAGAAAGCTAAGCTAAGTTTTGCCTTGCTGCGCCGCTCTTTGTTTTTTCTGATTGCTAGCCGGGCAATTTTTCCATCTCCCATCTTGAACACATCTTACGTTGCGCATGCGCATAACGCAGCTTAGGCTCCGTGTTGAACAGACGCAGTGCTGGTTTGGTGGAAATAATCAAATAAGTGTTGAAGTTTTATTTTCAGTTTGTTTCACGTGTTTTTAAGTAATATTCTATTTAGGTTTTATATTTAATGTGTGTTTTTATATTAAAATAGAAGCGTTAATTGAACAAGTCAAACCTCCACCTCCTAAATTTTTTTTCATCTTCCAAACCATCTGCTAACAGCAGCATCTTTTCTTCCTCGGTACTATCATCTGAACTCAAACAAGACATTTTGGAGAACGCCATCCATCATAACTAAACTTCACTGGAGCAGACCAGAAAGAAACAACACTGAATCCAGGAGGGAAAAGAGGGACCATTGATTAGCTTAGCTTAGCTTAGCATTCTGTGTGTAACAGCGTTTAGATTTGATTATTTGATAGAGTAACTTAATTCACAGCTACTTAATAAATTAGTATAATTTTGCGTGAAATAAAATTGATTCCACAAGTATTATTGAAACTTAGCCAATATTTTATTTGCTGATGATCAACAGTGTGTGTGTGTGAGCTTTGCGAGTGCTCAATATAGTTAATTACGTTAATTAATTAATTTAATTAGAATTATCTCCAACTAAATCATCATTAGGTCATAAATCTTGTAATTGGCTTACTGCACCCTCTACTTTTGCATATCCTGTGCTATTTATTCCCCCACTTCATCTTTGTACCTTTTTCTGCCAACATCGTCCGATATCTGAATCATGTACTCCAGTCTTGGTCTCTCTTTGACTTTCTCTCTTCCACAACTCCTGCTTTAATTAACTTCGTCAAACTATCATGTCTCATTATATGTTATACCATGTTACCTCTTCTTTACTGCATACTTTTTCAAAGTTTTATTTTATGTTCTGTATTTGATAACATCTCCAGCTATGATATTTCTAACATTATTCTTGTACCACATCTTAAACGTTTCTAACCTTTTCCTATCAGTTGCACCAATGGTCCTTGTTTCATATCCGTAAAGAACAACGCTCCGTATATATTCCTTAATAAACCTTTTCCTGATATCTAAATTTATACTAGTGAAGGTTAGTAATGTCTCTTTGATAATACAATTTTTCTTTGTTGTTTGCTTTTGTTAGTAAAAAAAAAATAACGCTAATAATATATTGATGAATAAAATTTAAAACAATTTCCCAAATCTAGCTTCAATTTTAAAACAGTCAACGTATTGTCCTTGATAAACTAATGTCAGTGATTGTTTCTGTCAAATAGGGTACACAATTTGATTCATCTAGCTATATTACGAAGTATAATTGTTTTGAAATATGTTCACGCACTTAATCTCAGCAGAAGGCCCAACAAAATACTCTAGATTTATTCAGATGATGCCAATTCCAAGGATATTTAAATGAAGTTCCATTATTTATTCATCTATAAAGGCTTTCTTTGACAATTGAGATGTCTTCTAATTCAATTTTCTTAATTAAATGCCTTGTGAAAGTCTTTTCATCCAAACGTCTCCATTAAGAATGGAAGCAAGAAGTGAAGTAAAAACTGTTAACTATAATATATTCATAATTTTTTTTTACTAAAATTCAAATAGAACTAATCTGTAGGAATTGCAACAGAAATTGAATTTAAACTTTACAATATATTTCCCCTCTTCCTCCCCCTTTTATTTTTTGTTTCAATAATAATTCCAAAGGAAGAGCAGGAAAAGATACGAAAATAAACTTATTGATGCAACGTGCACGGATTTCGACAGCGAATTAATAAATACAAAGTTTGAATACCAATAATTAATAAAGACTCAAGCAACGCAATATTAAAAATATAATTATGACTTTACCATAATACATTATTAAATGGATAATCCCATTAATGAATGGAACGGGTAAGGGGACCATCTAGAAGAAGTGATTATTCTCATGAAAGATTCCGCGCATCTCACATTTCTGTTAAAAATATGAGATTTTATTTTTATTTTTATTTTCTCGACCCCATTTCTACTTATAGAACTAGCACCCCTTTTCAAATAAATAAAAATTCGCTGTCCAAATTGATAATATTCTACACTAGTATTAGTGTTATTTTACAGGTATTAATACTTATCAAAAGTGACAGCTGTATATCACTTGACTTGACGTATGAATACGTGAATATAGCTCTTGTAATTTTCTTACTCTCAGATAGGCCTGTGTGATGAAAAACGGACTATAGTTAAAGAAACCGACCTATTCATCCTAGTGGCCAAGGGTTTATGGAGGCTGAGATTACAGGCAGGAGCAATGTAAATAAAATAGAAGGTGACGCCAGTTGGAGAAAGGCATCTGATTGGCTGAGCGTGTGACGTCACTCACGGGTGGGCACCATTACATCGCAAGTTCATTACATCGCATGTCCATTACATCGCGTTTTTGAACAAATGCATTGCAGGTCCATCACGTCGCATTTCCCCCACCTCTCTATACCCAGCTAACCCTACTCTGACGTACAACCAATAGGATTGAAGGGGCGTATATATACAATTACATCGCATGTCCATTACATGTCCTAGACCGCCAAGCAGGGGCGGCTCGTTCCTAAGGCGCGGAGGCGCGCGCCCCCCAACCCCACGAATCCCCAGTTCCTTTTAAAGTTATCATTCGCACTCTCACGGCAATTTTATCTTGCCATAATAGTTTCAAGAAAATATGTTTTTGGTTTAAGTAATAGCAGGCAATGTTTTTAAAATGGCATGCTGTCGGGCGCGAGGCGGTCAGCGCCTGATATTGTGAAACCAAACCTTCCCTCCCCTTAACCCGTTGTCTCCATCCTGCTTTAAGCGGGGATTTCACGACGCGTCCCCGACCACCCGTTCCCGTTCCTGGTCTCGATCTACCTGTCACTGTTCTCCCCTCTCCTCGGCAGAGCGTTGTATTTTCACGACCCGATCTTTTGCGTCCGATCTACTGCTCAGTTCGTTGCTCTTAAAGTTTCAAAATGGCTCCGTATATATCAAAGCAGATAGTTGTTGGTGTTGCATTAACTGCATTGACCGTGTGCGAGAAAGAAAGGAAGAAAAAGAAGGTGTGGATGAAGCAGGTATACCGCCAAAGACCTGTATTGAGTCATGCAAGACTTATGGAAGTATTGGATGCTGAAGATCTCCGGAATTTCTTGCGTATGACAGATTCCATAAGATAAAATCTAAAATAAAAAAAACGCGAGGTGCGAACAAGTTTTTAATCTAGATCTAGATCTACACTACGGACAGAGCGATCTGCCTGGTGGAGCATTTCACGTCCCGTTCACCAGGAGAAGCGGTGGGGGCCTGGTCCACCCCCACCCTTCCTCCCTAAATCGGTTGGAAATCTCTCCCGACCTCCCTGCCTGGTCGCCTCCCCAAAACGTGACCAGGAGCACACATTTCACCATCGGATTTCAGGGCCGACGGCGATCGGGCCCGATTTAGAGTCCCTAAATTGGGTCGTGAAATCCCCGCTATAGCTAGCTAGCATTGCTTATTCTTCTTTGAAGGCGCACTTTCTTACGCGCCCTAAGGTTGAAATGAAAGCTTGTGAAATGTGTATAGCGTGAACCAGCAATAGTTGTCAGTCATCCTGCGTGCTCCTGCATCTTGAGGATGTGTGTGTTTATAATAATATTATGTAGGGTTATTTTAGGATAATGTTTATTTGAGTTATATGTCTTAATATTTTTTGTAACTAGGCATAAAATGAATAGTTCAAATCAGGCGCTTAAGACAACGAATATTGCAAGATTAACTCTTGATCAAAAAAGAGAATTGAATTCATTAGGTGGGCCATGTCCTGAATTTTGTATGGAACAAAGTGAAAACATACAAACCTATATATTCATGCACATTACACAGCTGCAGAGTTTCTACAACACATCCACGTCCTTTGGGGGAAGTCTTTTTTTTTATCTTTCCATGTTGTTTGTGATATTAATTTTTGAGTTTAACTAAATGAATATTTATAACTCAATAAGGAAAACCTCTTTTCGCTTTACTGCCGCCAAGTCACCCAAAACAGATACTTGAATGGTAAACATAATAAAGTAACTAGTTATACATGTAAAAACCATTACCAGGCAAACACAAATAAATAATGATAAAGATAAATGAAAGGACCGTCCGAAACACATGGACCGCACGACATTCTACTAACTGCTGTTTACTCGGTGACGTAGTTTCGTGGCTGACGTAAGCAATGACAACCAATTCTTTAAAATGCCACTACATATATATCTATTCTCTTTACATTGGGCAGGAGGGCATTTAACATGGTTTAATGTTTGTTATATATTTACAACCCACTAGGTCAGCGGATTTAACCGGTGGTACGTCGCATATTTATCAGGGGTAGCAAAATTTGTACAATTTTCGGTGTCGACATGCTCTAACGTGCTAATCTCACAATAGACTAGCCTGCCTATGACGGGGAGATACAGGTTCGAATCTCGGTCGGGTTTACGGAGAGAGGTTTTTCCAAAAAGGTTTTCCCAAAGTGGTTTCCCCCTCTACCTTCATGCAAATTCACTTACACTTTTTCTAAATTAAATCTTCCTCCTCCTTAACTCACTAGCGTAATTAGTGCATATACGTACAACCTGAACAGGTAGGAGTACATGGTGTTAAATATTTAGACTATATATATATACATATATATAATTATATATAAGTATATATATAAGTATATATATGGATGGAAGCATGTTAAATATTCAAGTAATTTAAATAAACTTTTTATATACACTTATATATAAATATACCTATATATACTTATATATATACCTATATATACTTATATATATACACCTATATATACTATATATATATACACCTATATATACTTATATACACCTATATATACTTATTATATATATACACCTATATATACTTATATATATACACCTATATATACTTATATATATACACCTATATATACTTATATATACACCTATATATACTTATATATATACACCTATATACACCTATATATACTTATATATATACACCTATATATACTTATATATATATATATACACCTATATATACTTATATATATATACACCTATATATACTTATATATATATACACCTATATATACTTATATATATATATACACACCTATATATACTTATATATATATATATATACACCTATATATACTTATATATATATACACCTATATATACTTATATATATATACACCTATATATACTTATATATATATATATAAATACCTATATATACTTATATATATACTACCTATATATACTTATATATATATAAGTATATATACCTATATATATACCTATATATATACTTTATATATATAGGTATATATATATATACCATATATATATATACTTATATACATATAGGTATATAAGTATATATAGGTATATATATATGTATATATAGGTGTTTATATATATAAGTATATTTATATATAAGTTTATATAAAAAGTTTATTTAAATTACTTGAATATTTAACATGCTTCCATCCAAACGAATTAATATTATAGCTATATATTCTCGTCCCACTGTGGTAATCTACCAAATCACCTTTCCCTTGCGACAGTTAAATGAAACGGTTTTTGTCACCTTCATATCGCGGGCCCTTTGTAACGCAACATTTCATTGTCGAAGGCATATAAATATTTACCGTGTGTAACGAACCGGAAGACTTTGTTCATCAACGCTTCACATTCCTCATTAGGTTTCGCCCTTTTCCAACCCACCCCCTTTTACCCTCTCACCCTATATTTCTGAAACGTTCCTTTCTTGTTCATCCACAAACCTATTCCGACCAGTTTTTTTTTTTTTTTGTCATCTCACACCATTTTACAAACCGTTTATTTGCATTGGCGCATAACAAGGTAAAATTCTTGATAGAAATGTTAGAGTTAAAAAAAAAATCTGATTGACCCCTCCTTCTTTAATCCTAACACCCAACTCTCTAAATATTCTGTCGACACCTACCACCGATGAAAGTTTGAAATGGAAAAAGAGTAACCACCCACCACTTTCTTTTCTTTCTTTTTTCAAACGATGGATTTTTATTATAAGTCTTTGATATGGCGGACAAAAAATATAACGGTGAGATTTTTTGACGGGCTTCTAGTGAAATAAAAATGTATTATTATTATTATTATGTACTGAATGTTTGGGTGCACAGAATATACACTGAGAGAGGGTGAGGTTTGCCATATTTGATTCGGTTCAAAATCTATCATTAGTCATAACATTTTTGGGAAAGATCGGGAACCATATTTTTCAAATCATAATCAGAACCTCCTGATATTACTGGCTGACAAATGATCCCCTATAATTAATAATTAATGAATAAGATTAGATCTCGGAGGTGCACAGACAGCTCTCAGATTCATCGTCCATCTTTTTTTTTTTTTTAAACAATCCTATCACTCCGAGATTGTGAAATTGTTGAAGTATCAAATAAATATGATCCTTCTTTTATAACTATTTAGATAACATATTTAATTTTCAGGCAATGTTTTAGCGCGCTTAATTTCCTTTTATCGCCATACAAAAAACCAACATGATTCCCTGATGTGTGTCTTTTAACGAGAATGGGCACAAACCATTAGTAGTATCGGTTGTGTGAGATACTTGTCTGGGCGGGAGGTCCTTGGATTATATCCCTGGTGTGTGCTGTGTAGATGAGTTGTGGCCTAATCTTTAAATCAGTTTAAGAGTTGTGGCCCAGCTTTTTGAGAGACACTTATGGATTGTGGACCAATCACTTGAAGGAAAGGTATGAATTGCGTCCACCTAATTAGCAGTGGGCTTTCTATCACTCTATCTTAAATTTCAGATATAAGCTACCATCGTCTCATGTCTAAATCCCTCGAAATATTCAAATTTCCCCAGTTCCTGCCGTTCAGTGATGTTGGCACAAATTTGAAGGTTTGTTAAGTTAGGTCAGGTCAGGTCAACAGCCCGGGCCGTAATTCATACGTGGCTCTAAAAATGTGGGGTCACAATTCACCTATCTCTTTAGAGGTAAACAACTCGTGCAACCGCAACTCACCTGCAGCCGGCATGTGTATTTTTTTAGGAGGAAAAGGGTTAAGATATTTTATTTTTCAATTTTTACCTTTTTTCCATTTTGTGAGCTTCTAACATCATCCCTTCACACTTTGATTAAATACTTTGCGTTAAACATTTTCAAATAAAATAATGTGTTTAAGAGTAAGTTAACTTTTTTAAATTCAATGTATATGCTATACATTCTTGAAGAGGGTAAATTTGAAAAAAAAAAAAAAAACCACTGAGGACGGGGAACTCGAGGTTCGAATCTCGGTCTGGTGATGAACTGGGGGTGGCTTTTTCCTAAATGGTTTTCCACTCTCCCTCCACGCAAATGCGGGTTCATTTCCTCTAAATTAAACCTTCCCAATTCCTAATCCATTAGTGTAATTAGTGCTTAAAGCGTATAGCCCGAACGAGTAGTAAGACGTGGTGCTAAATAATAATAATATAATAATAATAATAATAATAATAAATTGAAAAATATTAGCCGCACTGGCGCGAAGAGTGTTTCGGAGAAGCATATTTGGAAAAGCACCTCCAATGTATCCGGCTGTTATTATCTCCCAACCTTCTCCTCCGCTCCTCCGCCGGTCCGTCCATAGCAGTTACCAAGTGTAATACTTAATGTAATCATTTTTCTATGGGAATTACAACGTACAAAATGGCCCCTGCAATTCAAATAAAGAATGAAATAGTAACTTGTTCCAGTCCTAACCTAACCTTATCCAGTCATGTCAAGTTGTTTGTTTGAAACCACTCCTTCGTTGACACTTGTTTCGTATACCTTGGGTAGGGCGATATTTATTACCCCCCGAATAACACGTACCAACACTCCTACCCTCCGAATAACACGTACCAACACTCCTACCCTCCGAATAACACGTACCAACACTCCTGCCCTCCGAATAACGTGTACCAACTCTCCTGCCATCTTAATAGCGTGTACCAATTCTCCTGCCATCTGACTAACGTGCACCACCAAATTTCTTACCCTTAAAATGGCATGTAGGTACCATTTATCCTACCTTCCTAACGTGGTGTACCAGTACGCCAACCTTTCGAATATCACGTACCAAATTTCATACGCGACCAGGAGATTATTTCTTACAATAGCTTTGTTTCTTCATTTTAATACAGTTATCCAATAAATAGGAAATATCTAGGCGCTAAGGTTTAGTGTGTTATTATCAGGCATCTGGTGCAAAATCAAATTATACCCTGATTTTGATTGGAAGAACAGCTCAGAAAGTTCAAGCAATGATCATCATTGATAACATTGATGACATTTTACTATTTTATTTGTATTATTTTCATGTATTGATGATATCCTATTAAAAGTGACAACTGCAGATAACACGTCTTCATATAATATATTTTTTATCGGTTGCTTTAGTAACTGTTTATTCTACCAAAATCAGGGTATAGTTTGTTAGTCATGTTCTGATTAAAATAATTGTGTTATAAAGTGCACGTTAAATACCACAATTAGAAATACAAACACGGACAATATAACTTTGTTAAATAAATGGTGCGACACAATCGTATTCAAATTAATAACAAGGAAATGTTTTAAATTAGTTGGTTGTACTTAAATAGGTTTTAAAATTTATCCATTTCTAAACTAGTTACATGTGGGAGGCTATAATGTTTTAAATATGATAACCTTACAACGTTATTTGGCAGGTCAAAACGCTTTAGTTAACCATTTTCTTCAAAATCGTTTGTCATTTTCGCCTAATTTGAAATTCAAAAAATTCATTCATCAGTAAACTGCCATTAATTTGAGGGGTAGAGTCAAAAGATACAAATAAAAATCCAAAGGTACTGTCCCTAAAACATCTAGGTATCAAGTTTTAACAAACTCTCTCAAACAGTTACAGATTCGTGACCGCGGACAAACAAAATGGTAAGATCTACTTTTTTGGTACGGTCACACACAAATCGTAAGGTTCATCATAAACTCGAGGTCAACAATTTTCATGAATAAAATAATTTTTCTTGATAAGAAAGTAAAATAATAGATTTTTTTTAAATGAGTGCATACATTGTATTTGTGTTAGTTGAATAATGTGTACAATTTTTTCTCCGTGACGAATTATTTTCTTAATTTCATTCTTTACTAGTATTTAAGGTAATTAATAATAATAGCACCGCGTCTTACTACCCGTTCGGGTTATACGTTTTAAGTACTAATTACGCTAATGGATTAGGAATTGGGAAGGTTTAATTAAAGGGAGTGAACCCGCATTTGCGTGGAGGGAGAGTGGAAAACCATTTAGGAAAAACCACCCCCAGTTCACCCGACCGAGATTCGAACCTCGATCTCCCCGTCCTCAGCAGTCGAGCTCAACACGACAAGCGATTTAAGGTATTTGACCTAAACAGTGGATTGTGTTACTAACGCGGTAATAAACGTGTTGGTTACTAATCATATGATTAATTTGAACACGAATCAACAAATGGTAGGTGACCTGGTGGTCTAGGGTAAGGTGTCAGACTTCTGTGCTGGCGGCCGGGGTTCAATCCTCGGTCCCGGCACAGATTTATCTGATTACCAAACCCTTCCTTCACCTCTTACAAGACATCTTGTGAATGTGGGGAATGCCAGGCCCCCACCGTGGTTCGGATTCCACGTTAAACTGTAGGTCCTTCATTCCATCTCACAATCACCCTACCATTACACATGTAGCGTAAGTGCGTATAACCCGAATGGGTAGTAAGACGCGGTGCTAATAATAATAATAATAACAAATGGTAAATGAATGTAGAATGCTGTCGTCAACGTATAATGCAAATCAATAATACCGATGTAGTTTTATTCTGACCCTCTTTTTATTAGAACTTATTTGTCCGTTAACTAAACTAATTACATGATGGGTATGTTAAAATAAAACAAAGCAAATATCATTTCAATCTAGTTAGGATTAAAACATGTGATTCGAACAGATATTAATGGCTGTTATTAGTGGGTATACATTTGAAGAAACCGATGGGAAATATTTTAGTATCAAGTCGAGTAGTATTTTTTTTTGCATTTTAATTTATCATACATATAAAAAAACTATTGTTATATTTAAAATGAATCATATTTGTGAAACGAAATATAAATTGTTTCAGAATCACTCCACAAAAAGCTTAAATGAAATAGTATACATTGTCCCAGAAAAATTGAGAAAAGAGAAATATCTCTGTCTACCAAAGGTCATAAAAATCCACTTTAATTTCAAAGTGCTCCATAATATATATATATATATATAATATATATATATATATATATATATATATATATATATATATATATATATATAGTTAGTTCCAAACCCTTCCTTCACCTCTGACAAGAATTCTTGTGAATGTGGGGAATGCCAGGTCTCCACCGTGGTTCTGATTCCACGTTAAACTGTAGGTCCTTCATTTCATCTCACAATCACCCTACCATTACACATTAGCGTAAGTGCGTATAACCCGAACGGGTAGTAAGACGCGGTGCTAATAATAATAATAATAATAATAATAATAATAATATTTGTTCCATAAAAATATATTTCAAATTAAATGTTTAAATTTTGTTAATATTTTCTACAACTTTACTTAGATAAGATATTTAGTATCGGAAGTATTGCTGAGATAAGATTAAAATTGGAAATTTACGCTTATGTAAAGTACCAGTAAAGCCATTTTCATGTTAAAACGAGAGTACCCTATTTGTTTATAATGTTAAACAATGTCTAAATACGATGTAGCATCCAAAAGGGGCAGATGCCAACAAAATACATCGAAAATATAAACACTACAAAAAAAGGGGGGGGGGGGTTTAACCCAGAGCGAGGGCTGAGGAGTTATTAACGTGACCCTCTATCTCATCCAGACGGCAAGAGACTTCAGCCTCAGTAAAGTTCATATTAAACCAAAACGTTTGACGGATTACCTTGGGAATGATGGGATAAATATCTAATAAGAATTAGTATAAGTCAAAGTTAGTCTATATTTATTAGCCATAACTCAATTAGATTTTTAACAGTTCCTCCAAATATATATATTGTTGATGTTGCGAAGTATAGAATAAATTCATAAACAACAATTAATTGAAGTCTAAGCCTAAGAGTCAGATGGTAAATATTCATCAGATTACTTAATGTTAACTTTAAGATGTCGCCCATTAGAAATGGCGCATAGTAAAAATAACATGATCATTTGGATTCCATCATTAAATATTAATCCTTTAAAAAAAAGGCACCTAGTCAATGGTAACAAGACAATCTAATTTCCAACATAATATATATGTCCATTAGAAATGGCTCATAGCGTATGACAATAAGATATTTTAAATTCAAATACTAAATATTTGTCCATAATAAATGGCTCATAGCGTATGACAATAAGATATGTTAAATTCAAATACTAAATATTTGTCCACAACAAATGGCTCATAGCGTATGACAATAAGATATATATTAAATTCCAATACTAAATATTTGTCCATACTAAATGGCTCATAGCGTATGACAATAAGATATGTTAAATTCAAATACTAAATATGTGTCCATAATAAATGGCTCATAGCGTAAGATATGTTAAATTCAAGTTCTAAATATCTGCCCATCAAGAAAAGACACATAGCATATCACAATAAGATAAACTAATTCAAATGCTAACATAGTTCCCGCGAACATTATTTAAACAATACAGTACATAATCGATATAATCGATTAGTCGTGACTTTACTGGCGCTATGTCGCCCTGACCTTGCAAATAAGGTGATCTCAAAAAAACTATGTTCTTAACTGTCAAATAGATTTTTTAGGTTATTTAAAATTAAAGCCAAAATTGAATTTAGAAAAGATTTACATTAAAAAAAAAAGGTTTTAATTTGCCGAAAATGGATTTAGATCTTACATTTTATGAAGTAGAAAGCCGGAGCTTATCCTATCCCTGATATGACTCAGGCCCAATTGTAAAGTTCGTAGCCACAGGCACCAGAATATATACCCTAAAGCACAGAAGAGGGGAAGATGGGAAAAAAAGGGGGGAATAACATTCTAGAATAAAAAAGGAACACGAGAAAGCGCAAGTTGATTCGCTTCGAGAGAGGCCGTGGGCGTTCCGGAATCTTCTCGGAGGGGATCTCTTTACTGCGCAAGTCCATTCAACCCAAGGCGTTGGCTTGAACTTGCCATTCAGTCTTCACAGTCAGTATTCAATTTTCCCGGTTCGGTGAAGGTGCGTTAGGTGGTTTTGTGTCGTTCTTCCACGCAGCCCCAGTAAACAAGCAAATGGGGTAAGTCTTGACTATTTCTGTTTTTCTCGTGTCTATCATAAAACATCCGATGCTACAACGAAATGTAATCATCGTCTTTATAACGAATTTTGATAAATTGGATGGGCTCGAAATTACCTAATTAAAGTGAGTTTACATGACACGATTAGATTAAAAAAAAAAAAAGCCGTCACTGGCTCTTCTATGGTCAACTTAAACTGTAAAACGGAGGGCTCGGACTTACATAAAACTAGTTCACATGACACGATTGGATGGAAAAAATATAGCTGTCCTTGGTTTTTTATAGTCATCATACTTGTATTTTGGGTAAATTTTGCTTAGGAGTATTTACTGATGAGGGATTTTCGAAAATACGTAATATATATATTACGAATTTTAGTAAAATATATAGGGGAAGGGACAAAATCTGACTTTTTTGGGGGTAAAATTTGCTTAAAGTAGTTAACTGAGTTGTGTTTTTTCCCCCCAAAATGTTCATTCATTGAACTGGCCAGCACAAACGTTACACAATTCATGAATAATTGGACTATTTTTTTTTTGTCCCGTTCGTGAATTGGTCAGGAAAAGAGGCTCGTTCACGGAATGGGCAGAAATTTTCCCAACACATGACCTTCCCAAAATCACTAATGGGGTGTAACATTTATAATGTTTATATAAGTCATGTTTTTTCTAGATTCTAAGTCTTAAATTTTAACTTCAATTTTATTCTACAATTCCTATTCTTAAACATTTATAATTTCAATTCATTCCCAGTCAACAAACCTCACAATTAAAATCTTTTATTTGGATATAGCGCAGTCTGGTCGAACTAAAAAAGTAAAAGTATAATTGGAAAATGTAAAAAAAAAAAAAATACCTAAATTAAAACGGTCTTGTTTTGATTTGTGCAAGATTACTAGAATAGAACAGGGGACCCTTCACCAGGAAAAAAATATGTTGAAGCCCTCATACAAATATTTTACACGAATATTATAAACATTTATTAACTACAGGCGGTTTTCTTCTTTAGCAACGCATCTTATCTTTTACCCGTTCAGGTTGTACGCTTATGTACTAATCGATTAATGGTTTCAGAGATTAGGAAGGTTATATTAAGAGGAAACGTAACCGTATTTGCGTAGAGGGAGGGTGGAAAAGCAATTAGGAAAAAACCTATATACATCAGACAGAAACTCGAAACTCAAATCTCCCCGTCATCGGTAGTCCAGTATATTGCGAGAGTAGAGCGTTTCGACCACATGGCCATCAATGCGGGTAATAAACGGAAGTTAAATTTTACAATAATAAAAAAATAAAACAAACCAAAATCTTCACATGCTCGGGCTGCACCCCTTATTACCTCTTATTAAGATTTGGAAACAAAATAAAAAAAATTGAAATCCTAATAACTGATGCTAATTTATATTGTGAAAAAAAATATATAGAATATTATAAAATTGCCTTGCGGAGCCTAAGATAATTTTGGCGGAGCACAGTTTAAAAACTTTGCACTATAACAGAAAGACTGTGTTTAAATACTTGTAAAAAATTGCTGGTATTTTAGATCTAAGAATAGAGTTAGCAAACATAGTGCAATTAATATCGATTCTTTTTGGTATTATTTTAACACACTCTCTCTGTTCTAGTGCAAAGTTTTTTAAACTGTGCACCACAAAAATTAACTTGAGATCCACGAGGCAATTTTACAATATTCTTTATTGTTTTTTTCTCACGCTATAAATTAGCATCAGTTATTTGGATTGTCGATTTTTTTTCAAATCTAAATAAGGGGTATTTGCCAGAGATGCAGTCCAAACATGTGAGGTTTTATTTTGTTTTATATATATATATATATATATACACACACACACAAATTTTAACCAAAACTTTAAAAAAATGTTTATTTTAAAACTTTTAATAGAAAGCTAAAGTTATTGAATTTGTTTCTTTTCAGGTGAGTTTTGGAAATTCCTATAAGGTGCTGAAAATGTGCAAGACTCATTAGTAAGTATTATTAAAGATAAGGTTGAGTGAGGTCTTCAATAAACTAATCAAATGTATTTATTATGTTTGTATGCAATTTCTTTTTTTTTTAACTCTGATAACTATGTTGAAATTTTTAAATGTGATCACTAGAAGAGGAAAAAATTAAACATGATTTTATCCAAGAATACTCAGTGGTGTCAGTACGGTGGGGGTGAGGATTACGGAACGCACCAGGTGTCACCATAATAGTGGGTTACACAAAAGTGACTGTCCATACAAATTTTGGGTAGTGCATAGGGAAAAAAAAAAGTATTATTAAAAAAAAATCTTTGTCAAACCTTTTTGTAAGCAGAGCTTACATAATACTGTATCAATAAACTTATCTAACCACGCCACCGAGGTGGTTTGTAACGCGTTAGTTTCGTGTTGAGCCAGACGGTCGAGGATGGGTACATCTAGGTTTTAATCTCCATCGGGTCAACTTGTGTGTTTTCTAAATGGTTTTCCACTCGCCCTCAATGCAAAGGTGGCTTCACTTCCTCTGAATTCAACCTTCCCAATTCCTAACTCATTAGCGTAATTACTACTTAAGCGTATAACCTGAATGTGTATTAAGACTTGGTGCTAGATAAATGAATAAAATATGCCTACAAAAACAACTCTCTGTTAATTTACTTTTTTAACCCTATAATGCGCATGCGCTCCGGTAAGAATGGTCTTTTTTTAAACAAATTACAATTATACTTCGTATTTCGTCTGTACACGCTGTTATTATAATTGCTAACGGTGTTTTAGTCACTGATTTTGTCATTTTCTGATATTTTAGCTTCAATATTGTAAGTTAATTGCAAAATGCATTTCTCTACCACCTCTTCCTTATTTGGGCCGTTATTGATTAGGCATACCTAATCCATTAATGTATTTCGTTTAACCGTTAAGCTTATGGTGTTAAAATTAACATCATTTTGATGTAGTTTTTCAAAGTTTTTTGCTTCGAATTCTAATGTTCTCCTACCGAATTTTCACTTTAACCTTATGGTCTTGTACAGGAGGAGGTCCATGGGGTGACATCATAAGTTACCGCACTGGGTGGCACCATCTCTAGATACGTCACTGAGAATACTCAATAATATACATTCTTAGGTTAGTCAAATATCGCTGGTTACGCTGGCCAGCACATACGGTGCGAATATAAAATTACAAAACAGTGTTCAAGGTTTTTCCTGGCAAACTCAACGGACAGAGATAATTGGGGATAGATTTTATCGAGGTGGACTGGCTAGAACTAGCTCAAGATAGTGATAGGGTGTAATGAGGTGGACTGGATAAAACTAGCTCAAGATAGGGATAGGGTGTAATGAGGTGGACTGGATAGAACTAGCTCAAGATAGGGATAGGGTGTAATGAGGTGGACTGGATAGAACTAGCTCAATATAGTAATCAGGTACATTATGGCAGATTTTATCCAGTGTGGTTTTCCATCATCCCTCCAGCACGGAAATATAAACGATAAGATGAGGTTTTTCTCATGGCGATCAGACTATAGAACATCCCGTTGACCCAGCTAATAAAAGAGTTTCACTACATCCCCCAAAAATCAATATCCTGGTAGCTGTCCCCACCCCCTCCCCCTCCTTGGGACTTCTCACGCACTTATCATGGCTAGAGACTATACAAACATTCATCGGACAGTTCTATAAAAGTACGAGGCGCACTTTTATGTATTTATACATAAAGGAATGGTTTATGCGGCTGTCAATATAGGACAGATGGTGATTATATTAACAACCTATAAGAGAACATATAATTAACTTTTCAATAAAAAAGAAAAAAAACTTGACTCTTGAATGCCCTTATTTAATTTTGTACTTATTATAAAATTGTAAATAAAGACGTTACAATTAAAAAAAAGTTAACTTTTGAGGTTTTCAAATGGACACTTTTAATTATCAGCCGAGTTGGTTATTTTTTGGTCGCATTTCGTATAATTTAGCAGGTGGTTTAATTATTGCAGGTCATAGAACACACAAATTAATAAAGCGGGCTTAAAATTTGAGCCACAGTTCACAACATGTAATGGGTTTACTAATTACTTTCGTAGGTCACATTACACCGTGTGTAATTGGTGGGCTAATTAATTAGTTTATGTTACATTGCACACTTTAAACAAATTAGTTTGTGACGTATTGTAAACTATTAAGTAGTTATGCTAAATAGTTTGTGTCACATTGCACACTATTTAGTAGTTGGGCTTCTTCTTCTTATTATTATTAGTTCATGTAACATTTCGAACTATTTATTAGATGGGCTCATTATCTTGTCACATTTCACATTTTCTAGTAGGTGGGCTAATTATTTCGTGTCACATTGTACACTATTTTGTACCCGGGCTAGTTAGTTCGTGTCACATTGTACACTATTTTGTCCCGGGCTAGTTAGTTCGTGTCACATTGCCTATTATTATTAGCACCGCGTCTTACTACCCGTTCGGTTTATACGCACTTACGCTAATGTGTAATGGTAGGGTGATTGTGAGATGAAATGAAGGACCTACAGTTTAACGTGGAATCCGAACCACGGTGGCGCCTGGCATTCCCAACATTCTCAAGAGGTCTTGTCAGAGGTGAAGGAAGGGTTTGGAAATCAGATAAATCTGTGCCGGGACCGAGGATTGAACCCCGGCCGCCAGCACAGAAGTCTGACACCTTACCCCTAGACCACCAGGTCACCTCACATTGCCTATTATTTTGTACCCGGGCTAGTTAGTTCGTGTCACATAGCACATTATTTAGTAGGTGGGCTAAAGTTCATCACCAGGGAATATCAAGGAACATTCAATAATATTCTTAGAAACTTTTGTAAAATGAATTATATGTTTCATCGCACAAACTTTCTCCCTCTTAATGTTAAAACATACATTTACTAAAAACTCCATTCATTTTCAAAGATCTTAAATAAAAGGGTTATATAATTTCTCATAGCTCAGTAACTATTGCAGGGTTCCTACGCTCTGGAAAGTCAGGGAAAGTCAGGGAAAAAAATAATAGTCAGGGAAAGTCAGGGAAGCTTTAAAAAGGTCAGGGAAAGTCAGGGAAATGACAATTCATGTCTTCATGTCACACTTAGAAAAAACAAAGAAAATATTTTTTCTATTTACTGCGTCATAAGCCACTGCCCCAATGAAGAAAGCTGAGGGGCACTTACCATGCTCAAACTTGCCCTAACACAAGTTTTGGTAGCATTTTATTTCAGAATGTGAACGCAGAGGTCTCCTAGCCTGCACATGACAATTCTTTTAACTTTAGTGATCACTTGTTTTTGTTCTTGTTCAAGGTTTGTCATCGTTATAGTTTGATACAGTGCACCAGGACTGATTAGACTACACCAGCAATGTCTAACAAAAAAACCGTTTTTTAACTAGCTCTGGCTAAGCCCAGACCATTTTCCTGAATTCTCATACTGGATAAGTGGTGTTGAAAGTAATAAGCTGCAGGCATTTTGTAAAGTGTGCAAAAAAATTATAAACTTAAGTAATATGGGAAAGCAAGCATTAGCTTCCCATGCAAAAGGACCAACTCATATCAAAACTCTTGAAACTTTGACAAATCAACACTCTCTGTTGACTTTTTTTTCAAAAAAGTCAAGTGATTCAGGTTCATCGAGCTCCCCAGTTTCAAGAGAATCTCTGGCACACAAAGACATTCTACCTAGTGATGATTCTGCTGGTTGCTCGAAGAGTTTTTCTGTTTCATCGAAAATCGTAACGTCGCAGAAGGAAGCTGTTGCTAAAAGTGAAATTAGTGTAGTGCCTCAAAGAAACCATAACACTTTTGTTATAAAAGATGATATAACTAAGGCGGAAGTCATTTGGGCTATGCAAGTTGTTGACAAAAAAATGTCTTTCAATTCGTGCAATAATTTAAGTACAATTTTTCAATTGATGTTTCCCGAGTGTTCCATTACCAATGCCTTTACCCTTGGTGGAGACAAGGCTGCATACTTCATTGTGCATGGCTTGGCTCCATTCTTTCATAATAATTTACTGGACCGCCTAAAATCATGTAACAACTTTGTAATTTGTTTTGATGAGGCATTGAATAAAGTTATTCAAAGAGGACAGATGGACATTGTAATTAGATTCTGGACAAGGAAAATCATAAAGTCATCAGTCGTTACTTAAACAGTGTGTTTTTCGATAGGAGCACTGCTGAAGAATTACTGAAGCATTTTCTGGATGGTATTTCTCCTCTTCCACTCTCTAAGTTGATACAAGTGTCAATGGATGGCCCAAATGTCAATTTAAAGTTTATAACACTTCTTCAGGAACACCTCAAATCTGTAACAGACAATGAAGTATGTAGTTTGCTAAATCTGGGAACATGTGGGCTTCATGTTGTTCATGGTTCCTTGAGAACAGGAGTAGAGTCTGTTGATTGGGATATAAGTAGCTTATTACGTCACATGTACTACCTGTTCACTGACTCTCCAGCTCGTCGAGCATTGTTCACCCAGTTGACAGGGTGTACAACTTTTCCATTGAAGTTCTGTGGAGTGCGTTGGTTAGAGAATGCGAAGTGCTTTCAAAGGGCATTACAAATTTGGGACCATGTTATTAAGTTTCTCAAAGAAGCAAAACTTGCTAAAACAAAACCTGTAGAGACACTGAAAAGAGCAGCCTGTGATCCATTCCTAAAGTGTAAACTAGCGTTCTGCAAGACAATTGCAGATGAATGTCAGCCTTTCCTGCAACGGTTCCAGACATCAAAACCAATGACTCCATATCTTTTTGAAGCTGTAGAGAAACTTCTAAGATACCTTATGAATCGTTGTGTGAAACCTGATCTTATGAAGTGCACGGGTCCAAAGTTACTGTCTATTGACACAAAAAAATCAGAAAATTTGATCCTTAGCAAAAATATTGATATAGGATTTGCAACAAAACGTTTGTTAGGAGAAACTGCGATCACAGTAACAGAAAGACAAAAATTAGAATTTATACATGAGTGCCGCAGTATGTTAACCACCATGATTGCAAAACTACAAGAAAAAAGTCCCTTAAATCAGAAAGCTGTGAGAGGTTTGTCTTCATTGGATTCTTGTGTTATTCAACATTCACCTCAACTGGCCCAGAAGAGATTTTCTTTTCTTTTGGAGGAACTCAACCATGCCAACATCATAAATGATGTTCTGGCTGAAAATGCCAAGAAAGAATACTTGCATTTTTGCAACCTCAAAAAATCTGAGCTTCAAGAAATATTTCGTCCTTGTGATCAGTTTAGTGATGAAGTAGGACTTGACACTATTTATGGTAGCTTTCTAATAGGAGAAGCAAACTACAAACATCTTTGGGAAGTAATAAAGATTTGCCTTGTCTTGTCGCATGGGAATGCAACTGTTGAAGGTGGTTTTTCAGTCAATAAATCTTTACTGGTTGAAAACATGCATGAAAAGACAGTCATTGCACAGCGTCACATTCATGATGAGATACAAGAAGCAGGAGGGATTAAAAATATACACATTAGCAAAAAGAATGTTGGATTACGTGAGAGGTGCTCGGAAACGCTATCATGAATACTTAGAGATGAAGAAGCAAGAAAAAAGTGAAAAAGACAAGAAGAAGGCAGAAAAGAGGAAATTAGATATACAAGTTAAAGATTTAGAAGGAGAAAGAAAAAAATTAATGATGGCAACTGAAGAGAAACGAGAAGCAATAGACGTGGAGTTGCAAGAACTGAAGAAGAAGCAAGCTTCACTTTATTAAATATAACATAGTTTCTTATTGTATGACTATAGTGATAATTTTAATAAAAATAAAATTGACTTGAGACATGAATAATATGAAAGCAGACAGAGTTCCTGTTGTAAGCTATTCAGTTCAGGAAATGTACAGTTTAGGTAAAATAAAACTGTAATGATACCAAACTCTTTAGTATGTTCTTAGTGGCCTGTTATTTAATACGTATTTCTGCACATGATACCAAAGGGAATCAAGTTTGTTACAAATTTTTGATAGGGATTATTTTTCCATCATTTTCCCTCAACTGATTGGCAAGATGTCTGCTTTCTTATTCTTCCATGAGAGGTGAGGCAAGGTCGGCTGTAAGGGGGGAGGAGGCCGAAATAAATTTATTTAAATTAATATTTTCACGTGTATAGTACCGTAAAGTTATAATGGAAATTTTATGAGAAATTGGTCAGGGAACTTGGGAAAATAGTCAGGGAAAGTCAGGGAAAAGTCAGGGAAAATATTTTTACAAATACTGTAGGAACCCTGTATTGGTATGATTAAAATATATTAAAAAATATATATCTTTTAGTAGTACTACAACTCTACAACGTTAAGTTATTTTGTATCTCAAATAACTGCGGAAAAGAGATCAAAATTATCAAATTTCCACCATGTTAAGTAACTTCAAAGTCATTTTCATGAGAAAATTAATGTTTCCTTCTTGTTTATAACTATAAACAGTGTCTAGATATAAAATGTAATCAAAATCATTAGAGCGAATTTCGAGTAAATCGATTTTTTCCCTTCAGTAAACTACCCTTAAATTTAGAGTTGATATCTAATTCAAGAAAAACCTCGGGAGGAGCTTATGAACACTCCAGATACAAAGATTTAGCCCAATCTGTAAAATAGTTTTGGCTCTAGCCCAGTACACGACAGACGTACAAAGACAGACAGATGGCATTGCGAAAACAACTTTTTGGTTTCAGGGGCTCGTGAAACGTCGATATTTATCAAAATCTTGAGTTCGATTATTTTTTATTTTGTTTGCTTTACGATTACAATAATTTCTTTCAGAAATGTCGATAGAAAGTAAAAAAGGCGTCGAACTGCCCATAGATTTGCATTTATGTGAGAATTTTAGAGGACAAAGATTTTTGTTTTAAAAAATCGGAATCATCCCTCGAAAATATGTTTGTGATGGTCTAGGGGTAAGGTGTCGGACTTCTGTGCTGGGGATCCGGGTTTTAATCCTTGGTCCAGGCACAGATTTATCTGATTGACAAACCCTTCCTTCACCTCTGACAAGACGTGTATTAATCACAACTTGTGAATGTGGAGAATGCCAGGTCTCCACCGTGGTTCGGATCCCACGTTAAACCGTAGGTCCTCATTTCATCTCACAATCACCCTACCATTACACATTAGCGTAAGTGCATATAACCCGAACGGGTAGTAAGACTCGGTGCTAATAATGAAAATAATTATACATATCCTAACAAATGATGGTATTGTTGTGAACCAAAAACAGTTTCTCACGAATATCTTTCCGCGATGATGTAAAGAACCAACACAATTTTTATAAAAATAGATATCTAAAAGCTTAGTAAATTATTCTAGTTAAATGTTTCTAGAAACTAGATACATACATGTAAATATTTGTAAAAAAAAATGAGCTAGGGGGTAATTGGATGAATGGGAACCTTTTAGGTTTAATATATCTTGGAGGAAAAAATATATTTTTATTTGAAAAACCTGAATGAATTTAATAAGTGTCCTTAGTTGTAAAATGACTAACATCAGATTATGGATTACAGCAGACATGTCAAACTTGCGGGCTGCGTGTGAACCAGTCCATGATCCTATGCGGTCCGATTACTTTTTGTTGAACAATATTCAATGGGGCTCCGATTCGTATTATTACAAACAATGGAGATATGCACAATTTGAGATCATAACGTGGGAAATCTATCAAGTGAGCTTAGTTTACTTGGATGACAGCTCAAAAAGTTACAATGATGCACCCACGCAGTGGATAAAAATATTGTATCCAGTTAAATATTTCAAAATACGTTAATATAATCATTAAATAATTTATTATATATAAAAAAGACAAGTATTTTCTCTTTTACAAGTTAATACGATGTCTGTAGTAAAAGGTATTGATGTATGCACTATATTACATATACTCAATTATGAAGAATAAGTACTTTTAATTATGTTTAAAATATTGTTTCGAGTTGGATAAAAAGAAATAATTTTAAAAAATGAAATAGTATGAGAAAACTTAAGTTTAAGTTATTTAAATGTAATATATAACAGGTAAGTAAAGATCTTTACATTTATAACAAAACAGTGATCTTTTACAAGTGTTGGCAACCCAAAACCTAAAATGATTTTCGAACTGTCATCGAGGTAAAAAAAAAAACTATCATGAACAGACTATCGATAATTGTTTCCACTGTACTCAGCAGAGATCTTTTTACAAGAATCGTTAAATTTGCGAACTAAAATTGATGTATCTGATGTGAACATTTGCTTTCTTACATGAATAGGAACACACATTTGTCATCACTTACGAGTGAAACACACATTTGTCATTAATTTCAAGTGAAACACATGATTTTAGACGTAACATTCACACCCTTTCTGCAAATAATAATAATAACCATCATCATCAACAACTTTTCCTATAGTATGGCTGGGTCACTTTAGTAAAATGTTTCCATCTTCTTATTTTACTTTCACACATTCTGTTATCTGCTCTTCCTACCTCTTGCTTAGCCTCCTTTGCGGTATTTTTCCTACATATTTCATTTCCATCGTACTTTTCGACATTCTCTCCCTCTCCATCCTAATTACATCCAGTAGGTGACCTGGCGGTCTAAGGGTAAGGTGTCAGACTTCTGTGCTGGCGGCCGGGGTTAAATCCTCGGTCCCGGCACAGATTTATCTGATTACCAAACCCTCCCTTCACCTCTGACAAGACATCTTGTGAATGTGAGGAATGCCAGGCCTCCACCGTGGTTCGGATTCCACGTTAAACTGTAGGTCCTCCATTTCATCTCACAATCACCCTACCATTACACATTAGCGTAAGTGCGTATAACCCGAACGGGTAGTAAGACGTGGTGGTGATAATAATAATAATAATAATAATTACATCCACATACTATCTCTGTGTTGGTTCCTCTACTATCTTATGTACTGCCTCGACCCCCACTTTTTCCCGGATAAATTCATGCTTAGTCGTGTTTCTCCTTGTGACAGCTAACATGCTCAAATCTTTCTGCAAATGAAAAGGTTTTTTTTTTTGTGTCAAAATAGAGCCAGTTTTAAAACTTAATTCGATCTTAATTTGTTTTTTATTTAAAAAAAAAACTCCATGGCGCTAGTTCGCAATTGAGCTATACCGACCGAGCGGACGCCGTCTACTGGCGAAGTTAGTGCCAACTTTTATGGATAGAGGATATCATATGGTTAGAATAACGAACCCTTCTACGATTAATATCAGTTTTATAAACCGGATTCGCCATTTATTATTTTATTCAAGTAGTTCCTCATTCGTCCTCACGAAATTAAATTGAATCCGTTCCACACCCACTGCTTCACGGAAAAATAACAATTTTAAAATTGAGTGGTTTTTTTTTTATGTAGATGAGAATATTGAGCTTTCTTAGATGCGGTCCACTCAGTAGTTGAAATATTTTTTTTAACGTGGCACTGGACAGACAACCCATGAATATTATTGGTCTGCTCCCCCGTAAACCACAAACTTTTTTTTTTTTGTGGTATTGGTCAGTGAGGTACAGAATGTAGGCTAAAGTCCCGATAGTAAAAAAAAAAAGTGTCGTTCTAAAGAGTTTGTGGCTTGGTCAAAATTCCTTGTCACTTTTCATGCAGGTGACTATACGGCCACAACCCCAGCCCTGCTCATTGTTGTGGTATCGACGATTGATCAAGAAAGAGGGCGAGGGTGACGTTAACACGCCATCACGCACTAACACCCCCACGCCGTGACACGTGGCCGTGAGGGTGAATATGGCCGAAGGGGCGCGGGCCGATCCCAAAATAGACGCTAATGTGTGACCACAACTCATTCACTGTCTTTTCTTTACTGACGCAAACTTTTTTTTTTCCCCCTTCCATTTAATTGTACGCTTTAAGTTTATTTTTAATGAATTTTTATGTTAAAGATGTGATAGAAATGAAACGCGAGTTAAGGTCAGTATTTTGTTAATTTTTATACCAAAAATACTTATTTAACCAAAATAAATAAAAGTTTTATTTATATTTGTAGTGGGCATCACAGAAGTCGACTAGGATCTCTTCTTTCTTTCTAAATAAAACGATTCTCATCAAATATCATATAAATGTAATTAAATTATGTGGCAGTGGATACATTACTAAATATTTACTTTCAGCTTTATAGTAACTCAAAAATCTAATTGATAAAACATTAATTTTACACTGATAGGGCTTTTTTTTTTAAATCATTTCCAGTCACGTTTGTTAATACTACATCGAGTTTGTCTACAAACTTTTTTGGTCTATTATTAGTGTCAAACTAAATTGATATCAGATTGCTAGAAAATTTTAATCAATCTTAAAATCCCTCTCATTTTGTGTCAAAATCTGTATCTAATATTCCTCATGACTCATTTGGGAATACTTTTCGCTTGGATTTTTTTTTTAAAATATTTTATACACTAATTAGTTTTGTAATATGTCACAAACTCGCAGAAATTTTACAACAAGACTTAAAACTGTGCAAGTAATTACCAATTAAATAGTAACAATATGAGCAACTTCCCCATGTCCATCAAGGCTATATGATATATTCAGATTGTTTTCAAAGTAAGTCAATATTTTTTTCCCGTTAACTAAAATTAATATATACAAAAATAAACTGTTTTTTTTTTCTTTAAAAATAAATAGAACAATTTAAGTAAACGCGGCTAAACCAATATTTGATGTACTTTTTTGATCACATTTTTTCTTCCATTCTAGTTTACTATTAATCTGTAGACTCACATTGTACTTAGTCACACATGGAATTAAGGCTGTGGCGTGAATCCTTGCCGATGCTGGCTTTTTTCACTTCAAGTATTTAGTTATCGTTTTCTTTCTTATCCCTTTTTTCCGCACTAATGAAAGTGAATTTCTTCCAAGCTACCCTACAGATCCCTACTCTTAAAAAATAAATCTTTGGTATCCCTTAACCACGTCAGTGGAAGAATGGTCTATGGCAGTTATATTCAACCTTTTTTGTTCAGATATAATTATTTCTCTTCAACTTTTTACTTCCAAAGTTGTTGGTGCATAATGCAAGTCATAGGTCTACATCTATATTTTATTTCCTAAATGTGTGTCTGTCTTTCCGTCTTTACATACCCTCAAGAAGCTCATAAATGACCTTGAAAGCTGAAACTACTACTAGTATACTATAGGCTATGGAACATAACTTAACCTACAGATTTTCGATATATTTTAAAAATTAATTATAATATAATTAAGTTCACTCTCACTGTATCCATTTTCACTTAACATCTAATAGAAATATACTTTTTTTTTTACAAAGCCCAACCCTCCAAACGCATGTCAAATGAATATTAGGTTTTGTTAATTTGATTGGTAATATAATAAACTTGTCGTAGACAAGCTTAAAAACTATTATTCTAAAATCTACATCTAAGATAAATAAAACAAACTTGATCCAAAATAATAAATAAACTCGATCCAAATTAAAGTATATATATATATATATATATATATATATAATATATATATATTATATATATATATATATAATATATATATCCATATAATTTTTAGTCCTTCTCATTGAGATAGAAAGCATTAAATTTGGTGAAATTATAAGGAACCACTTAAGAGGAGAGGAAAATTTTCAAACTTAAATACTAATCAAAAATAAACACAATAAAAACTAAAGTATATATCTACGTGATCTATTTAATCATTTTAATTCGTTGAAATTTATTTGCATTTCAAAAGCAATGAAAACCTAAAATATACATTCAAATTTCAAATAAGAAATTGCAGATTATATTACACTAACCTGTGTTTCTTTGGTCACTGACAATGCATGTTACATGTAATGTTATTTAATTTGAGACTATCTTTAAATAGCCTAAGTAACTATGCATTCAAACAAACCTACTACTACTACTACTACTACTACTTTAATTAAAAGACAGCCAACACTGCAGAGTAATATATGACATAAATCTATAGATAACATTGATATTTGATTGTTGGTTTGTGTATTAGACCTGTTAACGCTGGAACTCCAAATTTTAACAGATATGTATTTATTTTTATTTTAAACACCGTGTTTTACTATCCCTTCGGGTTAAACGTTTATGTACTAGTTGCCGTCATGTTCTAGGGATGAGGAAGGTTGAATTAAGTAGGGAATATAATAATAATAATAATAATTTATAATAGCCTTTATTTATCTGGAGCGAAGCCTTATCTTCCACTTACACTAAATTAGCGTGGAGGAAAAGTGTAAAATCATTTGAAACCACCCTCATTACATCCGACTGGGATTCGAACCCCAAACTCTACGTCATTGGCAGTCGAGTCTATTGTGAGAGTGACACTTAAACATTTTATGCATTTACAAATTTAAGGTTAGGTTTTGTTAGATTGAGTAATATTGACGTTCGCCAGACACAGGCTTAAAAACCCGTGCCATAATTAATTTTAAATAGGAAACATATATATATTTTTTAATTTTACGTCCCTCTTAAGTATCTTAGCGTGCCTCAGATTTAATTCCATTGGTATAAGCATCACTCTAGTAATATACTGGCTTTATGGTGATGGAGAATTCTCGGCTCGAATCCCAGTTGGTATTATTTAAGGTGTTTTTTACTAAATGGTTTTACACTTTCCTTTTATACAGATGCTATAACATTTTTGTATGTTCTACCTTCCTAATCCCCACCCTATTATTGAAAATTTGTTGTTAATCCGATCAAGTAATAAGACGTAGTGCACCAACAAAATTATACTTTGTGTTGGACGTAAAACTATGTAAAATATAATGATTTGTATGTTGGAAATTTGCTAATTTTAGAGGGCCATTTTTTTAAAAGTATATGTTTAATCTTATAACGATACTGATTTGGACCCCTCTCATATATTAAAAAAGTCATGGATAAGGTGCAGTTTTCTTTATAAAGTATTGTATGTAAAATATCCTTTCAATACTTCATCCATGGAGAATCACGTGCTTTTCAAAAATAATGTCAAAGGATTGCACAATTAAAACTTATTTTGTCTTTCAAAAGTCAACTCCGCAGTATTTACCAAAAAAAGTAAAGGACGCTAGCTCTCTCTACCCAATAGGAAGCTAGCCTTCACGACACCTGTCGCCAGGACTCTTTCGATTTGTTAGTTCTGACACTGGCCATGAAGGGTTCAAGGGGTAGGTCATATAATAAGCTGCTTGTGCGTATGAACACACACAGAATACCAATACAAACAGATAGTGCCAATACAAATTATACACAGTGCCGGTAGCATAATTATATTATTAACACAAAATATTCAGTGTCCCTAACTGAAATCTGTAGTTCAACTAAGCTGTATCATATAAATTTATATTTTCAATGCCGAAGATAAAATAACTTTAATAAATCGTGTGCAACATTAAAGGTATTATTTATTCAGTTAAAATATCACACATAATTCCGTATCAATATAATTAGCGCTCGATCACGGGGAAATTATCAACTGATTAAACGGTATCACTTCAATTGGCGCCCATTGCCGACCAGTAACTATATAATTTAAAGTAACGTTTGGATTATTATTAAGATAATTTGACCATAAAAATTTCATTGTACCCTTTTAACACGTGTACGATTGATTATAAGCTATAAATAATGATTTAATAATTTGATTATAAGCTATAAATAGTGATTTAATGATTTAAAATAATTACATTTCACGAGCTATAATTTAATGCACAATTTTAACAAGTGAGTAGTTTTAAACTATAAATAGTGATTCAATGATTTCATATCATTACAGTTCACGAGTTTTAAGGGGTTAAACTTGATATTTTATTCTTTTTGCGTACTATTGTTAGGGTAAAGTAATTAATGTTTGTGGTATGAAATTTATTTTTACTAGCTATTCATTTGAGATGTACACAGTGAAATATTTATAGTGATGATGATGATAATAATAATAATATTATAAATATTTCATTGTGTACACCTTCTATGAATGTTTAGTTATATTAAATTTCAGCCCCATACATTAATTACTTTACCTTAACAATGGTATGCAAAAAGCATAAAATATTAAATTTGACCCCTTAAAACTCGTGAACTGTTATTATTTGAAATCTCTATTTATAGCCTATAATTGTTAAAATGTACAATAAACTATAGCTCGGGAAATGTAATGACTTGAAATCATTGAATCATTATTTTTTAGCTTAAGATCATACACCAGTTAAATTTGTGCAACGAATAGTTTTACTGTCGATATAACTTAAGAACAAACAACAGGTCTTAAATATTATTTTACCAGTGCTTTAATTTTTTTAAATAATCATCTGTTTTCCATATTACAGCCATGATATCCCGTGTTCTAATGTGTATTTATTTTTTTTTTTTTTTCAAATCAGACATGAATTCTATTTTTTCAAAATATCCATCACATATTCAAGCTAGACTTTATTTTGCCTGTTTGGCTTCATGTAGTTGCACTGAAATCCATCCACGCAGAGCAAATATTCATATATAAATTATATTCAACTTTTTACACATGAGTTGAATTAAACTCCTTGCCAACTTTTAATTACTTCAAGTGTACTCGCTGAGAAATCTGGAATAACATGTTTAATTCAAATGTATGTACTTTCCTTTGGAGGTTGAACTATTATATAACTTTTAATAATGTATTTAATTCCGTATGATAAATTCAGAGTGAACTTAATTTTTAATTTGATTTTCGCTTTTAACGAGCCTTTTCAGCACCATCATGTTATTATTAGTATATCTTTAGTTATTTTTAGTTTGTAATAATGTAATACAATAATTACTGTGTGTTCTTGTTTGGAATAATGTATGAAACCTCTAAGTAAATATTATATTCTCTAAAGAATATGATATTTAGACGTGGCCATAGCCATTATTAACAGTTGTAATATTTTAGTTATTTAATCCAACTTTAATTAAATGACTATGAAATGTAAATAAAATGATTCAATTTAAAGAAAATACAGAGAATAGAGTTTATTAAGTACATAGCTAGTCTCGGTAATACGCTATTATATTGAAGTCTGGGTTCATTTATTTTAACCTAAATTTATACACAATATTATATTGCACTAATGTGTTAGTGCTGTGAGGTTTTTAAAACCCGTTTCAAATATATTTTTAGTGTTTTAAATACGGAAATGAAGCTCATCTGCTGAAGAGTGGTCTACCTGTGACGTAAGAGGAGAATCAAGATAGGATTTCCCTTGTTAATTTATTTACTCGGCGAGCTTTAAAGATATAACAACATTGAAACAAACAAACAAAATGGTACGGAGATCCGCACGGACTTTCTCGCTCTATTGTTTGAAAATGGAGATATTTACTCAAAACTCGTAATATATGTGAAACGAAATAATATACACTAGCAAACCCAAGCATAAATTGCACTATACTTATGTACAACCATTTTTTTTGGTCCCGGTTTTAAATTTTATAATTTTGTATTTAAAGATGTAATGTACTCATTTGTATGTTAAGACCGATAAAAAGAGCAATATTGGGTCCACAAGGGTCAATACCTCGTATTAAAATTTCAACTTCCAGTTAAAATTTTCGACATTTTACTAGGTGTTACAAATCTTCATGCCATCGCATTGCTATTAAATTCCTAATTTTTAAATTTTGGCCAATAAAAAATTTAAATATTGACTATTGAGTCTAAAATGGATATAGATCATTGTTGTACAAACATTTATCCTAAGAAGTTTAAGTAAAAACAACATAAACTTTTAGAGATTTACTTAAATTTAATTACTTTATAGCATTGGAGAATTATTGCGTTAAAACTTTAGTATCTCTTTACAACTAAAGCTCACAAGATTGTATTAATATATTTGCCAATATCTCAGAAACTTTTGGATTTAAAAAAAATATTTCATATAAAAGTTTTTTATTTTTAATAGTACCACAATTTTGAAATGATAAGTTATTTAGTACCTCAAAAAGTTGCGTAGATACGGAAGTTTCTTCTTCTGTAAAGTACCCTAAAATTCATTTTAGTGGTAAAATGAAAATCACCAGTTTATTTATAATCTTAATCAACACCTACATACGAATTTTAATCAAAATGGTTGAGTCGATTTTTTCTCTTTTCGCCCTTTCTTAAACTACTCTTAATTTTAAGTTTAAACAGACGCACAGACAGATGTCATTGCAAAGACCACTTTTTAGGGTGTAGGGGGTCTTAAGACGTTGACATCCATCCACATTTCAGGTTAGATTTTCTTTTGCGGTCGCAATACTTTTACCTTTTGTGTTCAAAAAGTTACAAAATATATATATATATATATTTACGTATAGCTTGAAAGTTATTGGTTTAATTAAAATATGCTTCTTATAAAATATTTGTATTATAAAGAGACCTACATATTTGTAACGATAAGTAATTTAATATCTCAAATAGCTTAGGAGATATTATAAAAAAAGATAATTTACGCATCAGACCGGAGCCCTTAAAGTCATTTTGTTGAACTATTGAGAGTAATCATTCTGTTTGGAATATTCATAAGTATTTAGAAATGAAATTTAATCAAAATCGTTAAACCGATTTTGAGAAAATCGACTTTTTCTCTTTTTACCCTTCAGTAAACCACCCTCAAAGAGTTCGATGATTTTTTTGAGTATCCCAATACTTTCTCTACCTGTAAAATAGCGAGAAAGTAAAAATGTGATAAATATTTTATTCATAATATTTTATTTGCTACGTATTGAAACAAAGAGCATAATTTATAAAAATATTCTTACGCTGTCACAAAAATATAGTTTTATATAGAAGTAGATCGTTTTGTAACCATGTTTTTTTTAACCGTCCACGACTCAATTTATTTTGTCTCTCCACGAAAATGACCAGCAGTAATCTTCCGACCAGGATGAAGACGAAAAAAGTCCATTAAAGCAAATTTTTTACATAGAATAGGAAACCAGAAAGTTAAATTTTAAATGCACCTTAATGACATCCAGGCGAAAATAGTATTGCGAGTGTGTATACTCGTCACTGGAAGAGGGTAAGTGTTACCGTGTAAACAAGAGGCCTCAGAGGGTGAACTGCTCATTTCTCTCCCTCCTTTTCTCTTTCGTACATTTGCGTCAACGTTTGATTGTTCTCAAAGTGCTTTAGGTTCGTCAAGTAAAGACGTAACCCGTATAAAAAACAAAAACCTTTAATCTCACCAAGTGGGCAACGCTGTTAAATATAAAAGCAGGTAAACTTGGAATGGAGAAAATTCAAAGCGGATGCAACGACATATCCTCTTATGATCGCCTCTTTACGTTTGACTTAGTTTCACTTTACCTCTAGTCGGATCGTCATAAAAAATAACTATTTGTGTCGATGATATAAATAAATATACATTGTCCAACATTGACAAAAGGTAGCTACAGTCCACAGGGGATTTTAGGAAACACTTTATTTTTTGTGGCAAAAACTGATCATATTTTTGCCATTAATTTTATTGGTTTTATTTTATAGGTATTGATGTTTTCCTATCTAAATTGACAGTTACAGATAATATTGTTGGAATGTTGGTATTATTTTATGACGAGTTGTGGTTGTTTAGTGTAGCCATATTTGAGCATGCGCAGCGCATATCTTTAACAGACAATAGATAGTCAAGACATGCCCGTTATAAGCTTAGGGCGTACATCCGTGACTTCGTCACTTGTTATTTTTATTGTGCTGACTGATGTTTGTTTTAATTGTGTTATTTTATTTGTTGGGTTCACTTGACCCACAGCGATCTCTCTCTAACAAATATGACCTAACTTATGAATCCCGGAAATTAGATCCATTAACTTTTCTAGTTGTCAGATGAAAAATTAGGAAAATGGGACCGTTTATTTAACTTAACACCGTGATGATTATAACCATCTGTTAATGGTAGAATCTGAAGAACAAACACGTGGCTTAGTTCATTACTCTATGAGAGTAGTTACGATCATTTTTTAGATAAGGTTCTTCTCATGGTGGTCCGTGTATACGTGTGGCGTGTGCTCCGCTATAGAGCCGGGATCACGAGATCAATAGTCCTCTCTTCCATTCCTTCCTCCCCTCTGCTCCTGGGCCTTGTCCGAAGGAGTGAAGAAGGGGAAGAGTCTACATTCAAAATACATCCCCCCCCTCTCCTCCAAAATTGGTCCATTCCTTACCCCCTCCTCCTCCCCCCTCCTCCAACTATATTTTATTTTATAATGCCATCTCTCAATGCAATTATTTTAAAGTGGGTCTGCTATTAATTAACTGTGGAAGCGATAATGAGATTCTGATTCCTCTTTGTTCCCCTTCTCGATCTCTCTTTCTCTATCTATCTTTCCCTTTATTTATTTCTCTTCCTCCCCATACACACACACACACACACACACACACTTTTTTGGAAACAAAATGTGCATGAACGTAATCAAACTCCAAACAAGAGAGGTGGAGCTATTTATCTCTCTCTCTCTCTATTCCAAGTTTGCGACGAGTTCCTCAGCGGGCCATTGTGGTGTAACACAGATAAGGGGGCAAAGGAGGCAGTGACCCCCTACTTCCTTATTTTCCTCTTCCTTCCTCCATTATCTTGGTAAGAAACACCCAGTGTAGTTATAAACTTTTGGACAAGGGCTAAGTTGGTCCAAGTCCATTCCACAACTTTCCACATATTTTAATAGAAGTTGACCCTCAATAAAATACAACAGTTATACAACAGTAAAACTGTCTTTTTAATGTTCTTTAATTGCTCACCAACCACATACCTTAAAATTAGTCATAACTCAATAAAAAAACCTTGTTAAACAATGAGGACCAGTAAACACCCCCTTAACCCCCCTCCAAATATGATTTAGTCTTTAGTTGGGTTGTTGAAATTAAATACTCAGCGAAGTGTATACACAAAATAGCAAAGAGAGTTTATTTTCAGTAATTGATGAAAACCAATTGTTAGATTTTTATTTTAAATTAAACTTTGAACAAAAAATGTGTTTTAACGTAAAATGAGTATGCTATGTCAGAAATCTATAAAAAAAAAATCCTATCCACTGATACTTTATTCATCGCTGTAGGTTTTGTATTAGTTGATAAAAAGTGATGTTGACAATAGAAATATATAATAAGGATAATTTGATTTGTTGTAATTTGTTGGAATATATTAAGGTGGGGATGTAGGGTACGCAATAATAGGTCAGTGTTTTACTCAGTTTTAATTGCAAAACATGTTATGTAAAAATAAATCAAATATTGCTCCATACCAATCATAGAGTTTGATTTTCTGTCATGGGTGTGTTGTCCTGGAATTTAATGACAAACTTTTTTAAATGAAGAGGAAAAAGTTGTCATCTAATGCCACTATGTTCATGACAGATATTCAACAAATGTGTATATCACAATATGAAGAAAATTAAACTCATATGTTTGTACTAAAGCAATATTTTAGTTATATTGGCAAAAAAAAAAGTTTTGCTTTAAAAATTGCAAAAATACTGTCCTTTCATCGCGTTATCTACATTCACATCTAAGCCTCAACAGTATGTAAATTGAATACATTAAATATGACTGTACAAAAAATATTCATAAAAATTATAATCAAATGAAACCAATGGTTTGAAGAAATCAAACTTATGTTAACGCACAATATATGAGAAAGTGACGTTAAGGTGGAGTGCTAGTGAGCATGAGTTTAGGGCAGTATGTTTGCAGTTTTTTTTGCCAAAATATTTTGGCTATAAAATCAAATATTTCTTCTATAGAATCATAGTTTTGTTTTCTGCACATGCTAATCTCAACAGTTGCTGAATATCTGTCATGAGCATGGCAGCATTTGGTGACAAACTTTTATATTTATTTAAAAAGTTTGTCCCCAAATGCTGCCATGCTCATGACAGATATTCAACAACTGTTGAGATTATCATGTGCAGAAAACAAAACTCTATTTTTCTATAGAAGAAATATTGGATTTATTTTGGCCAAAAAATGTTTGTGCTATAAAAACTGCAAAATTAATGCACTAAACTCGCGCTCACTAGCACCCCGCCTTTAGGTGTGAGACAATACATACACAATAGTGACTTTATTAAGATAACTTTGTGTATATATAAAAATTTAAATAAACTTTTAACCGATTACTTAAATGGACATAGACAATGCTTTAATGTAAATTTATTAATCATTTACTGATTTTTCCGGTTCGTTCTAGTCTGTCATGACATGGACAGCTGAAAAAACTCTTAAACTGATGTAAATATTCTATACCAGTATACTGTTTTGTAATGTGGCATACAAAGACTACAAAAATAGCGTCAAAACATTAAATGTTTTAAAATTAAATTGAGAATAAGTAATCAGCTAGTGCTAATGAAATTTAAAAATGTTAGACCCATCGTGTGAATTTTCATAGAGAGAAGTATGTGAATTGGAAAAAGAATTAACGGGAAACATTATTTTCCTATTAAAGTATGAACCCAAAACAATGTTTGTTTAACTGTTTATAAACATTGTGATAATGTTTGCAATATTTTCAAACTGTTTCTCTGTATTTTTATGCAGCAGGAAATTTTTTAAAAACATAAAGAAACAGTTTCCGAACAAATTTTGCAAACAATGTTTCCATGTGCGCACAAGTCTTTATTCTTCACAAAAAACCATCATAAATTGCTTGCAAAACTGATTTTATTTTGAAGGTAGCAATGAATATCTAAAATCAAGGGACGCAAATGAATTTCGAATATCATTTTCTGCTTTACCCCCACCGCTCTATGTCAGTTTTTGTTAGAAAAAAAGAGGCCACGCTGGTAGGAGAGTCTCCGATCTCGTAACACTATCGGCACGATCTGAATTAATATTCTTGGCGGGACGATGTAATAACGAGTAGTCATTTTTCAAAGCCTTATTTTGCGTCGTGGCTTTGCCCTTACGTGAGGAATTTTTGGAATGCCAAGAGAAGATGGGTCGGTTGATACCTTGTCGGACTTTTCATATCTATTTTAGGGTAGGAACCATCATGCTTTTGGAGAAATTTGTGGTGGCTATATTATTATAATTAAGGTTTGGATCTATACATGCTTAAATTATTATTATTTGTGATACTTAACGTGCACTTTATGGACAGATTGATTATATCAGCACACTACTTACAAACTAACTTAAGTCTATAACAGACCAACACCCAGACCACGGCTGCCAATTCAACATTGTGAAAGGGTAAATCTACATTTCACCAGTCGTAAACTTTTCCGTTATGTCGGGAATAGAACCTTGGTCATTTTGACCAGTAGTTGATGTGTGTTTGAATAATAAATTGTGCAAGTAGAAGAACCCACCCACCCAATAAGCTAGAGTAGTTTTGTCCACATCAAGTGATGGTGAAATGAGTGTGGGTTCCTTAAGTGGTTTCCCATTCTCCCTTCGTTCTCTTAAACTGTTGTGCCGTCCTCATCCCTAGTTCATTAGTGTAAATATGTGGACAGTCAAATAAGTTAGGGTGGCAGGTGACGCTAGAAAAGGATAGTGATTTTGCAGTCTTTATAGCAAAAAATATATATATTTTTGCCAAAATAAATTAAATATTTCTCCAGTAGAAACATAGTTTAATTCTATTCACATTTTTATATCAACAGTTGTTGAACATCTGTCATAAGCATAGCCGCATTAGATGAGAAACTTTTAAAAATGAAGAGAAAAAGTTGTCATTAAATTTCAGGACACTTTTGAAGTCACTGTGTGAACAACATTAAACTCTCTTTCTACAGGAGAATTATTTGATTTATTTTGATAAAAAAAAATCGTTTTGCTATAAAAATTGCAAAACCACATACCTTAACTCTCATTCCTTATAGTCCTGAATATATGACAATTGCGTACAGTTGTTTATTTTTTTACCTGAGTTGGCAGTGAATGTAATTACATGGTTTGAGCTCACACAACCTCCTATCCAAACCAAACCAATTCTAACGGTTACCACACCCAAGTGTAAAAGTTATATTACGTCACAAATAGGGCCTAGAAAAGCTCAAATTATTGTTTACAGTAATAACAATCATTATTGTTTCAAATAATTACCATTATTACTATACAAACTTAACTTTCAAACGTTCCATAATTTATGCTTATAGGCCCCATACGTTTATGGTTCTTACCTAACCTAACTTAACCCAACCTTTCTAATGTTAATAAATTAAAATTCCAAATAATATTGATCATACAAAATAAACGACCCCTACCTTGGTCGCCCACCTGCTCGACCCTTTGGGCGAATTTGCATATTCCTACCCTAATACATTAACTTTGATAGCCTTTTGAATTATCCGCTGGGGTTCTTCATTAACGACCCGATATGTTTGCAGAACTGACTTTGGCCTGGAAGGCAGAGGTTTGGTCCCCGGATGAGTGTTCTGAAAGAGTATTTTCAGGCTGATCATATATGATCAGCCTGTAATGACTATTGATAGTAGGACGAGATGATCCACTTCAATGGCTGAATGGTGTTAGGCGTGACTCTCGTGTTAGGTTGGCCCGTTGATGACGGGAGTATTTGGGCCTGAGTCCCAGTTGAGTCTACAGAGTTTTTTTTCTTAATTGTTTCCCAAATTTCCTTCCACGCAAATGCAGATAGATTAATTCTAAAGATTCTTCTATTCTCGTACATACCCCTCTAAAGTCATGTTCACATAATATGCATATAGCCTGAACAGATTGTGAGACGGGGTGATAAAAGAGAGGGGCGTGATGCACTAAAAAATATGTTGTCTCGACTATCTAAATAATTGAAGGAAAATCATTTCCAGTCCTTAATGTCAGGTCACAGAAACGTCATCGTCCTCACGGTATTACTGTTGTAAACGCACCATCAAATGGGGCATCCCCTTTACTGCTGCCCCATACAGGTGCTGGTCATGTGATTCCTCCCCCCCCCCACTACTTATTGCTATCCACCCAGATTACACTCACTACGCATTAATTAATTAATTAATTACAATAATGACCCGCCTCGGTGGCGTAGTTGGCTAACGCGCTTGTTGTGTTGAGCTCGACTGCTGAGGACGGGGAGATTGAGGTTCGAATCTCGGTCGGGGGAACTGTTTTTTTTTTTCCTAAAATGGTTCTCCTCCCTCCCTCCACGCAAATGTGGGTTCACTTCCTCTAATTCAACCTTCCCAATTCCTAATCCAGTAGTGTAATTATTACTTAAAGCGTATAACCCGAACGGGTAGTAAGACGTGGTGCTAAATATAAATATAAAATTACGATAATGACCTGCTTAGGTTGATAAATGATCCAAGGCATCGTAACTCTTGCACTAGACTGGACTTCCGAAGACGGGGGGAGTCGGTGTTCGAATCTCGCTCAAGCGTACTGAGGATGGTCTATCCTAAATAGTTTTCCACTCTCCACGCATATTCAGATACACTTTCTTTAAATTTAAGCTTACTCATAATTAACTCGTTATCCTAATTAGTACATAAGCGTGTAACTCAAACAGTTAGTGAGACGTGGTGCTAAGAAATAAGTACGATAGTCGCGTAGGGACAAGGAAGGTAGGATATAGAGTTTTTTTAAAGTTTTTTTTAACGCTTATGGCTAAGAATATATATATATATATATATATATATATATATATATATATATATATAAAACACGTCCATTTAAACACTCGTTGAACCACTTTTAACGAACTTGAAGAAGAATGATTCTTTTGCTAAAGGCTTCACACCTTTTTATCTTTTTCAGAAACCCATCACCATCTCCTCTTGATTACTTCACTAAAGATAGCCCCACTTGGACTTTGGAACTCCTGAGCTAACATCCAAATCCTCTTAGTACCTTACTTATCTCCTCCGTCTTTCGTTTCATCCTTGGTCAAAAGGGGTGAGCGGTAAGGAAGTGAAGAGTTTAGCTGTTAATATCCTAGGTTCACTAAGGTCAAGCCAAAGTTGGGGAAGGAAATCTTGTGGGAGGAAACAAAAACTTGTTTCCTTTAAACTTTTTGTTGTTTGTTTGTTGGGGTTTATAAGCCTACATTTTTTTTAAGATTCATTGGCCTTTTTACGTAAGAAGACTCTCAAACTAACCTAACTCATGACTTCAACTTCAAACACACAGCTCTATCGCGCCAGCATTTGTTATGCCCTGGAAAAAAAATACAAGCGTCTACATTTTTGTGTTCCACGTCTTACCATCCATCTGAGCTTGCCAAATACTTAACACTATTTGGGTCAGTTATTAGGAAGGTAATGTTTATAGAAAATGTACCCGAATTTGCATGTAGAGAAAGTGAGAAACCGTTTCGGAAAAACCAACTCGGTACACCTGGTCTGTATTCAAGCCCTGAGCTGCTTATCACCAGCAAACTAGATGAAACGAGACTGATGCCTTAGTCAACATGCCCCTCGATGCGGTTTACAAGCGTTTGAATAGGCCCCAGGGGTAAAAATAACCAAGCCACTCTAGAAATGCTGATATGAAATTTATTAAAATACAATTTCAGATGTTGTCCTGATATGACTAGTTTGTAGATAAAAGCTTATTTTAGGTATTATATTCATAGTTTTCACAAGATTATTAAAACATGTAGTTTTTATGGTTAAATAAATGTGAAACTAAACCCATATTTTAATATTTTGGTACAAGAGGGAAGCAGCTCCAAATTTGTAATACTCATCTAGCATTCAAGTGAGGAGGTATTAGCTTAAACACTGCACTCATTTATATGTAAACATGTTATCATTCGGTTGGTGGATTTTTTTTTCATCCTCAATTAAAGGGTAATTTTTATAAACAGTTTTTTCTTATTTTCCCAAAAGTTGTTAAAAAATTGAGGTGTCCACTTCTTGCAGCAAGGTCCTCAATTGATACACTGATCATCTATAGTGTCATAAGAGAAAGTCGACACTCATTCAAGATATGATTACATTTTACTTTATCATTAGTGTTATTTCGTATGTAATAATGGTACCTAGGATAAGTGAAAATTTCAGTCCCGATGCCATTATGTAAAAATCTATGAAATTTGTTTTTGTATAACTTAAAGTTCCTTCCCATCGAAAAATGACTGTACTCTATGTATTTTAATTGAAGCATTGTCCCCTTTAGACCAGGGATGGATAACTTGTGGCCTTTGAATATTTTTGGTCATATATATAATATATATATATATTATATATATATATATATATCTTCATCGTTTATAAACTTTGCATTATCAAACGGCGTTTCCTTTTAATTAAAAGAAATGCTATTTTTAAAACATAATGCTAGAAAATTAAACGCTAGCTTTATCTATATACACCCTTGGTTGGCGGATTATCATATTTTGACAAAATGTTCTATACATAAAGTGTGGGGACTTATGGGTAATCCGTGAAGTGGAATGTGGTCTTCCAGTGCTAAAGGGTACCCCACCCATGGCTTAGACCTTTTATTCGATGTCCGACTCGTTGAACCAATCGGTAGTGTGTCTGACTATTGACCATCCCGGGTTCGATTCACTGAATCGCCGAAATATGTATTATTGTTAAAATGTGGGTTTTCCCTTTCACTGTGATGAATTAACGGTCGGGGGATGGATGTTGTGTATTTTTTAGTTGTCTATTAAGTCGCGTGTTGATATATTCAGTCGGTTAAGAAAGGGCACTTTAAATATCTAAAAATATATATAGATTTTTTTTTAGCAACGCTTCTTACAACCTCTTAAGGTTATATACATATGTATTAAATACGCTAATGGGTTAGGTTGAATTCAGAGGAAATGTACCCGCATTTGCATGGAGAGTGGAAAATCATTTTGGAAAAAACTACTCTCACTACACCCGAACTATGTCATTAGTAGTATAATCCACCGTGGGAAAAACGCCTCAGACCATGCGGCCATCGATGCAGGTAATAATGATATTAATGCAATTTATTCTATATCTTTATCTCCTCCCCCGGGACACCTGTAATGAGCGTCGACTAAGTCGTGAGTCTAAGTGCGACTCTTCATTTGTACGTCGGGTGCGCGCGTGGGTGAGTCTCTCGATGGAAACAGGCGCGCGACCCGGTGTTCATCCCTCGCGACGCCGTCGGATGGTGGCGTCGTCTAAAGAAGAGTAGAAATCCATGTAGATAGGAGCGGGTGGGCGGGCGCCACCCCTTGATGAGGTAAATAAATCAGCCGCAGCTAGCTAGCGCCTACCGAAGGATCCCAATGGTGGCTGTCTGTTTCTCCCCTCTTAACCCTCACCAAAACCACCACCACTCCCTCGTACACGTGGCACCGTGTAAGTGGCGGGATGGTGGATAGAGTGCACCCTCGAGTAGGTACGAATGTGTTTAGTTTTTTTTCCTCGGTGCCGCTTACTCCCCCCCCCCTCCCCCCCGCCATCCCCAATCTCCTTTTCTTTTTCATGTGGACCGTAAATTTTGAGCCGGGTATGTTTTACTCCGTTTCTTGCGCTGCGTTGCCGCTCCGCGGGGACGTCTACGAACAAGGGGTAGCCGCAATATAGAGTTGCTGACGTAGGAAGGTATCGTATGCTCTGTGGCGGTGAATAGCTTCGTGGTATCGGATTAAAAATATCGATAACAGCAAGTTATTGGTATCGAAAGAATGAACAAGGATTTTTTTTCTTCTGAATAACATGTTTTTAAATACATATTTGTAAACCGTCCTCGAGGCATAGTGGTCCCGGAATCGATTCCTGGTTGGTGCCAAGGGATTTTTCTAAATATATATACATATATATTCATGATCACCGGGTTTGTTTAATTAGGATTAAGTTAGTTTAAGATCTTCATTGGCCTCACCCTGTTATAATCACTAGCATCATCCTCTAACCTCATCGGGATAAGGAAAGAGCCATCACGTGAAGAATGTACGACTAGCACATTTGGGCGTCCTCTGAGCAGCGGTACATTAATACTTGTTAGTTGTGGGGAATGCCAGGCCTCCACCGTGGTTCGGATTCCACGTTAAACTGTAGGTCCTTCATTTCATCTCACAATCACCCTACCATCACACATTAGCGTAAGTGCGTATAACCCGAATGGGTAGTAAGACGCGGTGCTAATAATAATAATAATAATAATACTTGTTAGTCTTTCCGCAGGTAAGCTGCAGGTTGATGTAACCCAAATGCGCCATTATTATTATTATTATTATATTATTATTATTATTATTATTATTATTATTATTATTATTATTAGCATTTGTATGTACAAAAATTTTGATTATTTTTCCTCCTCCATATATGTATAGTATGTGTTCTGAACTAGTTGCGATAAATTAAGTTTTGAAACATAAGACACATTTTTCTATTCCGTATGAGATATCACCAAAAATAATAATGATATAGTCACAATACTGTAACCAGGCCCTAATTATAAATTTAGATTGTAGCCACGGATACAGACAGAATCGTAAGATCCACTTTTTTTAGTTTGGAAGCATTTCAAACGTCAATATCCATCGTAATTTTGAGGGTTTTTTTTGTTAAGTTTGAAGGCACTAAATTATCAAAATTCATTATAATATAGGAGAGTGGGAAACCATCCAGGAAATAAACACCTTTAGTAGACCCGACTAGCATTCGAACCCCGATCTCCTCGTCATCAGCAGGCCAGTCTAACACGAGAGTGACATTGAGGCGGGTGTAACTCTGTGTTACTAGCAATTAAAATGAAGGTTCAAAAAATATTTTATGGTTCAACTATTTTCTTTTTTCTTCCCTTTCTATTATTTTTCCACTATTTAATTATACTTCCTTTTTTTTTGCATGTAGTTAATACATTTTGTCATGCTTTTTCTAAAAATAATAGTGTTCATAATATATATACATATATGTGTGTTTATATGCATATATCTATATGCATTTATACACATATATGTATATGTATATATATATATATATATATGTATAATATATATATATATATATAGTGAGTGTATTTCTCATTCTTAATAAGCTTAACAGGGAGGCACCCTTTGATACAATCAATCTCGCTATATATATAATTACAGTTTAGAGGATGAGATAATCCCTTAAATCCTTTTTGGTGACTGTTTGGTCTAAGGCATCACTCTCGCAATAGACTGCCGATGCCAGTGAGTTCTTGGTTCGATCCTGGTCAGGTGTACTGGGGTTTTCCCCTAAACGGGTTTCCACGCGCCCTTCGTGCAAATGCGGGTACACTTCCTCTAAACTAAACCTTTCTCAACCCTAACCCATTAACATAACTGGTACAATTTTTTTTTAATGTTTATCTCGTTTAATGTCTAGAGCGTTTGTTGTTAAGAGTATTTTTCTAGGTTTAGTTAGTTTGTAAAACGTGATATTTGAGTCCATGTATTAAAAGTATTCTATGTTGATTTCCAACGTATGACCTTTCCCACGTGAATCTGAGAGAAACTCAACAGTCACGCCTTACAGTATTTTGATCCTTCACAGCCCCTGTAAATCTGAGTGGAACTTACAAGTCACTCTTGACAGTTTTTTAGCCTTCCCTTTGGTCACCCCTGCTCCTGTGGACCTGAGTATAATTTACAATTCACCCTCGACAGTATTTCAGTATTTTAACCCTTCACTTTGATCACCCCTGCTCCTGTAAACCTGAGTGGAATTTAGAAGTCACGCGCGGCACTATTTTCAAGTGTCGTTTTGTCATATTTTCTTGTTGTAGCGCTTGGTTACATTCGGCTAGTGAGGGCCGTGTTCAGAATACTGATAGCGAAAAAACATACACTGAACATAATGGAAGCTCATGCATGAACACGCTTCTTTCATTATTATTTGCACTTTACGGTTTCATTGTCTCTACATATTGGTGCGCCAACCTTTATTAAAATTATATAACTATTGCTGTGACACAAACTATTATAATAATTATTATGTGTGTTATCACCGTTCGTCTATTCATAAAGGATGGGGCACTTACATTTAATAAACTAGCCGTCCTTAAATTATGTATAGGTTTGGGGAGGGACGGGGTGTGGGGGGTCAGTATGTTCTTAATTTTTTTAAGAGGTGTAAGGGTCTGGATCCATCTTACATATAATTTTTTTTATATAGACATATTTATAGTGAAATACAATTTTGTACAAAATAAATAGAATATTGTTTTAGTACAAGCATGGAGTTAAATTTTATTCACATGGTAATATCAACATTTGTTGAATATCTGTCAAGAGTATCCTAGAATTTAATAACAACTTTTTATCTTCATTTAAAAAGTTTCTCAGCCAATGTATTTATGATTATGATAGATATTCAACAACTGTTGACATCACCATGTGAAGAAAATTAAACTCTTATGTTCCTACTGAAGACTTTTTATTTTTATTCAAGCCAGTAAAAGTTTTGCTATAAAAACTGAAAAAAAAAAAAAACACTAGCCTTTTCCCGGGTTCCCCCCTTCACCACCTTAATCTATACTAATATTATAAAGAGGAAAGATTTGATTTATTGTTTTTTATTTGTAATGGATAAACTCAAAAACTACTGGACCGATTTTAAAAATTCTTTCACCAATATAAAGCTACATTATCAGCGAGTAACATAGGCTATATTTTATTTTGAAAATTTAATATATTCTTCATAAAAATGTCGATAGTATATTATATAGTCGTTGGAAAAAAAAGTTGTTGAAGGGAAAGTGGGGTTGATGAAGGAGGCGGGGGGTAGGGGTAGGAAAGAGAAATAGATGTAGTGACGAGGAACGCAAAAAAAAAAAAAAAAAAAAAAAATTGGGGAAAAGAGGGGCGTAAATGAAAGTGGAGGAAGCTGAAAAATTAATTTGATTTAAAAAATTTGTTTGATTGGTGTATACACAATTCCTTTCGCGCCTAGAGCAAACAAATTTATAGAGGAATGAGATTAAAATAGGAGGGAGGATAAAAAGAGGGAGGGGGCTATACAGTGTGGTAGGACTGTATTTTCCAAAAAAATATGAAAAAAAAGTTTTGTTTTTATATTGACATGATGGATGATTTGAAGCTTTGTTTTACGGGATTCCTTACAATATTTTTTTACTGGGAAAGGGGCCAGTACTCGATATGCCTAAGCCACGCAGCGGTAGACCCTACTATTTTGAGTTACATCATCAACTCTACTGCTACTTTGTCTGTCCTGAGGGAACTCTCGAGTCACGAACCCACCCTTCATCCGTATATGAAATGTTCATGCTCACACTACAGAAACTATTGTCTCGAAGATAGGAATGTAGTTGTATGATTCGCGGTTTTCCAACTACTTGAAATCATTTCTAGTTGCAACTATCTGTTTCTGTATCAACGAGGAAGTGTCAATCGCTGTCAGGACACACGTCTTAAAATACAATTGTCTGTGTCGATTTCTGGAACAACTTTTCTATTATGTCTAAAGCTTGTACTCCCTTTGGCCCTTCACCTACAACCACAATTTGTCATGTTTATACGAAATAGGGGATAAGAATACTGCGAAACTTGTTATTTAAAGGTAAAGAAGGAGAGCTCACTGCTAGTTCTCAAATATCTTAAATTTTTGATCAAGTTTGTTTTAAGATTTCTACTGGCTCCACATCTTTATAATCGCAATTATCACATGATCTAATTGAGAGTATGACGTGTAGAAAACATACACGGCGAAGTAACTAAATACTACATCTCTCGCGGTCAAATACGCCACTTTTTTTTTTAAAGCTAACTTTTATCGAATAGAAAAAACAAAAGTAGAACAACCAACAATTTTTAAAATAAATGTATCTTGCACTAGCCTGGTGATGTAGACTATGGCGCTCACAAGTTTATTGGATTTTATCGCTCGCCTATCTAACCGAGAACACACTTTACCTAAATGGCACCTAGAATCCTCTCCCTTTCATACTCATCGCTCTTCTTTTCCCTCTCCAACGCTTTGATTCTGGATAATTATTTTAAAACGCGCGAGAGAGCTTTGCGGCTTGTGTTGGGAGATATAAGCTTCGCGCAGCTTCCTCCCTTGGTTGGATAGGGGCTGTTTGGTCATAGTTTAGGGGAAGGTAGGGAGGATTCTTTCACTTTATGCGCCGCACAGAGTTATCGTCTTCCGTTAAATGAGACTACGTGCTTCTTTGCTGGTTTTGGGTTCCGTGTTAAGATCGTCCCATTAAGTAATGTGTTGCTAAAACTTCTTGTAAATAATATAAAAAAACGCTCACGGCTTCCTTAATAAATATAATGTAATATTAGCTCGACTTATTAATAAAAGGGTGTGGGGGTGTTACAATACTACTATTATCATTATTATTATTAGTAGTAGTAGTAGTAGTAGTAGTAGCGCCGTGTCTTACTATCCATTCGAGTTATACGCACTATCGCTAATGTGTAATGGTAGGGTGATTGTAAGATGAAATGGAGGACCTACAGTTTAACGTGGAATCCGAACCACGGTGGAGGCCTGACATTACCCACATTCACAAGTTGTGATTAATACACGTCTTGTCGGAGATGAAGGAAGGGTTTGCTAATATGTGCCGGGACTGAGGATTGAACCCCGGACCCCAGCTCAGAAGCCTAGACCACCAGGTCACTCGATGTCAAAATAAAAGTAGAGCTCAGGGGCATGAAACTCTGACAATATCCAGACTACTGAGTATTGTATGTCAAGAACAACCTCCCTGAGTTTACCTGGTTGTAATATCAACTTGAAACATTATGGATGGTATGCATGATCGTTAGTGAATGCTTAGTGGACCGTTAGTGTAGTCCCTAGCACACTATCGGTCCACCTTTTAACCTATGATGACGCAAGCGAACCCACAGTACACTTTGTATTCACTTTATTCAAGTTCATGCATACGGGCCTATGACTTACACTGGTAGTTGGACAGCAACAATACTTAGGGGAAACATAATTACACATAAATTAGACACTTCAATATAAATGCGTTAAATGTATGAGGATGAACATGAAATATTAAAATTACGTCATTTGTTGGATCATTCATATGATCTTGGGTTAAGCACCTGCCTATGGAGCTCCAATAACTTCAGTTATAAGGTCACATAAATAACTTCAAATGTAAAAATATAGAAATTTGTCAATTTTTTTTATATTAAATTTTAAATATGAAAACACTGTTCACTTATCGACTAAGAAAAACTTATTTAAGTAAATATTAAATGCAACAAATAAAAATAAATTTTGCTTTTCAAGTAAACCAAAATGTATTATGCTCCTAATTATATAAATTAAATAATTAGAATTGAAAAAAATATATATTCTTGAGATTTTAAGAAAAGATATTATGAGTTTATCAATGGCTGAAATCATGATAATCAAAGTTGATCAAAGGGAAATAATTAAAAAATATAAATTTGCTAATATCATAATGTAGAAAAATAGCTTGAGTGATGGTAGTTTAGTTTTTGTAGAATATTTAAGACTAATATATATTCCCGGATGGCTTGAAATGTGGAGGAATACATCTCATATAAAAAATATAAACATCTTACCCATTGAGTTGGTCTTCCGTTAAAAAATATCTTATAGAAAATTGGTGAAAATTATTATTATTATTATTATTATTATTATTATTATTATTATTATTATTAGCACCGCGTCTTACTACCCATTCGGGTTATACGCACTTACGCTAATGTGTAATGGTAGGGTGATTGTGAGATGAAATGAAGGACCTACAGTTTAACGTGGAATCCGAACCACGGTGGGGGCCTGGCATTCCTCACATTCACAAGATGTCTTGTCAGAGGTGAAGGAAGGGTTTGGAAATCAGATAAATCTGTGCCGGGACCGAGGATTGAACCCCAGCCGCCAGCACAGAAGTCTGACACCTTACCCCTAGACTGCCAGGTCACCCGTGGTGAAAAATAAAAATCTTCATAATACATTTAATATTTAAGAACTTACATCACAAACATTCTCAGTCCAGGTTGGGATTCAGGGCTAACCGTTGACAAATAAAACTTGCACTTAATAACATTTTGATAATATTTACTCTTGTGGTAAAATTTACGACTGTTTATTTAAGACATCCTTAAAACGACGCCAAGGTAAATAACCTCATCAAAATTCGTATTTGGGCCACTCACTTCCGCCGGGAACAATTCATAAACGTTCTATACTGAAGTTGAAGAGGTGAGCTTTTTTTAAAAAAAAAAAAAAAATCCCGAAACTCTGGATTTAAACGGATGATATTAAAATGGAGAGATAAGAAATAATAATGGAAAAGCGAAAATAGCCTGAAAATAAAATAGAACCGATACAAACTTTTAATCTTATATTGACTGATTAGGAAATTCAAACCTCGCGGCATTTAAATGTCAACAAGATTCCTTCTCTTTTGTTTGGTCAATATTATCTTTTCTTTTACACGTTAGTTCTCCTGATTACCACTAGGGGCCCAGCTTGAACATAACCAAGACAATGGCCTCCTTACGTGAAACACATTTTCTAAATAAGTGTATCAATCATGACGAAAACGGAACCTACACTGGTAAATGTCCAATATAATACCGCCCCCTTTTTTATTTATTTATATACTACCATGTCCTCTTATATTCCGTAGAATGTTAAGATGCCGTGTTTGTTTATATAAAATAAACGTTAGGAAATACGGCATTTTTGGCTGTGCTCGTATTTGAATAATATGTAGGCTTACACTTAAAATTTACGAGGAAGTTATTAAAATAGCCAAGGAAAGGCCTACTATGTCACAGTGCATATAATATTTTTTTTAATACTTAGCAGGTGAACCTCAAGCATTGCATATCTCCAGTTGCTCTATTGTAAACTACTTCCCGAAATGGCTGTACTCTTAGTAACACAGTTTTATATGCCTACACACACTATGAGTAATGTATCGACCCGCTTCGGTGGCCACGTGGTCTAACGCGCTAATCTTGTGTTAGACTAGAATAACGACGACAGGGAGATCGGGGCTCGATTCCGGTTTGGTGCACTGAGGATAGTTTTCCCTAACTGGTTTCCACACATTCAAAAGTTGTGATTAATACACCTCTTGTCAGAGATGAAGTAAGGGTTTGGCAATCAGATAACTCTGTGCCAGGACCGAGGATCGAACCCCGGACCCCCAACACAGAAGTCTGATGACACCTTACCCCTAGACCGCCAGGTCACCCAAGATCTACTTATAAATCTTGTATGGTGACCATAATTTTGGAAAGTTTTTTTTTTTGTCTCGCTATCGGTTCAGGTTGAACGCAAATATAACGATTCTAATGAGAAGGTTTGAGGAACGAAACATTTTAGAATTAGTATACCCGCATTTGCTTGGAAGGAGAGTGAGAAAATATTCAGGGAAAACCGTATTCAGTGTTTTCCTTTAATATATCTGGTGTATTTAAGAGCGCGCATCCCATGCCATCAACTCTGTAATACATTCGGCTAGAAATCTTAAATTTACACGAACACTATTGCACGCGGATCATGTCCGATCCTACATCAATGGATATTAAAGAGTAAGTAGATGTTCCTAATACAGAACATTTTTAAAATATGAAATGATATTTTGTATAAAAACTGCATTAAAATACTGGTTTTTTTTGACCATTTTAGAATGACTTAACAGATAAGTTTTGATCACAAATCTTCATTCTCTAATAATAGACTCATACTGTAGTTATTAACAAGAAACTTTGTTGCTTTATCTCCCATTATCACTGCGGAAAATTTCGAGTATCCATTCAAATTCGAATGCACTGTACACATTTCTGGCATATCTTGGGTCTTTTCTTTTCTTTTTTACCCCAATACCTCGCGCGCGCGCCACACAAATGCGAGCCAGGTACTGAGTTGGGCCTGCCTGCTATGATGAATTATCTTAACGTAACGTGCCCTTTCTTAACCGAATGATTATATCAACACACGACTTACAAACTAACTTAAATCTAGACCAGACACAACACCTAGCCCCCCGGCTTTTAATTCATCAATGTGAAAGAGAAAACCCTCATTTTAACAATGATACATTTTTTGGCCATTATGGGAGTAGGAACCGGGACCTTTTTAGCTCACTAGACAGGCATGCCACCGACTGAGATAAATTGTCGGACTCGCCCACGATATATCGACCAGGATTGTAACCCCCAATCTCCTGGTTTTCAGCAGTCCAATCAAGCAAAAGAGTGACTTCTTAGACCATTCGGCCACTGAAGCTTTTTCTGGATAGTTAAAGACAATATAAGATTTATCAATCATCGATCGAAACGTCGCCGTAAGGTTACCCCTCCAGCACGTGCAAAGAGTGGGGGGGGGGGGGACAACTTTCCTAACTAGACTTAGTTCCGTCAAACAGTAAATAGGGATTCGTTCCATCCCATAGAAGTATAATTAAGTCTAGATTTTCCCGCCGCCTGTCTGAATCCTAAAATTGTACTTTAATTTGACCGAAAAAAACCGACAACGCGTTCAGTCCAACTGAATACAATTCCAACACCACTTATGGAATTTTAAAATATATTTTTAAATATTGAAATATGACTATAGTTTTTCCGATAAATCTCTTACCAAGTTCATTGTCACTATTATGCTTTATTGGTCCAGCAAAGGTTAAAGGTAAAATTTGCAAAACATTTAATGACGACTAGAAACGAAAATGTAAAATTATATACTCCATAGCTAACCGTAACGTGCCTAAGTCAAGTAATGCTATCCGACATTTAATTTAAAAAATATATCTTCCATCGTTAGTAAACTTAAAATAAATCTGTTTGTAATTTATAAAATTATAATACTCGAGGTATGTCTTTGGAAAAAAAAAAAGTATTTATATATCACAAAAGTTTCGTCAAGAAACAAATAAACACGACTAGATTGCTTTTGGAACACTTCATGTGATATTTTCTTGAGTGACAACCTTTTTTGAATCTCTTCATGAACTTCAATATAACTTCACGACAACTTTTAATACTGTTCTTGTTGTGTATCATAATATAAACTCTTTCCGGTGCTGTTGTTTGTTTTTATGAAGAATTTGTAAAGTTTACCTCGCTCTTTGTTGTTATTGCCTTTCTAAAAATATCGCCAGAATTTCGCGTTTTGCTCCTTAATCTACTTGGCGCGCTGTTACCCGTTTTTTCACCCCCTTTGGTTCGTAGCAACTTGAAGGTTTCGGTTGGTTGGCGGCTGTGTCGTTCCCCCCTCCTACCTATATATTTGTTTTCCCTAATGGATAACTGATAAGTTAAACATGGTCTAATTTGACTATATTAAACGGCAAGGTTTCAAGAGGAAACGCAACTTGTATCGCTGTTTTCACAATAACTGAGGCAGGAAGTTCTTTACTTTGTGATTGGATTCTTGGTGGTAATTATCTTAATAATCTTAAATACGATATTAGGTTATCCAAAGTAACAACATTGTACAGAAATCCGTGTCTATCACATGTAATAAATTATAATAATTTATTTAAATATTCGATTACTATAGATACGACAGTGACTGTTTTCGGAAGTAGAATTAGCATGGGAAATGAGTACATGCATAATATTAGCTATTCGATGTTCGTGGGTTCAAACCCAGCGGGGTAGACAAAATTTTCATGACTGATAAAAATCCGTAGCACAACTTCCTTAGGAGGTGAAGTAAAGCCTTCGGTCCCATGTCGATTTGGCATGTAAAATAATCCTTTAAGGTATGTAAATATACCTTTCCCGGCAAAATTGTAGGCCCTTTCCTCTCGCTTATAGAAATTTCGTGTGCTGATAAAATCAGTCGGAATTTTAAAGTGCACGTTAAATACCTCAAATAAATAAAGTTAACAAAGTTTGTCTTAAAATCGTTACTTTGTTCATTGATTAATTTCCTTGACTGGAACTTACCCGCACCCGAGGACATGTGGACAAAGCGTCAGTCTCATATTTTATAGTTTGCTTATAATGAAATTGGGCATACGGCAGTGTACAACTTCCTGCGCTAATTGCACATTACTCTTAATATACTACTCCTACACACCATCAATATAAATACGGGATCTCGCTTAAGGGCAGTAAGACACAAGACAGAAGTACGAATAAAAATTAAAACTTTAAAATATGTTTGTATTTTTTTTCGCGTCTGGTACCCGTTCGTTGCTATGCATTGATTACACTAATGGATTAAGGATGAGAAAGGTAAATTTTTTGGAGACGTTTATTTCGTATTTGCGTTGAGGGCGACTGGAACAATTTATCCAAAACCACCTCCAGAACATACTTAACAAGATTCGAACTCCGAGCTTCCCCCACTAGAAGACCAGACTAAATGAACTTGACATTAGACCAATGTTCTTAGCAATGTGAGTAAAAAACTTAGTAAAAGGTCCGGGTTTGATCCTTAGGTCAACTAGATAAAACCCGTTTCGGCGAACGCATGGTCTAAGACGTCACGCAACAATAAAATTGACTGCTAATTAAGTTTTTTTTTTTACATCAGCTCGCATCCGCTTCCAACCCACCTTAAATAATTGTGGTAATGCACTTTCGTTGAGAGCCAATTTTATCTTATTTGACATATTTGGTTGATTTAAAACTTTCTTTGATTGAAAGTTCTATGCGAAATCTAAATCCTAAATGTCATGATCCCCGCGTTCGGAAATAATATAAGGGGGTAAGACGGCCACTAGACATGTATGTGTGTATGTTACCCCCATTCGTGAACTATCCCAGTTCATGAATATGTCAAATTTCTGCCCATTCCGTAAACTGGCCTCTCCTCTTGGTCAGTTCATGAACTGTTCAGCGAATGTGCTGGCGACTTATGAACTGAGAAGTTCCAATCCAAATTCATAAATGGACGAGTTTTTGCCCGTTGAAATGGAAAATCGATTAACAGGTTTGGACTTTAAGGTAATTTAACTTTTAATTGTCTTAGAATTTAGGGTTAGGTTAAGTTAAGTTGGGTTAGATTAATATAAGATCTTAAAATCAATTTAAGTACAATATTTTGGATTTCATAAAATGTCCAAGCGCTAATGCAATCTTTGCCCAATTCGTGAAATGATCAGGCGAAGAAACCAGTTGATGGAATGAGCAGAAATATTGCCCGCTTCATGAAATAGGCAGCCAGCTCTTTTTTTCCTTTTTTTTAAAGAAAAATAAAACAGAGGGAATAACACGAATCGCAACCTTGCCCGTGTCTTGGAACATGTCTTGAATTCTCATCTCTCCGAATTCGTGAAAATTTAACTCCATGGTGCAGGTATTCAAGTTGTTTCAGTGGGCGCCATTACACTGATTCCCCTTAGCTCCTCCAACTGCTTTCTCTATTTCAGACTGAACACTTTGCCGAGAAGGCAGAGGGTTTTTTATACCTTGTCTTGGACGGATAAACTCGGCTTCAAGGCAAACTGATTCTTCTCTAGGTTGTCTTAAACCTTTGTAACGTAGTAGATAGAAATATGGATCTTTTTCTCTTTTATTTTGGGGTTATCCATAACCCATAAACCACGTGGAGCTGTTGAAAGAGGAGTAGGGGGGAGGGGGGGCTCTAATGTCTACATGGTGTTAAATCGGGGGAGGTTGGTTACATCACACTTTTAACGTAAAACAGCTCTTACACTTTCTAATGTTGAAAAAAAAAATATTCTTTATGTCTTCACCGTTAGTAAACATACTTATCTATAACTTCAGATTCTAATTTCTATTAAATCTGAGTCCCTCTTTTGATCTTACAAAAACTTTACATGAGAAATAATTATATTAACTATTGTTGTGAAAAGTTATTTAACACAGGTTGGGCGGAGGGGGTATCCGGTTAAATGTGCGCATGGTGCTATATTGAGGGAGAAATGTGGTCATAAAAAGGTAAGAAAAATCATTATGTGGTTTATGGATAAGCCCTTCGAAGATACAAACATGACCAAACTGACCAATCTGAATCATGTGACGATCACGATCATCTAAATGTCCACTTAACGTGTACTTTATATAAGGCTGGTGTCACGATCAATTTAACGTTCTACGTAACGTAAAGATACGGTATGATCAAGATTCATGCAATTTAGCGTAAAAACTCGGGGAAAAAAAGGAAATGAATTGCGACAGTTTGAAAACAAATGTTGACAAAGATGAAACTCAAGCATTTAAGGCTGTTTAGACTAAAAGTTCTTGCGATCTAAGACTATTGGTTACTTTTAAAGATGACCGGCTTGGCCCGGGGTAACCACGCAATGAATTTTGTGGTTTCCCCGGGAAACGCTTTTCTTTGATTCAAAACAGACCAAAAAAATCTATTCATTTTATTTCTTCCTGAACAGTTTTAAAAAGTATTATAAAAAAATAAAATGTTATCTTCGAGTTGCACATGTTCATTTCAGACTTCTCTATGTGGTAGATATTGCGCAATTTTCATGTCAAACTCTTTATTTTAGCAATACAGTTACAAAATAAAGTGTAATAAGAGTTGACAACGTTTTAGTGTTCGCGAGACTAACTATACCAAAGAAATCATCTGCAAATCATAAACAAACAAACAAACAAACAAATAAATTAATAAATAACTGTATTGATGTTGCTCGCAACATAATTGGCTGGCAAGAAAACGTAGAACCCTTCACTTGACGTTCACGTAACGTGAAAATTTTCCCCTGGACAACTCTCTACGTTAAATAAACATACATTTAACCTCATCCGGATGTATTCCAATTCAAAACACGAGGATAACCTTTAAGTTACGTTATGTAAACGTTTCGTGAACGTTTATTTGGTCGTGATCCCGGAATAGATAACTTAATTATTCTCGTGTTTAAATAGATTTCATCACAATTCACTGAATTAATGTAAACATTGATGAAACATTGTCATAACATGAGTTGTCCAGGAGAAAACTTTAACGTAAAGTACTATGTGTTCCTTCCAGCCAATCATGTTGTGGGTTGCCCCTGTTGCCCCAACCTCCCCACTTGTCAATAGAGTCATCGACAAGCAGTGGGAAGTTTTGGCTGATTTGATATGCGAGTTACAGGTTGTTTTCACAGACCCTTATCCTCGTTGCATGAACTTAATTATTACATGAATTGGTACCTTTGAATTGTTTGTACAAAAATACACGGTTTGAGTTGGTTTGTAGCCCGACACAAGATATCCACCTTGACAGAAGCGCCAAGCTAGGCAATCATGTTGTAACATCATTACGGCTATTTAGTAGTTCGTTTGTTTGTTTTTTTATGATTTGCAGACGACTTCTTCTAAACAGTTAGTATGTCCTCGTTTCACGAACACTAAAACGTCGTGGGTATTTCATGCATATAACATTTTTTTTTTTTTTTTATGATTTGCAGACGACTTCTTCTAAACAGTTAGTATGTCCACGTTTCACGAACACTAAAACGTCGTGGGTATTTCATGCATATAACATTTTTTTTTTTTTGCTCTGGTACGTTTATTTTACTTTGCAAGTATCTGAAGTCTAATCGCACTTAAATTTTTGAGTTTCATTTTATTGAGCGATTTTTTTTTTCAAACAGTCCAAACGTGAACGTTGAATTTTACCGTAATCCTGGCATTAAATAAGAAATGATTTTTTTTTTGTTTAATTATTAAGGTTACAGATTTTATTTGGAGATTTATTGAAATTTTAATGCTTTAGTAGCAAAATTTTATAACCTCTGTTTATTTTTTATTTTAAAAGTTAAAGTATTTTTGAAGGTTTACCACAAAGTTTGTTTTTTTTATATCATAAACTTTGAAACACCAATCACTTTTTAATTTTAATGTTATAAAACTATTTAGCTTGATTTTTAAAACATTTTATAGATCTTGATAAACGTGAATATTTGTAGCAAGTTCTTTGCTATCTTCTTCATTTTCCCTTGTTCCCTTATTTATATATATTTTTTGCTTCTTTTGTCCGTGGAACTCTTTTTATTTCTATCTGTTGTGCTTTTTCTTTCGCTACTTTTTTTAGTTTTATGTTTTTCTCTAAATACTTTACCTCTCTGTGCTCTTTTCTTAAGTTTTTGCACTTTCTGAGTTAGTTTTCTACCACAGTTCTTTTTTTTTTTATCAATTCTCTTGCCAAGTTTATATTTAAAAAAATAATCTGAACTGTCAAGGCGTTTAGACTGTATACATAAAAAACTCAATAGGATGGTTAAGGGGGGGGGGGGGTCACCAAATTAGAGTAACAGGACTCTTCCATACTAATAAAGAATTATTTAAGTTTTTTATACTTCATTAACAAAATGTGCTATGTTTTTATTATTCCGGTGGTTTGTGCCTTTGGCTTAGTATTTATAGAATGGTCGACTGCATATCCAGGGGGATACTAGTTTGATCTTGTTTAGTGCTGATCAAGATATTTACAAATTGTTTACGGACTCTTCCTCTAATCCATTTGTTATATATTTGATTTAGCTTCAAGTTTCACTATTACGTTAATGTGCTATGGATTAGTAGGGTTGAATACCAAGGAAGTGCACCCGTATTTGCATGGTGTTAGAGTGTAAAGCCATCAAGTTAAAGAAACTCTGTACACTCGACCGGGATTTGATCCCCAATTTCTCCGTCATCGGTATTCCAGTTTATTGCGAGAGTGACGCCTTAGACCATCCATTTAACTATATACAATATGAATTACCGAACTAAGTTTAATATTGGGCGTAATGTTATAGGTTAAACTAGATTATAAATCATGTGCTCGATTTAAAATAAATAATCCCCACGTGACGCTGATACTGGATACTTGACCTCTTAGAAATGTTTCACTAAATATTCAGCAGCTGATAGCAGCTCTTCGTTCATTGGCTCATATCCAGCGTGCCGTCCATCGGCTGGGGTGTTCAAAGTGATGTTAAGGCGGGAGTTTAGGCAATATCAGTTAAGGGCATTATTTTTTTTTATAGGTCCTTGTATAAAAACTTCTTTTTTTTTCCAAATTAATCAAACAATTCTCCAGTAGAAACCTAGAGTTAATTTTCTTCATATGTAAATTACACAGTTGTTGAATATCTGTCAAAGGTGTCCTGGAATGTAATGAGGAACGTTTAAAAAAAAATTCTCACCTAATGCCGCTATGTTCATGACAGATATTCAACAACTGGGGATATCACTATGAGAATAAAGTTAAAATCCATGTTTCTATTGAAGAAATAGTTTATTTATTTTGTAGAAAAAAAAACGTTTTGCTATAAATCTGAAAAAAAAAACTTTAACTCGCGCAATCTACTCTCTCGCTTTAATTCGGTCTCGGTCTCAATCTTTTTCCTTTCCTTCGCCTTCGGAGTCTCTAAATCCCCTCTTTATCGCTCCGTTCTCTCTGGGCTGTATGACTGAATGAGCACTGTAACGGGGGAGGGGGGAAGGAACGAGGCATCAAGCCAAGTTGAAATTTGGTTTAAACGTTGGGAGCACAGACTCCTGTGGCAGAACGCGAAGTTTCTGTCTGTGTGTGTGTGTGTGTGTGTTTACATGCGCGAGTCGGTGAGTCGTGGCGTGATGCTATTATCCGTAGGATGAGCGAAGAAGGGTGGGGGGAGGGATTGATAAGAGAGACGTCCGTTTCGTCATCTGTGTGAAATGATTTTGCCTCGTTATCTGAAGGTATATTTACTAACTGTGAAATTATTGATTACCTAAGGATATATTTCTTTGGGATTTATTAGCTGTAGAATGATTTAGGTTGCCTCATTATCTGAAGATATATTTATCTAGGATTTACTAGCTGTGAAATGATTTAGGTTGCCTTTTTATCTAATATAGTTCTCTGGGATGGATGAATTGTGAAATGATTAGGGTTGCCTCATTACCTTGGGATTTATTAGCTGTGAAAATATTAGGGTTGCCTCATTACCTTGGGATTTATTAGGTGTGAAAAGATTAGGGTTGCCTCATTACCTTGGGATTTATTAGCTGTGAAAAGATTAGGGTTGCCTCATTACCTTGGGATTTATTAGCTGTGAAAAGATTAGGGTTACCTCATTATCTGAGAATATATTTTTTTTTAGATTTTCTAGCTGTGAAATAATTTAGGTTGCTTCATTATTTGAAGAAATATTTATTTATAAATTATTATTTTTTCACATTCAAGTTACTCAATTATTTATAGCCTTAACACATAACCTTTTCTTTCTGTATTGCTCCTTTCAGTGTTAATTTAAAAACGGGCTTCGTGTGTCCATATCATCCATTCACTAATATGACTGATATTCTTTGTCTTATCCCTTTTATTTTATTCCATGTTTTTAGAGGCGCTTAGCACTTAAATTATGGGTCGGTAACATCTATAATTAGCTCTAGAACATCCATATATTTCATAATTTTCCTATTCTACTCCTCGTGATGATTTAGTATAAATGTAAAAGTCACACAACACACACATTCCAAGACAACTTTTTTATCTCAGACCACAAAAGGACACAAACTAATACTATTTTTTTATTAATTTAAATTTGACTGTACCGTTCACCACCTCCAACTCTAACCTCTAACGGCCACAATAGTCGGGAAGAGGGTGGGCGGAATTTATGAGGAATTTAATGTAATAAAAATGGGAACATTTGCAAGTTTAAGGAAAAAATTAATTATTTATTCAAGGTACAACAGAGGTAAACAAATAATACATGGCCTCACAAGGCGAACTGAGTAGTGTTGAAAAACATATAAATATGTCAGAGACAGCGCTTGCGCAGTACATTTGATTATATGTTTCACAATCTTAAAGTAATAGTAGTCCTTGAAATAGTAAAACCTCCTTTAATAACCAATTATACGGAAGGCCCAAATAGAAACATAAAATAAAACAATCGGAGTGAGTCTTGAGTGAAACCAGTAACAATAGTCTGTGAACAGACTACTATTACTCAGCGCACGCAACTCAAAATGTTTATTTATAATAATAATAATAATAATAATAATAATAATAATAATAATAAACAGTTACAAGACGGTCCCAATTTTAAATGTTTATTTATAATAATAATAATAATTAATAAATCAAAAGATATGAAAACCATGCATGATGGTACAAATAAATAATACGTTAAACATATTTTAAGGATATAGGCCTATTAAAGATTTAATATATTAAAGATTGAATATATATATATATATATATATATATTGAATATATATAATGTAAATTTAACAAGCTCGAGGTTCACTTATAGCCTAATCACCATAGAATATTATATAGTTCAAAAAATTATTAAACTCATATTTTCAAAGAACGAAACCCTATTTACAAAATTACTAGAATGAACTGTTAGACTAAATTTAACCATGAGAGCAATAGTTATTTAAATGCATCACAAATAGATAGGAATAGTAACAAATCTAGATTAATAGGCGTATTTTCCTATCAGTTCTAAAAAGAGCTATAATTATTGCCTTGGTTTTTTACGTAACATTTAATTATCTTTCGTACTAAAATGGTTCCTTGGCCATTTACATGATCAAAGGTGACGATATTATAGCATCTATCTCCATTCATTACCAAAACAATCTTAATTCTTTAATATTTCAAAACTAATAAACATCCTCCACGAATAAATAAGAAAGGACATCAAGATTACTCGTAATAATATATGATGATATTTCAATAATAAGTCAAGATCCGCCATAATAGTCCAATATCAATAGAGATTTATAATAAGCTGAATTAAACAAAAATAATTATTCTGGGTGGGTAGTATTAATTGTAATATTAACTAGAATTGCTAATTTTAAATGGAAGTTATCTCCTATAGCCATAATCTAAAGTGCATTAGAAAGGTAATCTGATTGTCTAAAAGATGGCAGCACTAACTCACTTTGAATTCAAATAGGATTTTCCCCCTTTTTCCCTTGTATCCTCATATTTGACACTCACTGGAATTTGAACTGAGCTATATCACTGGGTGACTTGTCACCTTATAAAGTACAGCTAAGTAATATGGTCCACATTAGTCAAAACATAAACTATTTGGGGATACAAAACTGTATATTTTTAATTAATCGTTACTAATTAGGGGTTACTAACTACTTGATCTGAATTGATAAAAATGAGGCCATCTAATAATAATCATGAACTCCTTTTTTTAATCTATAAAATGAGTGTTCATAAATATTTGTTTCATTAATCATAATTTAAATTATTAAGTATAGTAGAGGATTTATCCTATATATATTATTTCTGTTGTCAACATCCTTTTTTCTCAACTAATACAAAACCTACAGCGATCAATAAGGCATCAGTGGATAGGATCTTTTTTACCGACTTCTGACATAGCATACTCCGTCTACGTTAAAACACAGTTTGTTTAAAATTCAAGTTAAAAGAAAGATCTAACAAATAATTGGTATCAATTACCGAAAATAAATTCTCTTTGATATTTTATGTATACACTTCACTGAGTATTTAATTTCAACAACCCAACAAAAGACTAAATATTTATTAGGGGGGGGGGGGGGGGGGAAGGTTGAATTTGCGAAAGTTTTGCAAGTGTTTACTGGTTAATATATATTTTGAATCGTAATTTTATTAAATGATAATAATTTAATATTTTATATAATTTTTTATTTATTATTATTATTAGCACCGCGTCTTACTACCCGTTCGGGTTATACGCACTTACGCTAATGTTTATTGGTAGGGTGATTGTGAGATGAAATGAAGGACCTACAGTTTAACGTGGAATCCGAACCACGGTGGAGGCCTGGCATTCCCCACATTCACAAGATGTCTTGTCAGAGATGAAGGAAGGGTTTGGTAATCAGATAAATCTGTGCCGGGACCGAGGATTGAACCCCGGCCGCCAGCATAGAAGTCTTGACACCTTACCCCTAGACCACCAGGTCACCCAATATTTTTATTTATTAATATGTCTATATTTATAATAGGCCTACACTCATTTTATTATAAATAATGTATCTATATATAGGACTTGAGCTTCGATGGCGATCAAGTGCAATGCTCGCGTGGTCAGAACCTCGCCAACCTTTCTAAGCTCGTGTGTTGTGTGAGGCGACGCTACTAATCCGGTCGACGACGCACAAGACTTGAGTAGACGCCGCTCTCGCCAACTCCCCGGAGTAATCGTGGCTCGAGGAGGTTCTATTGTTGGAGGGTAAATATTTATTGTGTTTCGGTTCGTCTCCCGTCTCCACCGCAGCGAGCTCGTATTCTTGATGCCCTCCCAGCTGTCTCCCATGTAACTCATCCACTCAAGGGAACGGAGGAAGGGGGAGAGAAATGTGTATTGGATGGAGGAGAGGGGGTTATAGACCACACGCAGCTTGAGATCGCATCATAAAATGGATCTCTTTCCACGTAAATATGCCATACGCTAGATAAAAATAAATTTCCACGTATACCTTTTTTTTTATATGGCGCTTTCACTACCGTTTGGCTAACAAATTACTTTAAACCAGCCATGTTAAACTCTTTTTAAAATAAGGACCACATTGAAAATTGAAAATACCACCACCCTAACTTTTAAAATATTTAAAAAAAAAAAAAAGTTATATTATTAATATTATTATTATTATTTCAAGGGGTGGTGGTGTTCTCATTTCTGTCATTGATTCTATTTCTGGTGTGGCCATGAGATCTGACCTAGAGAATATTATGGAATGTGTCTGGATTGAAATATCAACATTTGATCGCCAAAAACTGTTAATTGGGAACATATATCTTGCTCCCCAAATAACAGTCGAGGCATTTAAGAATTACTTTACATTTCTTTAAGGTGCTTTGGCTAACTAACCCTATTGAATAATACTATTAGGTGATTTTAACTGCCCCAAAATTGATTGGATATATCATCATGCTCAAAACAATTCGCATTTCTACATTAAATTAAAAGTTACTCAACTTTTGCTTCGACCAACATAATAGGATTAGAACAACTTAATCCAGCTGATAATGACACTAACCTCCTTGACCTTGTTTTTGCTAATTTTCACCACCCCTTAGTAACTCATAGCTCTCAATCACTAGTAAATATTGATTTAGCACAACCGCCCTAATTGATTTCACTTGATGTTCCTCTTGCTAATAAAATTAATGACAGCACCACCACATATATTAACTATGCACGTGGTGAATACCCTAATCTTTACAATGACCTGGCCACTGCCGATTGGTCTCCTGTTTATTCTACTATGGATGTTAATTTGGCTGTAGATAATTTTACCAATTTGGTCCAAAGAAAAATCAGAACGCATATTCCTCAAATTACCATTCTTAATTCATCCAAATATCCAAATTGGTTTTCTTCTACTCTTAAATATTATATTAGGGAAAAAAAATTTTTTTCAAAAAGTTTAAATAAACAAATAATAGTGTATTCTAGTTACATTTTTCTCACTTTCGTAATTAGTTAAAACTACTTTGATATAGACAGAGCCAATTGGATGAACTCAATTGAATTATTATTATTATACACCGCGTCTTACTACCCATTCGGTTGTACGCACTTACCTAATGTGTGATGGTAGGGTGATTGAGATGAAATGAAGACCTACAGTTTAACGTGTAATCCGAACCACGGTGAGGCCTGGCATTCCCACATTCACAAGATGTCTTGTCATAGGTGAAGGAACTCAATTGAAAATAGTATTAAATGCAAACCCAAGGAATCTTGGAAATTTGTTAAAAAACAATCGTGTGAATAAAGTTTCCCCATCTAACCTAGAAATTAATGGCAGGATTATAGCTGATCCTGTATTAATTGCTGATGAGTTTGGGAGATACTTTTATTCCGTTTATAATTCAGCCCTTCCTGTCTTACCCTGCCCCGTTATTGAAACGAGCGCGCCCTTATATCCATGCCACATTATACCCTTGGACGTTGCTACTGCTATAAAAAAAATTGAGTTTTTCTAGATGTGCGGGGCAGATGGAATTCCAAGTTTTATTGTTAAAGGCTGTGTCAGCATTTTTAGCCCTTTGTTAGCCTATATCTTTAACATTAGCCTGTCAAATGAAACTTTTCCTCTTTCATGGAAACAATCTGTAGTCATACCTATTTATAAAAAAGGGGCAAAAACAAAAACTTGTAGTTATAGACCAATTTCCCTCTTCAACACTTTCTCCAAATATTCGAGAAAATCATACATGAGCATACGTTCCACCACCTTAAAAATAAATTTTCAGATAATCAATATGGCTTTATAAAAAATCTACTGTCACTAATTTAGTAGAATTTCTTGGGCATGTTGCCCCTCAAGTCTCTACCCAAGGTCAGGTTATGCTATTTATTCTGACTAAAGTAAGGCATTTGACTTATGCCAGCATAGTATTATTCTCTCTAAACTTAGTAATTTTAGCCTTTCTCAATCATATGTAAATTGGTTCAGCAGTTATTTGCATGAAAGATCATTCACAATTAAAATTGATTCACACACTTCAAATACATTTTTAGTCCCCTGTGACATACCACAGGGTTCTAATCTAGGTCCTCTTCTCTTTAATGTGTTTATTGATGGCATTGGTAAATATTTGAACTCTTCTAGTTATTTACTCTTTGCTGATGATGTAAAATTATTTAAAATTATCAAATCAATTGGAGATTGTATAGAGCTACAAAATGATGTAAATGGTATTATACAATGGTCTTTTGAAAATGGAATGTCTATTAATAAATCTAAGACCAAATCTTTAACTTTTACTAAGAAAACTAATCCTTTCTTTTTTACTTATAAATTGGGCGATTAAAACATAGTTCGTACCCTTCATATTAATGATCTTGGTGTTCTTCTTGATAACAACTATTTTTCCGCTATCATGTTGACAATGTAATTTCCCAGTCATTAAAATTACTTGGACTTATTACATTTATTACATCCTTTAAAAAAGTTGACTGTTTTTTATGTCTGTATACGCCCTGGTTAGATCTAAGTTAGAATACGCTAGTGTTGCTTGGAATTCCATTACCTCAACTGACTCTCTTAGGTTAGAAAACGTTCAAAGAAAATTTGTCGCTGCGTGCTATGATAAATACTTTAGTAACCGGATTTATTATGATTATGACAGAATTCGAATCCTCTTAGGGCTCCAAACTCTCTTCTCGCGTAGACTATATTGTGATGCCCTTTTTGTTTTTAATATATTCAATAGCAAAATTTATCGCAAATTTGCCCTTGATCATGTAGGCATTCATATCCCTTCTCGGGCTTCTCTTAATCCAAAATTATTTTTTCTCAATAGCTCGTATAAGGTCAGCCCTATAGGTCGTTGTATCCATAGCGCCAATTCTAGATTTGTCAAATTTGACTTTCATCATAAAAGAAAAGCTAAACTCAGAGTTATTTAAGGAAATCCCTTATCAATAATTTATCACTAAAAGGTTCTGCCTATAATATCTACATTTTACAATATTCTGATTTATTTTTTGCATATTGTTACTGATTCTAACTACTCTTTAGTTTTTTGTTATTATTGTTATTTTTTATCATCATTATTAATTACTTTTTTTGTAACTATTAATCATTATATAACATTATTTAGCCATTTTTGTTTATCTTATTTTGTCGTGTGAATATATGTATTTTTTATGGTACTTGGTGTACTTTCAGTGCTGGCCTGTTTAAGGTACTACGACTGTTGGCCAGCACTATAATAAAGGAAATTGAAATAGAAATTATTATTATTATTAATAATATTATTATAAACACAAATTTATATCTTGTTAGATTTTAAGACATTCTATTTTCACCCAGGAAAACTAAATCCTTCATTTGCAGCAAGAATGGGATTTATAAAATAATATAAATTTTTTCTCTTTGATGATTGTCTATCAGAAGTACTTGGCGTTGCTCTGGGTAACCACGCACTCTATTGCAAAGAAATTTTTTGGATTGCATGGATATGCATGAACGTAGTATATATATATATATTTACACACACACACACACACACAAGGTGTACAGTAACACTAACATTCCTCTATGGAAACTAAGCAATGTCAAACTAAAGTACTTCCTGGGACTACTGTATACGGGTCATTCAATTCCAGATGAGTCCACACCGAGGAAAAACTGGAAATGGGTAGACCAGGAGAGATATTTTTGCTTACATGTAACTTATAATGTAAATCCTATCCCTTGTAATAAATACATCATATTATAGAATCTCAATCACATATTTTAGGTCGTTTTTTGCAAATTTAAAGTAATTATTTAGAGTTTCTAGCATCATTTTATGGGTTATTTTTTATTTTATTTTGCAATTTTAAGGTTTTCAAAATCCGAGCCCTGGTGATGACGATAATGTGGAATGCTTGTATTCTCGTGGTCTGTATTCACAACCAACAGAGGGATGCGTATCGCGCGGTTCTTGTGGCCATTGCTCACACTGTTCATGTGTTGGCATCGATGATGATGATGTGAAGCAGTGCATACGTGCATTCATTACTAAAAAAATGAATTTTCGGTTATGTATCCCATCATGCCCCATCTTGCCCCACACATGGGGCAGGATGGAGTAAATCTCATAACTGATGGGGGAAAAAAAGGACTAAATTTTATTTAACATTTAAAATTTGATAGTGTAAATTTCATTTCAAGGGTATGTATGTTATTGTTAACCACCCCGTCAGGCCCCCCCCCCCCCACCGCCAATCACACCTACTTAATTAATACTGACAGTCTGACTGTGACTGGTCGTGTAAGGGTTCACTATAAGGTTCCTTACAGGAGTTTTTGGAATATTCCATCTTGCCCTAGAATTAAACGTAGTTTTACTTACGAGAAAAAAAAAGAAATAAATCGATTATTTTGTCATCAACTTTTTAGATTGCAATAAAATTAGAATTTTTATATTTACGATTGCATTGATCCTGTTCTGAGTTGTGGTTTTTTTCTATCAACTATTTATTTAATAGCTCCATTGTAAATATACTCTGTTTTTCGCCTATTCATTCCGTGGACTGTTTTAGGAAACCACCACTGTGGAGCTGTTTTCGACCATTTCCCAAACATGCATATTAAACCACCCCTTTTCATCGCGAACAAGCTTTACGTGGAGAGGTGGGTGAAAAAGGCTCTATGTAGGACTTACAGCATGAATTTAATTACGTGTTTTTATTGTCATCGCGTTTATTATTCAAGGTTATAATAGCCTTTGGTAAATATAATGCTAATACAAGAGTTGAATTCAATATAAAAATATAAATATACAACCAATGAATATTGAAACTTTGATGTTTAACAAATATAGTGTAACAAATGTAAGTATGGAAGACTTAGATAAATATGACTAGATTGAGATGAAATAAAAATAAAACTATTATGACATTATAAAAGTAAGACTATCTTACATAAAATACATATAACAGATAACATATTAAAAATAATAAATTAAAACATAATAGTTTAAGTCAATAGATGAGTAAGAAACATGTGAATTGATAATATTATGGTTGCTAATTAGTTAAAGATTGGAGAATAAATTATAAATTGAAGTTTATATTTTTTAATATTGAATTCTTATCTGATTTGAATGCCCTTGTTCCTTTTTTAAGCTGGTATGAATCAGCTCCAAGTTGCTGCGACATGTTTCGGCGTAACAAATGACGCCATCATCAGGCGTTAACGCCTTATTGATATGAGTCCGTCTGTCATGAAGAATGGAACTGAAGATCAGTTTCAAAGTTTCAATATTCATTGGTTGTATATTTATATTTTTATATTGAATTCAACTCTTGTATTGATAATTCGTTTCCTTACTACATTACACCATGTTTTTCATGAATATAATGCTAGCTATGATCCATCCACGACTTGTTGGGGTGCTTTCGGACAGTTAGCGGAACGTTTCTTTATCTACTTTAGTTTGAATCGCTTTATTGACCGAATTCTCTAAGGCGTAACTCTCGTGTTAGACTGGCCTGCTGAAGACGCGGAGATTGAGGTTCGAGTCCCGGACGGATAAACTGAGGTTTTTTTTTTCCCCTAAATTGTTTCTCACTCTCCTTCCATGCAAATACGGGTATATTACCTCTAAAATACTTCCTTCATCATCCCTACACCATAAGCGTAATAATATATGCGTATAACTTGAACAGTTATCAAGACGCGGTGTTAAAAGTAATATTTGGTCGTTTTATTTGGCAATCAATGTGTTTTATTGACAGGACTGGTGTTCAACTTTGACAGAACACATTGGTTTTAAAATATTACATTGCTTCCAGCGTGTCGTATTGAATTTCACAAAATAATAATGTATCGATTAAAAAGTTAAGGGAATCAAAATTAATCCATTTAAAACTTTTGATTAAGTGAAGAGTATATAATCCTATTTGAATGATTAAATACTGAGAATACATTTTGTTGTCATTTTCAGAAGTAATAAAATTTACTTGTAACTATTAATTAAAATAAAATGAAAAGTACCGGTGATTTAATTCTCTAAAAAAAATATATATATATATATATGACTAATTAAAATACGTTAGTAATGAAGTTTGTCTGATAAAGAACTTTTGTGGAATAGATGGTGATAGATTATCGAAAACCAATGGTTCAAAAAAGTCCCAACAAGTGTTTAGTTTTCCGCACATTACTGTATTTTTGTAATATCCTTAACTTAATAATCTCTATGTCATTAGGAACTAGAAAGTAGTATGCCACCATGTCCCTATCTTGAGCTAGCTATATCCAGTCCACCTCATTACACCATGTCCCTATCTTGAGCTAGTTTATCCAGTCCACTCATTACACCATGTCCTATCTTGAGCTAGTTTATCCAGTCCACCTCATTACACCATGTCCCTATCTTGAGCTAGTTATATCCAGTCCACCTCATTACATATGTCCCTATCTTGAGCTAGTTTATCCAGTCACTCATTACACATGTCCCTATCTTGAGCTAGTTTATCCAGTCCACTCATACACCATGTCCCTATCTTGAGCTAGTTCTATCCAGTCCACCTCATTACATCCATGTCCCTATCTTGAGCTAGTTTATCCAGTCCACCTCATTACATCATGTCCCTATCTTGAGCTAGTTCTATCCAGTCCACCTCATTACACCATGTCCCTATCTTGAGCTAGTTCTATCCAGTCCACCTCATTACATTATGTCCCTATCTTGAGCTAGTTCTATCCAGTCCACCTCATTACACCATGTCCCTATCTTGAGCTAGTTTATCCAGTCCACCTCATTACATTATGTCCCTATCTTGAGCTAGTTTATCCAGTTCACCTCATTACACCATGTCCCTATCTTGAGCTAGTTCTATCCAGTTCCACCTCATTACACCATGTCCTATCTTGAGCTAGTTCTATCAGTCCACCTCATTACACCATGTCCCTATCTTGAGCTAGTTCTATCCAGTCCACCTCATTACACCATGTCCCTATCTTGAGCTAGTTCTATCCAGTCCACCTCATTACACCATGTCCCTATCTTGAGCTAGTTCTATCCAGTCCACCTCATTACACCATGTCCTATCTTGAGCTAGTTCTATCCAGTCCACCTCATTACACCATGTCCCTATCTTGAGCTAGTTATATCCAGTCCACCTCATTACACCTATGTCCTATCTTGAGCTAGTTCTATCCAGTCCACCTCATTACACCATGTCCTATCTTGAGCTAGTTCTATCCAGTCCACCTCATTACACCATGTCCCTATCTTGAGCTAGTTCTATCCAGTCCACCTCATTACACCATGTCCCTATCTTGAGCTAGTTCTATCCAGTCCACCTCATTACACCATGTCCCTATCTTGAGCTAGTTCTATCCAGTCCACCTCATTACATTATGTCCCTATCTTAAGCTAGTTCTATACAATCCACCTCGTTACACCCTATCTCTTTCAGGTTCAATATAATACCCTCCATGTGCTTCTAGGTTTTCTAATGTATCTTTCCATTGGGTTTGCTAGTCCGTATCCTGAACACGTTCTAGATTTTTCCATTCACACCTGACCATTGTAATATGCCACATTTTAATATCCTAAAACTATGTATTGTGTTGAATACAGGGTATATAACTCATCATTTGTCATATTACTAACTTTTACTAATTTACGGCCTAAACGCATTCGCCTTGTGAGAGGATGAGAAAGATACAATATAAAATTTGCCCTTAGAAATACCTAGTCACACTGCCTGGTCGGATTTGACGACGTTAGACGAGCTCTCTTGCCGCCTAGCCAACTCTCTCTCTCTCTCTGTCCCCAAAAATGTTTGATAGAGTTTATCTATCGCCCGATACGCGGCTCTGTGAACTAGTTTGATTGGGGGAGAAGGGCGTCTCGCTCAACCGCGAAATTAATTCCAGGCGAGATTTTCTGATCGATAATGTCTCCATAAATCCTAGTAGAGTCATTTTAGCTTCGTAATTTAACATGAGTTTTTGAAAAGAGATGTTTTGCATTTTTTTTTATGTTTAGGGTACGGCTTTATAAATGAGTATGCTGTGCATGTTGCATATCAAATAGCATGGTCTTGAAATTCTCCTTTCATGTGTAAGTCGGCGGAATGTTTGATCATCAGCTTTGGGGGACATTGATTCGATTCCACATGATTTTGTTGAAGATTATTATTTGTATACTAACTAATCCAACGCTTATGATTATCAATATTTGGTGACCTGGCGGTATAGGGGTAAGGTGTCGGACTTCTGTGCTGGTGTCCGAGGTTCAATCCTCGGTCCCGGCACAGATTTATCTGATTACCAAACCCTTCATTCACCCTGACAAGACATCTTGTGAATGTGGGGAATGCCAGGCCTCCACCGTGGTTCGGATTCTACGTTAAACTGTAGGTCCTCCATTTCATCTCACAATCACCCTACCATTACACATTACGTAATGCATATAACCCAAACGGTAGTAAGACGCGTGCTAATAATAATAATAATATAAAATAATAAAATAATAATATAATAAAATATAACAACAAATTTGAGGTATTTGGGGTATTTAACGTGTTCTTTTCTGAACTGACTGATTATATCAGCACACGACTTATAAACTAACTTAACTCTAGATCAAACGCAACATCCAGCCGTTAATTCATTACTAAGGAAGGGGAAGACTCACATTTCACTAATGATAAATTTTTCAGCCAATCCGGGAATCGATCATCGGACCCTTGGTCAGTAAGCAGGCACGCTACCGCCTGAGATAAGGTGCCTGACCATTGCTATCCAATTAATAATATTTGAGCTGGAATGGAGGGGATCACGATTAAGGTCCTTATTTTTGTACTTTTAATGACAAAAAAACCACCAAGGTGGCGTAGTTAGCTAACGCCATAGTTTCTTATTGGTCTAGGCTTCTGAAGATGTGGAGATCGAGGTTTGAATCTCGCTCGGGTGAACTGGAGGTGGTTTTTCCTCAATTGTTTTCCACTCTACCTACACACAAATGTGGGTTCACTTCCTCTATATTCAACCTTCCCAATTTCTAACCCATTTATGTAATTAGTACTTAAGCTTATACCCCCGAACGGTTAGTAAGACGCGGTGCTAAGTATTATTATTTATGACAGACAACTTTTTGGTCAAAATAAATCAGATATCGCTTCAGTGGATACGTTAACTTTCAAACTTTTTTCTTCTTCCAAAATTGATAACATTTTACTATATTTTAGTGTTAATTTATAGGTATTAATAATATCTTCTATCAAGAGTGACAGCTTTAGATCACATGACTTGACATATGAGTTTGAAACGTGAAAGTAGGTTTTATAGTGTTTTTTTAATAGTTTTCCTTAATTTATATTAATCTTAACAACTTCTGAGTATTTGTCCTGGCCAAATAACGCTCTAAACATAAATTTAAAAAAAAACTATTAAAATTACACTCCTGATTCACTGGATGAATGGTCTATGACATCACTCTCGTGTTAGACTTGCCTGCTGATGAGGGGGAGATTGGGTTCGAATGCCGGTCGGGCCAACTGAAGGTGTTTAAATTGCTTCCCACTCTCCTAAAAAAATATATTTAAATGATAATCTGTTAAAAATGTTACTAAATGTATCTTCTGAAACAAAATATTATTTATTTTATCAAAAGAAATATATATTTGTAAAAAAAAACAACTGAAAAACCTTAGTATCTTTCTTTGACTCACATTTCTTTCCGTCCCACCTGAACATTCTGTCTAAGTGTAATTTAGTTTTCCCAACCCTGTTTCACTATCCAGTGAGGACTTTACTCATAGCCATTACGGTAATTCCCGGTGGACGAATGGTCCGTAGTGTAACTGTTCAGTGTGCAGTATTACTATTATTATTATTATTATTATTATTATTATTATTATAATTATTATTATTACTATTATTAAGGTAGAATTAAGAATGGTTAAACCATTAGGGGGGGGGGAACCCACCCTCAGTACGCCTCATCAGGATTCTAACCTCGATATTTAGTTCATCGGTGGTCCACTCTATTACGAGATTGACACCTTTGATCCTGTTCGAACAAACGAAATGGGTTCTAGTCCGTATTAATCGTAAAGGCGGTGACAGCGCCAGGGTGTCGAAATGGCGACCTCTTGGCTCGGTAGATCCCGGTAGCTCGCTTCGAGGCTGACGTCGGTGGCGGGGACGCGTTGTAGAGAGGGGGCGGGGGGGGGGGGGGGGGGTGAAAAGGGGGTAAGAGCGACGCTGCCAACCCGGCCTATGTGTACTGTTCCTCGGCTCGCCGCAGTGCGTGGGCCGGGGTCGTGCCGTGCGGAGCTGCTGCGCTCTTTGTCTCTCGTGTCGTGCCGTGTCGTGTCGTGTGTTGGTGTTATCTTGTAATTTCCCTTTCTTACAATCTTCTTATCGGGTCGTGTGAGCGTCTCTACAGCCTGACCGGGGCCGTAGAACGAACCGTATCGGAATGTTTACTGCCTTATTCTTTGTGTAGTTGCCTTACATGACGTATTTTCAGGATGAATACATTTAACTAGGAAATATCTTAAAAAAGGCCATTTTGGGTGTTTACAGTGAGTGAAATCTATAAAAACAAAACAAACAAAAAAGCCTCTAATGGTTTTACTTCTTTCGGACATCTTAGAAATATTAGTTGTGCTGTGATATTTATTTATTTGTATGACAAGGGAAAGTGAATCTCTTATTTAATCGATCCAATGTGAGGACCATTGTTTCGTTGGTTGAGGTAAACTTAAATACGATAAACATCGTTTCCCTGCCCTTTCCCCTCTATTATCCATTCGTTGCGGTGTGTTTACTCCTTTTTTTGTTTAGTTCGAAGCAGTTTTTCTCGTGTATAATATTTATTGTATAGTATCCAAATACAATTTAGGTTAGTCAGTGAATGTATGGACGTTCTTATGGCCGGGATATCATATGCCATAAAAATAGACCCTTAAGCCAAAGATTTGCATTGCACACAAATTCTAAAATTCTTAGCTTTGGACGGTCTTCATTACAATTCCGGGGATTTGGATAAGAAAGAAAGTTGACTTTATGCAATTTTTCACCCGGATATAATGACAAGTATTTTTATTTTAGCATCAGGTCTTAACTACCCGTTCGGGCTATACGCCTATATACTAATTACACTAATTTTTAAGTGTAACCGCATTTGCATGAAGAGAGAGTGAAAACCGCTAAGGAGAAAGCCACACCTCAGTAAACCCTACCGGTATTCAAAACAAGATCTTCCCCCGTCATCAGCAGATCAGTTGATCACTAGAGTGACGCCTTAGACCATTCGGCCACTGAAGCGCGTTAAGCTAGAATAGTAGTGTCGGCTGATCATAAGGGAATGTTGCTACCTCCGTTTGTTTGTCAACTAAAAATGTGTGAACCAGTAACAAATTGAAAATAAAGGGCTTGCAGAACCTGTCGTTGTGACAACTATCTAGTCTATGAGAGTAGGGATATATAAATATATATATATATATATATATTTATATAATTAGTAAATACATTCAAAGACAAAGACCAATTTTGAACGACTAAAGCCAGTTAGAAGACCCTACTTCAATTCCGAGCAGTGCTAAAGATGTTACTTTTTGTTCGAAGCTAGGGCTATGTCTAAGTTACTAAAAATGTTACTTCTTTAATCTATGTTAGTTATTATAGTATGATTATTTGGTAGGAAGAACAATAGAAGTTAAAGTTACTATTATTTTTATTATTATTACTAGCACCGCGTCTTGCTACCTGTTCGGGTTATACGCATCCACGTTAATGTGAAATTGTAGATTGATTGTAAGATAAAATGGAGGACCTACAATTTAACGTGGGATCCGAACCACGGTGGAGGCCTGGCATTCTACAAATTAGTTACTTAAGTTACTAAAACAAATAAGTCATATTTTCTGCAGCTGAAGAAAAAATGAATAAGGTGGAATTCGAAAAAAAAAAAAAAATTACCTGCACTTGCGTTAAGAGAAAGTGTTAAACCATTCAGGAAGAAAAAAAATTAATTACACCCGGCTGGGATTTGAACCCTGACCTCCACGTGCCCTCTTGAGTAGATTGGCCACATCAATGCCGATCAAATTTTATTTTAAATGTTGAGCTTTGTTTCACTATAAAACAATTTATTTGCCATAAAGGGCAGTTAAATAAAAACACATTTTTAATACAATATTTTGAGATCGAGAAAACTATTTTACTCGTGAGTTCACAAAGTATGTATAGTAGAGGTCATATAATAATGACCATTTAAACTTCATTCGTAGCACATTAGTGGAGATATTGGCCAGTACTAATGTACCGTTGCCCAAAGGACGCCAGAATGTAATATCTTAAGTCTTTTCTGTGGAGCCCCAAACATTTTTCCAGTAGAAACATAGATTTTAATTTTCTTCACAAGGTGATATCAAAAGTTGTTGAAATAGTAAACAGGCGGTCTAGGGGGTAAGGTGTCATACTTCTTTTCTGGGGGTCCGGGGTTCAATCCTCTGTCCCGGCACAGATTTATCTCATTACCAAACCCTTCCTTCACCTCTGACAAGACGTTTATTAATCACAACTTGTGAATGCGGGGAATGCCAGGCCTCCACTGTGGTTCGGATTCCACGTTAAACTGTAGGTCCTTCATTTCATCTCACAATCACCCTACCATTACACATTAGAGTAAGTGCGCTAACCCGAAAGGGTAGTAAGACGTGGTGATAATATTAATAATAATAATAGTTCTTAGATATTTTTTAAGGATGTCCTGGAATTTAATGACTACTTTTTCTTTTCATTTAAAAGATTCTCATCTAATACAGCTATATTCATGACAAATATTCAACAACTGTTGATATATAACTCTGTGAAGAAAATTAAACTCTATGTTTCTACTGGAGTAATATATTATATATTTGGGGGGGGGGGGGGGGAAGCGCAATTAGAACTGAAAAAATACTTCCTTTAACTCTCGTTCCCTACACTCCCAACTTAAGATGTCCGTCTGAATATTATATTAATTCTTTGACTCATTAAAATTAATGTTTTATTTTGTGCCAAACGTCAAAAGGGGAGCCTTGTAGGCCTACTATGTTACGTTTCTATCTAAGGAGTTATTATTATTATACTTTATTTGCTCTCTTTTTTTGTCCACTTGTATTACTTATCATCTATCCAATATATACTAATTTATCTACACCAATTGGTATTCGCATCAGTGGCCGAACGGTCTAAGTCGTCACTCTAGTGTTGGACTGTTCTGCTGATGGTGGGGATATCGGGTTTAGATCCCAGTCGGGTCAACTGAAGGTGTTTTTCCTAAATGGTCTCTCACTCTCTTTCTATGCAAATTCACTCGCCTCGGTGGCGTGGTTGGCTAACGCGCTTGCCGTGTTGAGCTCAACTGCTGAGGACGGGGAGATCGAGGTTCGAATCTCGGTCAGGTGAACTGGGGTGGGTTGTGCGTTCCTAAATGGTTTTCCACTCTCCCTCCACGCAAATGCGGGTTCACTTCCTATAATTCTACCTTCCCTATTCCTAATCCATTAGCGTAATTAGTACTTAAAGCGTATAACCTGAACAGTTAGAAAGATGGGGTGATAATACTAATTTGTTAGTGATGAGAAAGGTATCATTTAGAGGAATCGTACCCACATTTATATGACGAGAGGGTTGGAAAGCTTTAAGAATAAACAAGCCTCGGTACACCTGGATGGGATTTTAGCCTCAAACCTTTCCCTCTTTGGCAAACCAGACTAGATGAGTTTAACATTTAATCTGCACCCCCACTGATGCGGTTCACAAAATATGGTTGTCGGTTGAGATAATACCTGTTAGGAAGACTTGTTACAGGAGTTGGATTAGTTTTGGTACGTGGCAGTTGTTTTTCTCACGCCACTCATACGATTGTAAACAAACAAACCAACCAACCCCTCTCTTCCCTGCTGCACACACACGCACACACACACACAAACAAACACTACCACCTTCTATATGCATGGCGTGTGCCATGGTGCGTACATTGTTATTGATTTGTCTTTGGCGAGGTTGAATCAAGTACCGGAAGTTTTATTTCCGGATAAAAGCACGACGGACACTTTGATTGGCTGCGCGCAAAAGGGTTCCATCTCACTTTTTAAAATAGTTCACACGTTTGAGTATAAAATGTCTCTTGTAGATTCCAGGTATTTATTTGGGTATTTAACCAATTGATGTTATCAGCAGATGACTTACAAACTAAAAAACACTTCTATACCAGATACAGCACCCCAGCATTAATTTATTATTGTGAAAGAGGTAATCCCAATTTCACTAACTATCCCTTTGAAAAAGGTAAACCTAATTTTACCACTTATTAATAATTAATCACTGGGAAATAGGGAGACCCAATTTTACCAATTATGATTCATCAAGTGAAAGAGGAAAACCCAATTTTACAAATTATTAATTATTCATCACTCTGAAAAGTGGAAGCCCAATTTTACCAACTATAAATAATTCAACTGAGTCGGAATTAAACCTGGCGTTCTTACTTAGTGGATAGATGCACTACTGGCCTAACCAATGTTAGAAGTGTTGCAGGATGCTTAGTTCTGACTTAGCAGAATGTGGTTCGTTCTCTACCGAGACCCAGCCCCTCAACATTGTGACTTGATTTTTTTTTTTAACTTAGTGAACTCTGGAACTATTTTAATTGTTCTTCCCGATCCTGTTCTAGTAGGTTAGATAGTTTGAGAACCATTATTGATACAAAAGCACAATACAAAAAAATAACTTCTATTGTAAAAAAAAAAAGTTCATTTTTGAGCTAATATTAAAATACAGTATAAATAAATTAATATATTGTGAAAATTAAACATCACAATCATTAACTTGAAACACGCAAATCTTTTCAAAACTTGTTTTTCACAGAAACATCAATCTTAAAGAATGTCACTTATACCATTGTTCCGGTAAGCGTTTTGGTTGTTGCGCTGGTTTTGTAAGTTTTCTGTACCTACTGCGCGGCGCCGTCACGTCAAGACTTTAAGGATCAAGGTTAAAACGCGTCTGTATTATTATTAGCACCGCGTCTTACTACCCGTTCGGGTTATACGCACTTACGCTAATGTGTAATGGTAGGGTGATTGTGAGATGAAATGAAGGACCTACAATTTAACGTGGAATCCGAACCACGGTGGCGACCTGGCATTCCCCACATTCACAAGATGTCTTGTCAGAGGTGAAGCAAACGCGTCTGTAAAAACTGGGGGAAAAAAGTCAGGGAATTTGTTTTGATAGGGAAAATTCTGGTATATTTTAAAGTCACTGGAACTTTCAAATATGTATACAATATTTTTTTATATTTGAAGCAGAACAGTATAATATAAACTATTATAGCGTTCTTAATTCATGCAATTTGGCTATGAAAACTAAAACATTAGCTTAGATTATATTAATGTCAAGAATTTAATTAAATGCAATGAAAATAACGAGAGTATTTATTTATAACTTTGCCTTTAATGTATTCTTGGAAAACGCATATATTTTAATCCACATAATATAGGCCTACATATATTGACACCCATTTGACTGTTTCCAAAACATGTATATATTGTCAGCCGTGTGATTATTTCAACATGCAGTCTGTTTGACATCCATTTAACTCTTTCAACAGATATAGGTTTCCACTCATTGGACTTCTTAAATTTTAAAAAGACATGATTTAACTTTTTTCAACATACATGTATTCACATTCATTTAACTACTTAAATAAAAATGTATTCACACCCATTTGACTTTTTTCAACGGACATGTATTCACACCCATTTGACTTTTTCAACGGACATGTATTCACACCCATTTGACTTTTTTCAACGGACATGTATTCACACCCATTTGACTTTTTCAATGGACATGTATTCACACCCATTTGACTTTTTTCAACGGACATGTATTCACACCCATTTGACTTTTTCAACGGACATGTATTCACACCCATTTGACTTTTTCAATGGACATGTATTCACACCATTTGACTTTTTTCAACGGACATGTATTCACACCCATTTAACTTTTTTCAACGGACATTTTTCACACCCATTTGACTTTTTTCAACGGACATGTATTCACACCCATTTAACTTTTTTCAACGGACATGTATTCACACCCATTTAACTTTTTTTCAACGGACATGTATTCACACCCATTTAACTTTTTTCAACGGACATGTATTCACACCCATTTAACTTTTTTCAACGGACATGTATTCACACCCATTTGACTTTTTTCAACGGACATGTATTCACACTCATTTGACTGTTTCAACAAACATGTAATGTCAGCCGTTTGATTATTTCAACCTACATGTTTTGATACGCATGGATAGAGCCTCAAGTTGGACATGCCTGCTGAATTAGACCATTCGACGATCGAATGGCTTCTGAAACATTTGATTTTTTTTTTATCAGGTCCTCCCGTCATTTGTTTAAAACGCCGACCTTCTGAAAGCGGTGAGTGGTCCGTCAAGGGGGTTGGGAGGGAGAGGAAAGATGGAGGTCAAGGTCAATAGGCGTGGAGGATGTGTACACGTGTCCCGTCACCTGAGACGTTGACCTCTCTCGTTTAACTCCAACCCTCCCTCATGTGTGATCGATCAAGCGGAACAAATTATAGAGTTGGAGCATGTGTACACATACACACACTTTTACCTGGTCCCCTTTGCATCTTGTTAACTCACCCCACAACTTTACCATCATCAAGTCACCTGCCTTGGGAAATTAACTCTGGGAAACACTCGCTTGTGGCTGCGGAAATTGATCAAACTCTTTAAACCTGTATACAATGTTCATCATAATACCGCCATTTATAAACTTTGTTAAACTTGGCTTAAAATTTAGTGTAGCAATTGTAAGCTTTATTTAATTTATAGTATGTATATAATTCACAGGCGTACTCATACATAATGTTTATAACATTAGGCCCTTTTACCCACTAATAACATAGTTAGGTGGAGTGGGAAAACATAATGGGCCTCTTTTACCGATGATTGAATATGATTAGGTGAGGTAGACATAATGGGCCTCTTTACCGATGATTGAGTATGATTAGGTGAGTAGTAGACATAATGGGCCTCTTTTACCGATGATTGAGTATGATTAGGTGTAGTAGTAGGACATAAGGTTTTTTTTATACAGATTCATGAATTAATATGATTAGGTGGAGAGGTAGGAAAAATGGGCCTTTCTTAACGATAAGTGAATCAGTTCAGTTGCAAAGATTAGGGGAAACACTTATTGGGCTTCCTTTACCATTGAATGAACATGTTTAGGAGAAAGGGGAAGACATATGAACGACACACATAATATTTGACTTCTTTCACCCATTAATGAACATTTCCTAACCTTACATCAAATGGATCATGCCAATTACTAAAAAAAAAAAAATCTGGGTCACGTCATTAAAACTCTGTGCTTAGTTTTACAAAAAATGTTCAAGTATTTATAAGGAATATATATATATTATTTTGAAAAATAATACATTTTTTCACCTAAGTTATAATTGGTCATTAGTAAGTTAAAAGAACCTTTCTACTAATAATTATAAAACAATAGTTGACTTATGCGTCTTGGGGTAAATAAAGTGCTCGCCTCAGTACCCCATGTTCATGGTTTCAAGCCTATCTGGGTTCGACGTTATTTTATTTTATTTTTTCTTGAAAGATAAAAAATCTGAAATACAACTTTCTTCGGGTGGGGGAAGGAGAGAGGGGAGTAAAGCCGTCTGTCCCATGTCAATTGTAGCATGTAAAATAACCTTAGAAGATATGTGGAAATATTTTTACCAGCAAAATAGGTAAGCCTTTACTCTCGCTTACAGAAACTCTAATGTGCCGATTTAATCACTTGGTTCAGAAAGCGCACATTAAATATCTCAAATAAAATAATAATTAAAGCTACATTTAATACTGTAGGCCTACTCTTGCTGAGTTTTTTCTGCCTTAACGTTTTGAGTAGTAGTTACCAGTTTTAATAGGCAATGGCATTAGAACAATATTGTTCCCCCACACACAGAGAACAAAAAAAAAAAGTTTAAATTAAGTAATAATTTATAACACGCCGGGTAGTAAGAAGTTTTCACTTATGTGTTTTAATGAATTCCTCGGGAAGTTTTTTTTTTCTTTAGTTGTAAGAAGCTATTCATTTCAGACTCTACTATTTTTTCTTTATCTTTCCCCCTTTCTGGGTATGTTTGCCCGCGCGCCCGTTTCGACACAAAACTCGCTCAGTCTGAGCGGAACCCTTAATTTAATTTGTTTTATCTCTACGTCCCCCCCCCCCCCTCGTCACCCTGTCCATTCATTCCGGGGATCAATTCCCATTCGGTGCAGTCCACTTCACTTCTTGGCACGACGCAATCAGTTGGTGGGAGGGGATGGATACGATTCTCCCACTGCCCGTCTACATTTTTTGATTCAATTTGGCACGTTATGTTGGACTCTTACTACATGAACACTTTTTCTCTCGTGTTCAATCATTTCGTCTGATATTTTTGGATTTTGTACACTGATACTTGTTCTCTTGTGAAATCTAATTTACACTCAAGATATTTTATGGTTTATCTTTTATGTGGATTTTTTTAGTCTCCCCTAATAGAGCTATGGATAGTTTTCCCACTCTCCTTCCACTCAGATGCTGGTACGCTTCCTCTAAATTCCTAATCATTACCTCATAAGTGTTTAATATTCAGATAGCATATCAATAAGACGCACTGTAAAAAAAAATGGTTACTCTATGACACACAATTAAATTATGTCATTTAAGACGCTTAAATTAATTATTCATCTTGATTAGTCCACGTAATTTGAGGAATACTTTTATTAGGTTTTTTAAAAATATTATTACTACTAGCACTGCGTCTTACTACCCATTCAGGCCATACGTGGTTACGCTAATGTGTAATGGTAGGGCGATTGTGGGATGAAATGGAGGACCTACAGTTTAACGTGGGATCCGAACCACGGTGAAGGCCTGGCATTCCCCACATTAACAATATGTCTTGTCAGAGTGAAGGAAGGGTTTGGTAATCAGATAAATCTGTGCCAGGACCGAGATTGAACCCCGGACCCCCAGCACAGAAGTCCGACACCTTACCACTAGATCACCAGGTCACAGTTTTTTTTATTAAATAAAATACAACTTTGACCAAATGTTCAAGGCCAAGGATGGACAAACCTGTATCTATGGAGGTGATCGATTTGACTCTTGCGCGTGTTTGTCAATCAAGTATTATCAGCGTTTATAAATTATATACTTTTAAAGAAGGTGCGTTTTATTAATTGATTAATTAATTCAAATAAAAATAAATAGTTCGACACAATCTTACAACTTTCTCATATTATGTATTATAGCTTCGAAGATAATATAAAAAATATGTGTTTTGAGTAAACTACTACGCTTAAGTATGTTTTATTCATAAAAACAAACACATCCTGTTAATCAAGATAGTCCCTCTCTTTCTTCTCTCTCTCTTTCTCTCTCTCTTCTCTTCTCTCTCTCTCTCTATAAATATAATATATATATATTATATACAAACTCTACAGACATTTTAAACCAAATTCCAAATTGTTAAAATATATTTAGTAAAATTGATTTTTTTTAAAAAGTCTCCAAATCGCCATTTTGAACTCAATCTTTAAGGTAATTAAAAAAATCTATAATTTAATCAATTGCAACTCTTAAATTAATTTATTTTAGGTAAATAAAGATACATAATAATTATCGATCATGTAATTAGAACACCCACCCCCACCTCCCAATAACATTAATGAACCAAATCGTTAAGGCTATTTTCAAAAAATGTACAAAAATTATTCATTAATTAACTACCATTACATTATTTTTAAAAATCATATAAATATTTATAACGCAAGTAATATTTCAAACTTTTGGAAAATTAGTCATCAGTAAACTACCTTTAAATAGTATTTTACCCCATAATCAACTATACATTGTTATTTTTCATTCTACACAATCTCCAGATATACATTTTGGACGAAATCGTTGCAGCTATTTTCGAAATATTTGGAATAAAAAAAAAACCAACAGTAAAACCCTTTAACGAATAGTTTCTAAAAATGGTTTATTATATAATGCTATTTTTCATGTCAAACAAATCCCAAATATGCATTTTAAACAAAATCTTTAAATCTATATTTGAAATAATTGGATTTTAAAAACACCTCATAAGTAAACTACCCTTAATTGAAGCGATTTGATTTTTTTTAAAGCACAGTTTTCTAGACTAGAAAATGCAAATCCACATTTTTTAGTTCTGTTCACAAATAAACTCAAATATTCGTCATAATATTGAAATAGATTTTCCAGGATCTTAACTTCGGAATTTCTTGGCAACGTAAAATGGTTGTATATACACAGATTTTTCAAGTCCATTCTTTGCAATGACCCTAAGGCTAGCTCATATGCCTATGCTGGTATCTAGTCTGAGGGCAGCTTAAGGTAAGGGACGTACACTATACATATTATAGTTAGAAGTATACTTATTAAACACTTGGAATTAAGATAAGTTTTCAATCTCTTGACGTTGAAAAGTTAATCTCTAAAATCCATGCTCCTACACGTTCTTTGATTATAGTGTTTCGGTAGTGTACTTAATTTGTATATATATAGACGATTTGAAAATATTTTATTTATATATCTGCTCGTGTAGTGCTCCTCAATTGTAAGACAAAAGGTTCAATCCAATTTTCATAAAAAGAACTTAATCTGACAACAAAAGTCAATAAATATAATTTCACTCATTCATACGTCAGGCTCATATCATTTTTGATAATGCCTAAAACAACACTAATAATCTAGTAAAATATGATCAATGTTGACAGTAAAGAAATATGTTTGTATTTTCTTGAAATCACTTTTCATAAAAAAAAAATTGACTGAACTTAAAGCAGCCTTCTCGGTCAATGCAAAAGTATAAATGGCTGTCGGGTATCACGGATTATAATTCAATGGTCTCTGTCGGTTTATGAAATCACTTCTCTTTTATAAGTTTTATTCAACCACCTTATATTGTGTCAGTAATAAAGAGTAGAAAGAATACTTTTAAACTTCTTATCTGAAAGTAAAGAGGAAATCTCACTTCTAGTTATCAAATACATACAAATTTTCAGCTGTGAATTTATATTTTAAAAAAATCACTTTATGTATGAGAAGAAAGTTAAAGCTAGATCCTCTTTTCATCAAGCCTATTCTCTTATCTCGGCAAATATGATTGAAAAGTCGTTTAAAATGAGCTAATGTCACATTTTAACACATTTATTTCTGTCAATAAAACTCATACCAAAGAGTTGTTAAGGATAAAGAACCCTGTTGGAATCTCTCGACTTTATTTTGGCTTGAACCATATTTTGAAATTACACATTGTATAATTACATATTTCGTTAGAGCTGAACGTCTGACCTGTAATAAATAACTTACTGGGGTGGACCTCTTAACGATGTGTGAATTCAACGTCATAGGCATCTAGGATTTTATGGCTATAGAATCAACAGTCATTATTGAAATATGTAAGGCTGGAAACACTTAGATCTCCACTAGAATCTAGAGAGCTCTGGTGAAGCTCACCTCGCCAGTGTGTGTGATGCAAGCCACCGTGTGAGGCGAGCGAGATTGTTTTGGGAATGTGCAGCAAATGCAGCGAGTGTTGTCACAACAGTCGACGCGCCGACAGGGACAAGGATACGGATGAGGCCGACTCTGAAGAAGTGGAGAGCTGCTCAGGTAATCCAACTGATTATCTTGGTAAAAGTTTTATGCTCAGACTGAGGTCACCTAAAGTGCAGTGCTTTACTAATTACAGGACGACACCTATCTAAATTCAATTGTAATTGGTCAGTTTCGCATATTATCCTGGCCCCATTCCATTTTTGTCTTCTTAGGGTTCGTCTTGTTTAGTTTAGGGTCACACTTGAGGCGTGCTAAGTATAACAATTAAACTGGCCCCTTACTGTTTGTCTATCCACGCAGTGTTTCTAAAAGTGTGGTCCTCAGACCACTTGTTGCCCGTGATATTCTATCAAGTGGCCCATAGGATCCCAGGAAGATTAGCAATAATAATTAATTAAGGATTGTTGGACATGATCACACATTAAGCAAAATATTAAATATCCAAACTATCTTCTAGTTTGTTCCTCGGCAGACACAAGCTATATAGAAAATGAAGTCTGTACCAACCTTAAATCAACAAATCTAAACAATTATTTATCAAAAGAAATTATGTTTAGAGTACTAGAAATAAACAACTATTAGTCTATTCATTAATTCAATGTAACTAAATTATATTTGTTTTCAACATTTAATTTAGTAAATTAGTTTGTCTTGTGCGTGTGTGTATGTGTGTGTGTATATATATATTATTTAAAAATATTGTTTTATATGCATAATTTTCAACCCTACTCCTACGACTTCCATTTGGGGCCCTCCTCACTAAAATTTTGAGAAACGCTGGACACTGCTGGTAAACCTACGAATAGTTTTTGGTTTATAGCTCTAAGAAAACATGCACAGTACTAAACACACATCAATCTCCCAACAAAATACTTATTAGATTGAATATGTATTGTGGTTATATGTGATCTGTTTTTAGTTCTCGTTAGAAATAGCGAAATATTTATATTAATCACTTAAACACTAATTTGACATTGTCTTCTCACCTGTTGAATTAAACGCTAAAGTCACAACATTGTGCTTGCCTACCAAAAATTGGATCGAGTATTTTTACTTTATCTTGACCCCTCAAAGAGAGAGTATTGTGATCGTCAAAAAAATCGAACTCGAGATTTTGATAAATGTCGACGTTTTATAACCCCTTGAATCCGTAAAAGTTATTTTTGGGGTTTCTTTATGTCTGTATCTCCGACTAGAGCTTAAACCATTTTACTGTTCGGGCTAAGACTTGATGTCTAGGGTTTTCATAAAGATACTCCGAGGGTTTTTGGATTTAGATATCTAACCCTAGTATTAAGAGTAGTTTACTGAAGGACAAAAAGAGAAAAATCGAATTTCTTAAAATTTGCTCAAACTATTATGACTAAATTTTGTATCAAAGTTAAACATTACAAACAAAATGGCACTTTTCGTTTTCCCGTTAAAAAGACTTTAAATATTTCTAAATTTGATCATATATCCGTAATTATTTGAGATACGAAATAACTTATAATTGTAATGTTGTGGTATTGTTTAATTTGACACATATTTTAATCTGGCATTAATTTTTATAAAACCAATATTTTTTTAGTTATAAGCAAACAAAAATATCTTTAACAGTGTTTATTATTATAACATTTATGTTCTTTAGTGGAGCATTTCTCCAGCAGTATATATTATTTCGTTTTATATAATATTCTACTAGTGTTTGGAGAATGTCTATATTTCATTATTAAAGAGAGTCTATGTTGTGCACCGTACCATTCATTTACAACCGTGTTCGACACCTTTTACCAGTCAGTATTCCTTCTGCCTATGAGTCAAGGATAAAGTTAATTTATTTATATTGTTTATCTAAAGCAGGGTTGGAAAACTCATGACCCACGGGCCGCATCTGGTTCGCAAAAATCTATTTGACTGACACGCTTTGTCTTATATACTTTGATATCACTATCCGGCCTGTGGTCTTATACTTACACAAATTAACCTTATTTTGATTTTAGTGCACACATAATTTTGAATTGTAAAAAAAAAAAACTCTTAGAAACATTTCAAACTCTATTTATCTATGGCATGGAGTATTTAAGTTTCCAAAACACTTATTTTGCAAAATATTGCAGTTATTTTTATTTTTATCCTCATTTCAATACTAGTCCTGGCTATTCGCATTTAATATTACACTAGTTTAGTTGGAATGAAAAAGTTAGAGTTAAGACTTGAGAGGAAATGTAGCCTCATTCTGGTAGAGGGAGGGTGAGAAACCATTTAGAAAACACCATCCTCTGTTTGTGATTTGACCCCAGACCTTGAAGCTTGGGACATGCAATCACTGGCATGGATTTGTCGACAACTTCTAGAAGCTATAAAAGAGTTATTAATAACTCTTTTATAGCTTCTAGAAGTTGTATTTACACTCGGAAAATATATTCTATTGCTCGGTCAGTAAGTTGTTGACATATCGCCTGTTTTCCAGGAATGTAAAACACAGAATATACAAAACAATAGTTTTACTGGTTGTTCTCTATGGGTGTGAAACGTGGTCTCTTACCTTAAATGATGAAAATAAATTTTGGGTGTTCGAAAACAAGGTGCTTAGGAAGATATTAGGTCCAAAAGGGATGAGGATGTTAGAGAGTGTAGGTTTCCTAATAAGTTAATACACTGTACTTATGAGAATATATTGTTAGGATGATCAAATCTTGTAGAATACTGTGAGCAAGACATGCAGCGTGAATGGGAGAATCTATAACCATGTTCATGTAACTGACTGGTAAACCCAATGGGAAGAGACAATTGGGCGGACCTTGACGAAAATGGGAGTATGACAATAGAATGGTCCTGAAAGAGAGGGTGTATTCAGGGGAACTAAATATAACTATCTCAAGATAAGGAAAGGGTGTAATGAAGGGGACTGAATATAACTAGCTCAATATAGGGATATGGTGCAATAAGGTGGACTGGATAGAAGTAGCTCTAGGTAGGGTTAATGAGTTGGAATGTATAGAACTAGCTCAAGATAGGTTTGGGGCGTAATTAGGTGTACTGGATGGAAATAGCTCAAGATAGGGATAGGGTGTAATGAGTTTGACTGTATAGAACTATCTCAGGATAGGGATTAGGGTCTAATGAGACTGACTAGATAGAACTAGCTCAAGAAAGGGATAGGTAGTATACTTTTATAAGTGCATCAATTAACTTTATGGTTCCTAATGACATAGAGTAAGTAAGAAGTTTTATTTAAAAAGCGTTTGAGAACCAATAAAAACACAACTGAAAGCACTTTTAATATAAACAGATATTATTTACACAAGACCAAATGTAGTTTAGTTAAAGGCCATCAATTTTATTTAACGACGTGACATGCGTGATTGGTTCTTCCAAATCATTAAAGAAAACTTTTTGTTTCTTTTTAAAACAAAGGACCATTCATTTATATTAATTCAATCCTTAAATATATAAGGTGAATGTTATTTAAAATGTCTGTGAGAAAAACTTCAAACGTTTCACAAGAAGAGCACTTGTAAATGTTGCTAATTAGCCGGTTTTAAAATCATACTTTTCCTCATTACCTCCTCATTACCTTTCCATAGCTTGTAGGTGAAATGTCGTTGACACTTTTTTTTTTTTTGGCATGGGTTTATATATAAAGAAAAATCTCGAAATAACATTTCGCTTGTGCCAACTACATCACACATTGTGGACTATTTGAAATGTGTGCCGATAGATGGCACTTCACGCCCAATGAGGTCAGAGGTGTAATGCAGAAGGATAGGTCAGTGATGTATGGACTATGGATTGTTGAACAGCTCAGAGCTGACCTTTACGCCCCGCTAGGTTTAACAGTGTCGGACGAAAAGTTTATCGACTGCCCAGTGGCCCAGTGTGTTAGTATGTTTATAAGTGTGTTCTAGACTGTTTCATTGGCCCTACAATATTGTTGATCAATTTACTCATTAATATATGTTTAACTTATCCTCACTGTGTTTTCTTTACAAGTGGATTAGTCTTATTTTGTAAAAAAAAAAAAAGTAGGGTAGTAACGGAGTACCAAAGCTAGATTAGTGGAATTTTCTCAGCCAGTGAGATGACGTGACCGTTTAGTGACGTATTGCTACTAATTTGTGTCGGGGAAATATACTTAGTGATAACTAGAGGATACATGCTTTTGTGAAAAAATGTGGTGTGTAATTATGCTTATTAAAATACATGCTATTATTCATCAAAGAGCACCTTAAGAAACGCGAGAGAATTGTAGTATTATCTTCGATTGAATACAATAATATAAGGTAAATAATTTTTTAAAAAAAAAGCTACAAACGGACACAACTAACAGTTAAATGATTTATATCGGTGGTCACGATGTCCAAGGCGTTAACCACGTATGGTCAAGTTTACTGTCAACAGGGTGGTCAAGGTTCACATCTCTTCCAGCTGTTATTAGTGGAGTTTCCCCCCTAAATGGCTTTACAAGCTCATTCCTTGCAGATGCAACTACGTTTATTTTAAATTCGCCAATTTGATAAAGACACTGGATCATGGGTATCGAGCCTGACACCCTTGGCTTAGCGCGCCAATGTTCTGCCACAGAGTTGACTAGAATGCGTCCATTGCTCAGGATTATTCCTCCCTCATATAGCTCACGTCCATCACAGACTCTGCCTTAAGCTATAAATGAATAATGTCCTCCATCAAGGAATGAGTCTTGGATAGCTCACTGGTAGTGGTATGGCTGTATGAATGTAGTTCTATGGCCTTCTATAGCTGTCAGAGCCTTACCATTCTCTCCAGCAATCCTACTATAGTTTAGTTTTTTCAAAACTTTTTACTGACTATTATTTTACGTAATTTAACAGGGAAAACATTCCCCCATCATTGGTACTAAGACACCCCCAATCTTTTATGCAAACGAACCCAAGAGTGGAGAATAAGGGCTGGGGAGGATAGCCCGTCATACCAACATAGTCCATGATACCAACTATTGGCATCCAAAATGCGTTGAACTCCATATCACCATGATATAATTTGTCTTTAAACAATAAAACTAAGATGCCGCTTCAGTGGCCTGTAACATTAGCAATAATAGCTAATGCTACATTCGTTCTACCAGCCCCAAAATTCAATGATCATAGACATCCTGTAATTCCATAAATGTACAAAACTTTCTATGTCTACAATATGTGTTTTACATACTCATTGTATCATCTGGCTTAGCACGAGTCCCATGACCAACCTGATCACACCAAAGTTAATGATGAAGAGAAGACAGTCAAGCGATGAACGATTTTACAACAAGATATTTAAATAGGAAGATCCAGAAATGCGCTGATTGGCCCTGCCGGCCGACAAATGGATCACTCACAATCTTGAACTGCCTACCCGCCAGGTGTCCGGTCTACGTGACTTGGTGAACGTTCCATGTTTTAACAGCCAACTCACCAGTTGTACGGCCCACGTGACCTGGGAATGTGCCCTGGTATGGACAATTATACCTGACACTTCCACGAGAAGTCCTGGTCTGTACTTGGACATAACCGCTCCAGGATGGCAATAATTAAACTCTATTTATTTTATTAAACATTTAGAATTTAAACGAACTTTAAACGGATTTGGTGTTTGAAATCTTTGTTAATAATGGGATTATAATCGTTCATTGTAGGCTTAGTAAGTTCTCATTAGAAGATTTATTTTTGAAAGTAGACTTGTTTTATGAAATACTTAATGTTTCTCTTTGTAATTTTTGTAATGTTAAATAGGTAGCCAGCCACTTTATGATTCTTTTTCTAGCGTGGAATATTTAGTTTAAATATAAATTGTTGTTGCCCTTGTGGTTACCAATAATTGTTTGAACTTAAACATTTGATAATATTTCTTTTATAGGTAATATTTTATAGACGTATTTTCTTTAAAGAAATTATTAAAGTAATTAATTTTGGTTGGTTTATAAGTTATAACTTTAACATTTTACCGATTCGTTTAGTGAGAAATAACTAGTATTATATTGTAGTATTGCTTTGGTTTCTATTATAATGTTAAATATTAACAAGTCTGAATCTTCTCGATTACTTCAAAAGTTGTGGAAGTAATAGTCCCACAGAAGTTTAAGTTATGTTGGGAAGTCAAACCTTTGTGCATTTTACAAATATCAGAATTGATATGTTAATTTACTTTGAGATTGTGAAATATATTCTCAAATGTACTGCGCAAGCGCAGTCTCTGCCATATTTATGTTTTTCAACATTATTCAGTTTGCCTTGTGAGGCCATTTATTATTATTTACCTCTTTGATTTTCCTTGTAAAAAAATTCATATTTTCTTAAACTTGCAAATGTTCCTATTTTTTGTCATAATAAATTCCTTATAGTTTCCGTCCACCCTCTTTCAGGCTATTGTGGCCTCTAGTTATTAGAAGTGGAGGTGGAGAACAGCACAGGCCGAGTGGCATAGGGCGTCACTCTCGTGTTATAGTGGCCTGCCGATGACGGAGAGATCAGGAATCGAATCCTTGTCGGATCTACTGAGGGTGTTTTTCCTAAATAGTTTCCCACTCTTCTTTCACTCTAAAGTTTATATTACCTATTATATACTTTATTCCTCATCTCTACCACACTAGACTAATTAGCTATAATAATATTAATTATAATAATAATAGCCTGAACAGGTAGTAAGACGTGGTGCTAAATTAACTAGATTCTAGATTAGCAACCCGCTTCGATGGTCGCATGGTCTAGGGTGCTACTCTCGCAGTGGACTAGACTGCCTATGACGGGGAGATTGAGGTTAAAATCTCGGTCGGGTGTACTGGGGTTTTTTGTTCCAAAATTGTTTTACACTCTCCCTTGAAAATGCGAATTCTTTTCCTATAAATATAATCCTCATTATCCCTAAAATCATTAGCATAGTTAGTACATAGGCGTATAACCCGAGCGTATAATTAGACTTGATGCTAAACAAAATTGAATTAACATGCCTTTCCTCTGTCCGTAACCTTATAGCAGAGATTTTTTCTTTTTCACAAGCATTCATTGAATTAGAAACTTCTCTATTTTTACCATTCCACATGTTAATAGTTTGGCTGACCTGGCAAGGTGACGTCGTAGGTCCGAGCAGTTAAGAGGATATCCGAAGATTTACTGTTATAAAATCTAGCTCTACTTCCTTTTTGCCCTGAACAAAAAGGAGACCGTCTTTTTATCGCTATTTTGCTTTCATTAGCAAAAAAAAAAAAACTCTTCTCTTAAACCTTTTACTTCTATGGACATAAGATAAAATGTAAAAGAATTTTTGACTTAAAGAACTTTTAAATTGGTTGGTGAATACATTTTGAACAAAAATTTAGCGAAGATAACATCCGAACATTTTCTAAAAATTCCCTAAAAATTTGGTTGTTTTAGATTTATAGATGTGTCCAAATGGTTAATATAGATTATTACATTAGTAATAAAAACAATATTTGTTACATTTTCCATACAGAGGCCTTGACACACGACTTAAAAGCTGACCTAACATAGTACAACACACACTATGCAATTCAAATGTGGGTACATTTTCTCTTAACTCTACCTCACTTGTTCTTACCATATTTGTTTGAATGAATGCAGGTATCTTGGACAGGTCGTAACACCCAGTGTAAAATAAAATAAAATAAGAATACCAAAGGTAAGATTATTTGTTTATTATTATTATTATTAGCACCGCGTCTTACTACCCGTTCGGGTTATACGCACTTACGCTAATGTGTAATGGTATGGTGATTGTGAGATGAAATGAATGACCTACAGTTTAACGTGGAATCCGAACCACGGTGGAGACTTGGCATTCCTCACATTCACAAGATGTCTTGTCAGAGGTGAAGGAAGGGTTTGGTAATCAGATAAATATTTGCCGGGACCAAGGATTGAACCCCGGCCGCCAGCATAGAAGTCTGACACCTTACCCCTAGACCACCAGGTCACCTATTATTTGTTTAAACTGTAATGAAACTAAACAAAACACTCTACAGTTGTCGTGTGACAATAGCTCGGTCATTATTATTATTATTATTATTATTATTATTATTATTAGCACCACGTCTTACTACCCGTTCGGGTTATACGCACTTACGCTCATGTGTAATGGTAGGGTGATTGTGAGATGAAATGGAGGACCTACATTTTAACGTGGAGTCCGAACCACGGTGGAGGTCTGGCATTCCACACATTCACAAGATGTGATTAACACACGTCTTGTCAGAGGTGAATGAAGGGTTTGGAAATCAGATAAATCTGTGCCGGGACCGAGGATTGAACCCCGGACCCCCAGCACAGAAGTCTGACACCTTACCCCTAGACCACCAGGTCACCCTAGGTCAATATTAATCAACAATAATATCCTTAGTAAATATGACTTTTTTCTTGCAAACAGACAACCATTTTTATTTTCCCCTTTATGGCCACCTTCGGAATCTATTATGGTGTGTTGACTAGTCAAATGGTGATCAATGGAAACACTTCATTCACGAGAAGTTCAATGGAAATAGATTATAAAGATGTATAATCACGCAAATCCTGTGATGTTTAATAATCCATATTGACCTAAAGTCTGATTTTCATTGAGAGGCCGTTATTTTAAAATTGAAAACTCACATCCTATTGTATTTATATTTAATCCATTTAATGAGAAATTATAGAGTAATCCATAACTGTTTTAGATTAACTTTAAATCATCATCTTCTTGGTCGAATGGTCTAACTCACAGTTAGGTGGTCACTTTCACGTTAGATGGGCCCGTAGATGACAGGGAGAGTAAGGTTCGAATACTTGTCAGATATACTGAAGGTGGGGTTTTCTAAATGGTTTCCCACTCAACCATCAATCTAAATATTGTAGATGATGTAAAGTGCCTCATCCACACTCTCACCGAGACGACCTGGACGAGACATTCGGCGAGATTGTACGAGCCTAGTGAGGATGAGAGTTACTCTCTAGGCTCTCACCGAGACGACCCGGACGAGACATTCGGTGAGATTGTGCGAGCCTAGTGAGGATGAGAGTTACTCTCTAGGCTCTCACCGAGACGACCCGGACGAGACATTCGGTGAGATTGTGCGAGCCTAGTGAGGATGAGCGTTACTCTCTAGGCTCTCACCGAGACGACCGGACGAGACATTCGGTGAGATTGTGCGAGCCTAGTGAGGATGAGAGTTTCTCTCTACTACACTTTCGCCGAGACGACCCGGACGAGACATTCGGTGAGACTGTACGAGCCTACAGTAGCCCCATGGCTTCTTTGGTGCTGACTGACAGCTCACAGCTGACAGCTAAAAGCTTTGAAAAGTTACCAGACCAAATTATGTATCCCTACCCGAACCAGATTATCTGCAAAAACATGTGTTAATCAGCTGTCACTTCTGATGATCAAAATGTAGGTATATACCTAAATGTTGACTGTCAGAAGTCAGCTGTGAGCTGTCAGTCAGCACCAAAGAAGCCATGGGGCTACTGTAGTGAGGATGAGAGCTACTCTCTACACTCTCGCCGAGACGACCCGGACGAGACATTCGGCGAGACTGTACGAGCCGAGTGAGGATGAGAGTTTCTCTCTACTACACTTTCACCGAGACGACTCGGATGAGACATTCGGTGATATTGTACGAGCCTAGTGAGGATGAGAGCTACTCTCTACACTTTTGCCGAGACGACCCGGACGAGTCAATCGGCGTCGTGCAGTCGTTATTTTGATGTGTATGATGGATGTCGAACTTGCTATATAACATCAACTTACGCGAACCTCCACATCGTTCAATCTCAACTTATCTTAGAACCGATGTTTCAATATCGAATTAAACCACTGGTTAACTAAGCTGAGGTTTCATATAACCCCGAGTTAAAACTTCCGGTTAACGTAGTTTACTGTTTGAATGGCTTTCTCTGTGGAGTTTAGTTGACTTAGGAGTTAATTTGTTGGATGCAGAGGTTGGCAGTATATTTTTACTCAAATGTCACTTAAACAAAAATGTATGTTAGTGGAAATGGGAATAAATGAATGTTGAAATGCGTTAATATTTAATATCTAATTTAATTTTAAATACATTTGCGAGTCTTTCGCATGTTTCAGACAAATTTTAATAATATATTATATACTAATATTCCCTCCAAAAACTATTACATTATTTTTAAATCTACTTAATAGGTTTAATTGTTTATTTTTTCCTGCTTAAGAATAAACTAGTGTTTAAATTAGGGGTGGAGGGTGCGAAAAAACAAGTACATATAAAGGCAGGTTTACACGCTACGATAAATGCTAGCAATTTATCGTTACGATCGAATTGTTACGATTTATCGTTGCGTGTAAACTTGCCCTAAGGTACCTTTTTATATGAATTGGTAAATAAATAATAATATAACGTCATCCTTCTACTCAGAAGGATATTTAGAATCGATTTAAGCTTAAACCAAAATTAATATAATTATTTTTTATAATAAACAATTATATCAAAACTCACCTAAGTCACGGGGTATTGCCATATCGCTGAGCGGGATCTTAATATTTCAAGAAAAACGTGTTAATAATGCTTGAAATATTAGGTTTTGACAGTTTGGAATAGTTTATGATAATAAAAAGGATTTCTAATTGAAAATTATAATACTTTAATAACCCGATAATTCCCGTTTAACTTAAACCTAGATATTTCAAATAAAATTTAGAACATCAGTTTAATATCTACGTTTCTATATGGTTTTGATGAGTTGTTTAAATGTTGCAAACACAAATAGGTTTTCGAATAATTATAATATGAGTAAGGTATCATTTTATTCTCCGTATCCTTGCGAGGGAAATTATTGTGTACAATAATTTATTACTTGCTAATTTGTATAAATAAAAGTGGCTTATATACACAGAATTACAAGTTACCACAGCGGTTTGTGAATGTTTTTTTCAACGACTGGGTTCAGGTTTTAAGTGAAACTTTAACAAGTGTAGGCTATGTAATACAACTGGAACTTGGCCTTTATGAAGCGTTAGAAAAAGGAATAAAAAATTCTAGTAAAATTTGTTTTTCTACTGAATCATTATTTTATGTGTTAGTGATGATTTGTTTAAACCACTAGGCCTACTTTATTTATTTTTAAATAAGCACCAGATGGGTGTGAAAAATTTTTCCTCAATATCTGGGTTCAGTTTTCAAGTGAAACTTTAATTATGATACCACAGTATAGCTATTTAATATGCCTAAGCCATCATGGAAAACATTGTCAATTCTGTACCAAAACTATTACACTAATAAGTAGGCCCCTAGAGTAAAATTAGTACAGAAAAAAGGGAAATATTTTACACTACAGAGCATAGGCGTGACAATTAGTTGCAAGAAAGTCCTACATAGCAACTAAGATTTTAGTTTTTAAACACTAGTCTACCACAGCTGTGCGTGAATAATTTTTTCTCAACGAATAGGTTCATGGTTCAAGTGAAACTTCAATAACTGTAAGTTAAGGGACAAATATGCCTAGATCTTTGCTCGAAAAAGGAATTAAAAATGCGAGTAAAAGTTGTTTTTCCACATAACTATACAATTTTTAAATAAATAAAGCCTTGTAAAGGACCATTTTTCAATTGATATGACAGGCTGCCAAAATATAGGCTAGGCCTTCTTATATTCCTTTGGCGAAACTATTCAATCATCAAATAATATTGCATTATTGGTTTAATACTAACGATTACCATAAGTCTATATATTTTTCATTTATTCATTTTATAACTCTAATAGCTAGGCTCTCATTTGTTATCTTTCAAAACTATCTTAAATAATCTCTCGCAAATCAGGGGCAATAGTTTTCGTAAGTCTAAAACTATTTTTTTTATCTAGCTCAACAAAATCACATTGGAACTAAATCCAACAACACACATTGGAATGTTTTGAACAGTCAGCTGACAGAGTGGTGGCCATGTTGTTCTCTACGGTAATTAACTTGAGGTTTACTCACTAACTTTCACACATTCTTCGAGTCAATGAAATCTGAAGCTTAAGCTCAGGTTATGTGCTAATTTAACATTGAAACGGGTAATAAACATTTTAAGCTGAGGTTATAATTTAATCTCGACAAAACCCCAGACATTGACCCTTAGTGGTACATATGTTTCGGTTCACACAAAATGGGCTCGCCTTGGTATAATTCCAAGAATTGGATTGTTTTATCATTTTTTCCAGTCACTCATGTTTCGCAAAATAATTTACTAAGCCAAAAATTAAAAGAAATCAAAGTTAAAATTAACAAAAATTAAATAAATTAAATCCGATGACGCACCAAGTGTCAACATTCCGGATTCTGACTTCGCGTTGACTGGACGAGAGTGTGGCGGTACTCGCGTCTCGCGCCCTTTGACACGGACACAAAAGACCGACACGGACCCGTGAGAAGACGTGGCGAGGAAAGGCGAGGCGAGGTGAGGTAAGGTAAGAGCATCGACTTATTGCACTCGGGTTTCCTCGGGTCATCTCGGTGAGTGTGTGGATGAAGTATAACCGTCTTCCTTCCTCACCTCTACCTCATTAGAGTAAAAATATATGCGTACACCCTAAACAAGTAAAACGCACTGATTTTTTTTAAATACCAGTAGAATGATAATCAATTTTGTAAAAAAAGGAAGTTTAAATTATTGTATTTTCTAAAATGCTTTTTCTTTGAAAATTGGATTTTACAACCAAAACTTCCTTTGCTCACCGCTCGCAACGAGCCCACGAGTTACCGGCTGGGACACTGGTCAACTTGTTATTTTCTTTCTGCCCCCCCCCCCCCCCCCAGTGCCTCTGTAATGCATAGCTCCCACTTTGCCCCGTCTAGCGTCAGCTCCATCTGTTGTTCCTCAGATACCAACTTCGGTTCTACCACAAGCGGTATTTGATCAAGTCGCTAAAACATCATTAGAGCACTCGGGGCTCATTAAGGATGGGCGTAACTTTGTTGTTTCAACAGAACCTCCGCTTAAATAGAGAGGGGGAAGCCTAAATGGAGGATAGAAGTTGTATTAGAATTAAAAGATTCAATATCAAGGACTTGCTGTTATTATTATTATTATTATTTATTATTATTATTATTATTATTATCATCAGCAGCAGCACCGCTTCTTACTACCCGTTCGGTGTATACTCACGTTAATGTGTAATGGTAGGGTGATTGTGAGATGAAATGAAGAACCTACAGTTTAACGTGGGATCCGAACCACGGTGAAGGCCAGGCATTCCACACATTCACAATTTGTGATTAATACACGTCTTGTCAGAGGTGAAGAAAGGGTTTGGTAATAAGATAAATCCGTGCCCGAACCGAGGATTGAACCAAGAACTAATTAATTGTAGCTTGTCACACATTCTATTATGATCGGTTTTTTTTTGTCACCGCGTCTTACTACTCGTTAATGTTATACAAATATGTACTAATTAAGCTAATGTTTAAGGATTAGGGAAGTTAAATTTAGAGAAAGTGTACCCACATTTGCTTTGGAAGGAGATTGGAAAAAATTTAAGAAAACACCTCAATACACCAGATCAGGATTCGAACCTCGATTCTCCCGTCATCCGACCAGATAATACAACACGGTGCACAAACAAACTTTTAATTCCTTTAATTGTATTACTTTTAAATAAAAATAACTTATTTTCTAAAATATTAATTTTACCAAACATCTGGTAAACATTACCAAACCCTTCCTTCACCTCTGACAAGACATCTTGTGAATGTGGGGAATGCCAGGCCTTCACCGTGGTTCGGATTCCACGTTAAACTGTAGGTCCTCCATTTCATCTCACAATCACCCTACCATTACACATTAGCGTGAGTGCATATAACCCGAACGGGTAGTAAGACGCGGTGCCAATAATAATAATAATAATAATAATTCCCACGTTGTAGTCTCTTTTTTATTTGATCATTGAAAATGACTGCTTGTGAGCAATAAAGCAATATGTAAAACCATTTAAAAAACATAGAGCAGAAGTTCTGTGCACTTGGCTTAGTAAAAACATTTAAAAAAATGGAATACCGTAAACTATCTGTAAAACATTTAATAATATAAAAAATAACTTTATCATATTATGTTGATTGTCAGCAGCTGGCGACATTAAAAAAATACATGATCAATATAATAAACAAAAAAAAAACATCATTCATTACTATCAATCAGGAAAATTTTACAAATATTGACTTAAGCACCTGTAAAGTCAGGGAATTTTTTTAAATAACTTTAGTTGCCACTATTTAACTAATTTAATGGGGTAGGAATGAGGAAGGAAACATTTTAAAGGTAATATACCGACATTTGTGTGAAACCATTTAGGGGAAACCTCTTTCATCAGACCCAACCGGAATTCTAACCGACCCATCCGGCATTCTAACCTCGAGCTCCCTGTCGTAAGCAGGTCAGTGAAGCCAAAGCTATTCGGCCACTGAAGCGAGCGAGTAGTTTGCAAATAATGGTTTTGTCTGTTAAATATGTTTCTCTTCATTTTTTGTGTTCATAGAATACAAACTTTTTTTTATATACGGAGTCAAACTTTGTTACCATGGTTATAATGAAATGAAACTCCCTTTTATAAATATATCTCGAATTCTGTTTACTGCCCGACTTCATGGAAGAGGAGATATTTAACATCACATTACTTATTATGTCTTTAGTTACGTATGACGGCTTGACATAGTAGACTGCGAGACTAATGGACCAGTAAACACAACTTTATTGATGAATTGCTCAAATCAGAGAGACATTATATTTTGTACTCTCACTTCGTAAAAAACACACACAAAAAGTTAGTTTATCAAGCATATACGAACAGGAAAACCTCACTAACCCATCACTAGTAGGTGCAGGCGTAGTTTGAGCTTTCCCGAATAGTATTCACGTTGATTGTAATGATTTTAAAACATAAGACTCGTCCCAAAAGCGAGTCGGAGCTCAGTTTCTATATTTAAAAAAAAAACAGCTTACGGTCATGAACAACAGATTATAGGCTAGATTTCTCGTTTGGAGAAGGAATTTTTAATATTTCAGTAAGTTAACTTCTAAAAGATTTAACCAAAAACTTTAATTATTCATTAAATGAACGTAGGTGTTGTAAAATGTAAATATAATTAATTGTTTTTATTTTAGCCATCTGGTGTGTGTGTGTGTGTGTGTGTGTGCGCGCGTGCATATGAGTATTGTAATTAAAAATTCTCTTTTGAAGATCGTGCAAATAAACCACGGGGTGTCAAGGTAGTATAGGTACTTCATAAAAGTGGTAAAATTGGTATATATTTTTTTAAAGTTCAAAACATGTATTTATTTTGTTTAAATTAAAAAATATTTATGTAAAGCCAAGTTATTATTATACTTTAATCCGTAATAATAAAATAATGGTAATATTGTTATAGAATATATCCTACCTTCACAACTCCTTTAAAAACGGGTACAGCACTGTGAAACAGTTTTCGAATCGAATTAGATAAATTGTTATATAAACAAGAACATTCAAATAACCCGAATGGGTAGGCATGCAAGCATAGACGCCAAGCTCGTGTGATCTAGTTTGCCGATGACCAGGATGTTGGAGTTGCGTCCTAAATTTGCCTACTTTTTCAGGGTTCTATTTAATCATTTTCTGTAAATTAAGTTTATTTAGTTTTGTATCTTAAATCATAAATTCAAACTAAAGTCCGTTCACCATAGGAATTATTTTCTGAAAGGCCTTTTTCCCTACCAGAAATCTGTTTTATAGTAGGATATTGGTAAGAAAAAAGACCTTTCATAGAATAATTCCTACCGCGAATGGCGTTTATTTATTTTGGTGTTGATTGTAACAATTGCTCCTCGTAATAGAAGCCACTGTTGTTAGGGTACTTACGTATATACCTTAAACTTGGGCTATTTTTAAGTTATCTTACGGTTTTTCCTGTAGATAGGGTATATTTAGTATTATTTAGTAGATAGTATTTATCTTGATGTTCGTTGTAGCGATGTCTCCGCATAAGCGATCAAATCTCGATGCAAGGACTTTAAAAAGATTTAGACAATGTAAGAGCATAAAATGTAAGGTTTGTTCTGGCAGGAAGTTAGCCCACGCTGATACATTTCCTTGGTAGTCAAAAGTATTGGGTTGCCTTCCTGTTGAGAACAGCCTCTAGCTCATATAGCTTCATCCTGTTACGAGTGAATACTGGCGATGAATGGACCTTGGACTCGTGAGAACTGGGCTCGACTTGTGATGTGTGTGAGAAGAACACACAGAGGTTTTGTTTGGCAGCGGTGCTGTAAGGATGGGTAGTCGACTCGCTGATAGATAATGAACGAGTTAACATGTGGTCTAGTGGATTCACCCCGGCCGGTGAGTTGATCCCGGGTCCTTAAGTAGTGTCACGGGTTCCGTTATCGTGAGTGTTCCCTCGTCACGGGGAATTTCATAATATCGATGTAGTAGCGTAGTAACTGGTTGGAGAAATAAACCGATCGTTGGGATGAAACTTGCTAGCCTCATTCCCCACATACCATCAATCCCAACCCCTACCGCTCGGGGTCCATCCTGCACATGTAACAACCCCTAGGGTGTCCCGGTAGTTAGTAGTTTGGGTTGGCTACCAGGCACCCAAAATAAAGGGGGAAGTTACAACAATTTATTTTGTTTCTTTATTATAGGTATTCGTTCATGTTTGGCATCGTCGACATTTAAAACATTTCCCTCGCATTATTAGTGTCTGAATATTTTTTTTAGTAGCTTTGGACGATTCACTAGAATTTTTTTTTAAATTACCTAACTTAAATGTGATTGAAACCACGATCAAACCACTAGTGTTGAATAAAAAAAAAACACTGTGTGGTGTTGTTTTTGTTTGTAATGAACTCACTTTATACATCACGGTTAAAAAAAAAAATCTAGCTAGGCTCGCAAAACTCATTTGTAAATCTTATTTATGTATTTTGTTTGAAGCTCATATTTTAAAAATAAACTGTAAATAGTCTCTCTCTTCCCTTCATTTTAATTTACAAAGTATAGCTTTTAGCTTTTAAATATATGTGTTTTACTACAGCCGCTCACATGTTTACTTCCCCAGATGCTCTTTCTCACATCACATTGAGGGTCGGATTATCAAAGGTAAATAGACAGCCACGAAGTTAAAAGGCATCCAACTATAGGCCTATATTAAGTTTATTGGCTGCCCCCTTTTTGCCCCCTTCTACCCTCTCAGTGGTTAAACCACTGAGTACAAATATGTTAGTTGTTATTTTAGTATTTCGTTTGAAGATACGATTCACGGTAGAGGGACTATATTAAACATGAACTCATGAATAGACTGGCGAAGTTTTCCTAAAAACTCTCTTTTTTTTTCTCCCCCTTTTTTTTTGGCGAAAGTATTTACTAACGTGTACGTTTAAAATCAGGGGCTGCCAACTTTTTCTTCTAACGTAACTAGAGATATGGTATCGAAAGAAAAGTATCGATACTGTGCTCATTAAAAATATCGATACTGTGCTAATATCGAAAAAAAAAGTATCGATAACAGTAAGTATCACTATCGAAATTTTAGTCTGGAAGAATATATTTTCTTCTCTAGTTATAATAGTCTCAACTTTTGCATCATAATTATATTTTTATATTTATTTAAACACTGAACATTATAATGGTTTTTAATAATCTAAATTTTTTTTTACAAGATACACTTTTTAGAGGTGTCATTTTTTAACCACATTCGTCGTTTATATATGTACTCTATCAAGATAAATTATTAACTATTGACAAATAATAGAAGAATAGATGCTTTCCCCTGCTTTATCTGCTTAATCAACGCTCATAAACTTTTCTGCTTCGTCTGCTTGGGGCATCCTTTATTTGATTGCGTTCATTGATTTCTACAAAAACTTATTTTGTTTAGTTTGTGATGGCCGTGCTCATTGTTAAAGGAAGGGGTAGTAGACTGGTCGCTACTCACCCCGTCAGTCATCGGGCTGTATTTATAAAGATGAAAGAACAGCAATGAATTATGATAAGCTAAAAGAAATTGAATGCTAGAGATGCATAAAATGAGTGAGAATTGAAACGATGTCATTTCTTCTTTCTCCACAGTCCACTCTAGTAAGAATTTAATCCCAACTTGAGTAAAGATAACAAAAAGTTGTTTCTTTCTATAACAATCATATACCGGAGTGTGAGTACTAATATCATTAAAAGTATCGAGTAAAATACTAGTATCGAAAGGTAAATATCGATATTAGGAAAGTATCGATACTTTTTTCACATCCCTAAGCGTACCACTCTTTTATACTGATAATCTTTAGTATTATTTCACCCCAAAACCTTTTTATAATAAAAATACCCCTGGCCAAGAAACAACTGTGCTTTGTTATTTACTCAAAAGCATAAAAATTATTATGTTACTTTTAACTGAGAGGAAAACACTTAATTTTTGATCCATATTAAAAACATTTATTATGAAGAAAGTTGGTTAGCTTCTTAATGCGGAAGTAATAAGGTTTTAATAAAGAACTGACATATATTTTTCAAAAGTGTGGCCTGAGGTAATTGATATTAATTAATTGCGTAAGTTTTTGGTTGGTAGAATCCAGGATCGTATAGTGCGTAAAGGAAATAGTATAATACTTGTGTGATCAAGACTTGAAGCTGACAAGAGATATAGTACAGAGAGAATATATAGTTTGTGTGATCAAGACTTGATGCTGAACATGAAGTTTATAGTCAGAAAGGAAACATATTATTTGTATAGTGTATTATTTGAAACAAAACAAAACATTGGTTGAGGTCTAGTCGTGATATCCTCTATCAGAGAAGTGTACCCCACTATAAACGGCTATCGCGTGGAGAAATAACTCCTTTTTTGTTTCTAGCACATGACCAGTCTTCTCCCCATTCATCTTTGTCTTTCTGAGTCCCTCTATACTTTGTATCCCCATGCAGTGGAACGTCTCTTTATTTCTCCCTCCCTCTTACTTTATTTTCAAATCTTGTTCATTTATTTGACTCTTTGTCTTCCTCGTATTTTACTTTCGTATATTCTTCACAGCCCCCTCATATTCTATCTTATGAGAGAGATTTTTTTCCGCCCTCCTTAAACTCGGTTCACATGATACAACTCCTTATAAATAAAGTTGTGCAGGAAATTTTATGTCTTGGTTTCATTGATTGCAATGTTTTCAGCACTGCAATAGTAAATTAATCGCATTTTATGGAATAAAAAAGATATTGAATAAATCAATGATAAAAATATTGAGTTTATTATTTATATTTATTGTAATACAAATTTAAATCGTAACGGTTTTTATTAATAATTTGATGCCTATAAATACGTTATCATATATTAAATCAGTTCACGTTGGCAGGTAGGGTTATCTATTATTAACAATGCAAAAGCTGTAAAAAAAAATGGCCGATATAGATTGTATTATATTCCCTGAAATTGTATTCAATATTATTATTAGCACCGCGTCTTACTACCCGTTCGGGTTATACGCACTTACGCTAATGTATAATGGTAGGGTGATTGTGAGATGAAATGAAGGACCTACAGTTTAACGTGGAATCCGAACCATGGTGAGGCCTGGCATTACCCACATTCACAAGATGATTAATACACATCTTGTCAGAGGTGAAGGAAGGGTTTGGCAATCAGATAAATCTTTGCCGGGACCGAGGATTGAACCCCGGCCGCCAGCATAGAAGTCTGACACCTTACCCCTAGACCACCAGGTCACCCCTGTATTCAATAAGTAGTGCAAATCAGCTCTTAGGCTACAATATCTTGTAAAGCGTGTTGTGCAATAAGTTTTGTCGTGTGTACCGGGCTTTAGTTTTTGCTTTTTCTGTGCTCTTATACAATATTTGGTTTATATATATTGTATGTAAAAATATATACATACAAATACATAATGCATACAGTTAGCTAACTCAACAACTTTGTAAATTTTGTTTTTCTCTTTTCTTCGTTATATTAGAAGTTTTGTTGAATTCAAACCTCAGCTCTTTTCTTTCTTCCTCATGTCCTTTTATGTTTGTCAATCCAATTGACCTTTTTTTTCTTTTTTTTTTTTGTCGTGCTTTTGGTCTTCGCGTAGATGTCTTTCCCTCAAAGTTAGTGTGTCTGGTTAAGTATATTCTCGAACGGAAAGGAACTTTAGTATCCATACAAGGATGGACTTCTCCCAGATGTGAAGTAATAGAGTTAGTAGAGTCAAAAAGCAGCATCCGTGGCTCAATAGTCAGTCTAAGACTATTGGTTTTTTTTTACTTTATTGCGATCCCTGGTAGAGAAGAAATATTTTTGATCGTAATTGAAAAATTGAATTAGCGATTCTGATGGATGGCTGACGTTTAAGAACCTCCTGAACCCCAAAAGAGTTGTTTTCGTGATGCCATCTGTCTGTCTGTCTTTCTGTCTCTTCAGCTATGTGTCTGTATCTTGGCCTAAAGCTAAAGGATTGTGTCAAGGGTTTTCGTAAGGTACCTAATAGGTTTTTTTTAAAGTTAAGGGTATTTTACTTAAGGGCAAAAAAGAGAGAAAAAACTATTTTATCGAAACCTTCTTTAAGGATTTTTTTTATTAGAATTAGTATCTAGCCCTGTTTAACATAAAAAAAATAAACGTATCTTATTTTAACTGGGAAAATTACTTAGAATCTAGTACATACGTAATATGTTTATAAATTTTAGTACTATATTTTCAATAAAGTCTTTTACTGTGAATTTCTCTTTTTTTTTCTCTCTCTCTATATAAGATCAATCATCTGGATTTTCGGTTAAATGGCCTAAATTAGGTTCTAATTTAGAAGAAAAAAAATCCATTTTAAGTGAATTTAAGTTGGGCAAGTTGTATTAATTTAACATGAAAAAACAAACATAAATATAATGTGTATGAACAATATTTAAAATATATTTGTAAAAGATTTAGTAATTTTAAAATTCCAAGCTATGTTACAATTTAATTAAGAATGTATTAGAAGTTATAGTAACCATTTAAAAATTAGGAACATTTAAATATAATAGAAAGTTTAGTCATAATTAGTTAAAACTATGTTTTAAAATCAAAGGATAATGTGACCATACATATATTGAATATTAATGTATTATTCTTAAGAATTGATAGAAATAAGTTATTAAATATGAAAAATAAAATTGAATTTATTTCTTAGCTGTAGTTTCCCGTTCCTTGATTCCTGGCTGCAAATGATGCACAGCTATTTTGACGACATGTTTCAATGCATCAGTGGTATCATCCTCAGGTCCGATGAGAAAAAAAAAAGAACAAACCTAATGTAATTTATGGTTAAAACACAATGCGCCAGCCAATGTAGTATGACATAAACAATTAATGAAGGTTAATATATTATAATGTTGGAAATTATTATTATGAAACATATTTACCAGAAATTGAGACTATGTTCTTGAGTATCCCACTTCATGTTAATAAGGAAACTAATAGGAGCATTACAAATAACGTGTGTATATATATATATATATATATATATTATAAAAAGTGAAATTAGAACATTCTGGATAAAGTAATAGAAAGTCAAAGGATATTATAAATAAAAGAAGATATTTTGTAGTGTGATATTGTGAGAATGAAATAGTTTGAACTACTGTGGGTTCACACGCTGTCCGAAAAGCAAGCGCAGAACGGAAACATGGCCACGTGACTAGTTCTAAGCCAATCATAAGATTTCCACCTCGTCGGCACGAGCAGTTCCCCTAAAGTTCATCTCACCTCTACTTTGTCTACTCTGCCTGAGATGTTCAACAAGGGAGAACCAATCAAATCTCAGAACAAACCATATCAAATCAGTGCGCATGCGCATTTGACAACGCATGCGCTCTGCACCAGAAGCTAGCAGACAGCTAGGTTGACCTTTGTGAGGAGATTTGAAATAACTCGTTAATGGAAAGCGTGTGGTGTATCGATGTATTGGATTGTGCCACGACATAGTATGATTATTTGAAAACAACCATGGGGAGAATGATCTAAAATATACATTTATCCAATAGAAAATAAAATATGTCGATAGTCAGCTGTTAGCTTTGCAATGCATCATGGTTCAACATACAGCGCGTGAATTGCTGCGTTGCTGAGCCAGATTCCACTTTCTATTTTCAGCGAACGTGTGAATTAAGCTTTAGTCTGGATAATCGGGGGGGAGGGAGGGTTGTACTGGATAATCGGGGTTGTTTTCCTTTTCATCCCTTCCATGGTAAAATGTTTCCTTAAAATAAATAATGGCTTACTCTCTGTCTTATCTCGGTAGTTCCCCCGGCCTTATCTTACCCGCAAAAAGCCTGAGCGATTTGTATTCCCAGGCTCTTAATAGTGTTGTAGAAACCAAGCGTTCTGAAACTTTTTTAACTGAAGGAGGCCTTGCACCAGAAAAAATACTTGCTGTATTTATTTAGCACCGCGTATTACTACCCGTTCGGGTTATACGCTTTAAGTTACTAATTACGCTAATGGATTAGGAATTGGTAAGGTTGAATTAGAGGAAATGAACCACATTTACGTGGAGGGAGAGTCGAAAACCATTTAGGTAAAAAACCACCCCAAGTTCACCCGACCGAGATTCGAACCTCGATCTCCCCGTCCTCAGCAGTCGAGCTCAACGCGACTAGCGCGTTAGCTAACTACGCCACCGAGGCGGGTAAACTTGCTGTAGCACTCTCATATTTTTTTACACTTTTTTTTTTAAAGAACATCCAATAATGACAGTTACATTTTACAACTTTAAATGTATAAAACAAAAGGAAAATATCACATGTTTTAGCTGCGTCTTTGGAAATTGTCCTTTAAATAATCATATTTGAAAAAAAAATATTGGTAACACTAATTAATGATGCGATTTTATATTGAATAAAACAAATAAATAATACTCTAAAATTGCCTCTCATGAGCCAAAGATAGCTATGACGGAGCCCAGTTTGATAAACGCTGTCTTAGAAGACATCACTTTCTCCACTATTTCCTCTCACAACCCCAACCCCTTAAAAAAAAAAAGAGCTCACAGTGACTAGCCCCTTTTGTCTTCTGGCGCCAAACCACCCTCATTCGATTGCTCTGCTGTCATATCGTCTTCCTGCTTGCCTGTCTTTTGTTTTATCGTTCCCCCCCCCCCCCCACCCACGTCACACTACTATCACCTCGATCTATGAAATACTCCACTCGCCCAGGACCCCTAGTCCCCTTTCCTTTCGTTTTTCATCACCGTTCCCTGAGAAATCCAATAGAGCCAATCATAACGTCGCACCGTAATTTGTGTTTTGGTCCCGGGCTAACGAACGAAAAGATAGAACAGGCGACGACACAGAACAGGTTTAATTAAATAAGTTTTCGAAGTAATAACACTTAAGTCTTCTTCGATTACTTTTATTTTTTAGCACCGCGTCTTACTACCTGTTCGGGTTATACGCCTATGTAATAATTACACTAATGATTTAGGAATGGGGAAGGTTTAATTTAGAAGGAGTGGGTTCACATTTGCGTGGGAAACCATTTAGGGAAAACCACCCTCAGTAGACCCAACTGGGATTCGGAACCCGATCTCCCTATCATTGGCAGCCTATTACGAGAGTGACGCCTTAAACCATGCAGCCACCGAAGCAGGTCTTCGTTTACTGAACCAAGAGATTGCTCTTGCGAGGTTTTTGGACCGGTAGTATTTGGCGAGGACCTGTGTATATGTAATCGCCTGAAATTTTCAATATGTCACCCCGTGTATTGTATGGTTTCTCGGCAGTCAGGGAGTGTTTAGGTTCGAATCTCGGCTGGGTATACCGTGGTTTTTCATAAAGAGTTTTTACACTTTCCGAATCTATTAGTGCAAGTATACGGATGTTCAGTAAAGGGTAATAAGGCGTGTAACATAATTGTAAGGGAAAGGGCAAGGGGGGGAGTATAGAAGGTTGAGTAAGGAGAATGTATTGAAAAGAAAATACAGTTGGTTCACCAAAAAGAACTCCTAAGGGTTCGGCCGGACTGATGATCGAGCGTGTGATGCGACTGGGTGTCCAAACTGGCTAGCGTGTGACTAGCAGATAGTTCTCGATAGTTGTTGATGAGGAGACAAAGGTTCGAATCTTGGCTCAGTGAACTGAGGGTGGTTTTTGAAAAGTGATTTATTGTTGTGGTTTTCTCATCCTCTCTCCACGCTAACGGTGATTCTTATTTGTAAAGGCCTACTTTGATTATAATATTGAAGTATTTTAACATATCATTTTTACACACACACACACACACACAATATATATATATATATATTATATATATATATATTGTGTGTGTGTGTGTGTGTGTAAGTGTGTGTGTGTGTGTGTGGTAAGATCATAAACCATATATATATATATATATATATATATATATATATATATATATAAATATATATATATATATATGGTTTATGATCTTACCATTTAAATTAGGCTGTTAGTAGCAAGTGTGATAAACCTATCGATAGTAATAAAAAGTCAAAATGAGAAGTTTTCCTAGCACTCAATGAACCAACATACAATAATATTGCCTAGCGCCTGTAAACTAGGCTGTACCGGGTCGAGCGTGCGCGCTTGAAAGATAGAACTGATTCTATTTTTCGAGCGAGCGACTGAGCTTTCATTTATCTATCTTTATAAGCGAATCATATAAATATATTGAGGTGATCGTTATATTAAATAGAAAACTTTCACAAAATATAAGTTTGATATTATTTATTGGGTGACCTGGCGGTCTAGGGGTAAGGTGTCAGACCTCTGTGCTGGCGTCCGGGTTCAATCTTCGGTCCCGGCACAGATTTATCTGATTACCAAACCCTTCCTTCACCTCTGACAAGACATCTTGTGAATGTGTGGAATGCCAGGCATCCACCGTGGTTCGGATTCCACGTTAAACTGTAGGTCCTTCATTTCATCTCACAATCACCCTAACATTGCACATTAGCGTAAATACGTATAACCCGAACGGGTAGTAAGACGCACTGCTAATAATAATAATATTATTACGTTGAAATAATTTACCGAAATAATTTTATTTCGGGTAAATTCTATACTCTCCTATTGGGTGAAACGATTCACTTGACATGGTATGTTCACTAAGTTAATATTTATACGGATTTAATAACAATAAGTAAACAGAGCTAACTTAGTATGCAGACGCAGTATGCAAGCATTTTAAGTGGGCTCACTCATTTATAAAAAAAAATCTTCCGTTGAAGAATGGTAACAATTCAAGCAGGTTTCTTCTTTGATTTCACCGTGGCTATTTTTTATTTGTCGGTAGAGACAGTCCTTTGTGTGCAGCTCAGGAGACCTCGAGATGACTTTGCTTTGCACCCACTCTTCCTTACCCCCTTCTTTGTTCGATGCATATGGATCGAAAACAATTATCGCCCTTGTGACGTACCGTCCCACGGTAATGTTTGGAGGGGGAAGGAATCCTCAGAAAGACCAATAGCGCTTCCTACCTGCATTTATATTAAACATTTGTGACGCACTTTACTGGGGTATAGCTCTTATAAGGCCACCCAAAACGTTGTTTGTCTTTGTCTTTGTCTTTTGTTTTTACTCGCCCTAAAGTTTATTTTATTTAGTATCTCAAGTTTCGTTACAATATTAGTATTTATCAATTTTGCTTATTTTTTTTCCTCGCTCTTTCATTGTCATTTGATCTTTTGTTTTGTTTATTTCCTACGTTCTGTTTGAGATAGTGGCCCTTAAAGTGGAATTTGAGACATATGGATGATTAGATAGTAGATTTTGCGATGTAAGTTTAGGATTTTATTTACTCAAATGATCCCTTAGTAATATGAGTAAAAAGTAATTCGATTTGAAATTATTGATCCTTATGGGATTAACCATCAAAATAAAATGAGTCCATATTTTAAATTCTTTGTTTTAATCTCGGTCACAATTTAGAGTGATTTTATTAGTGATTTGCGTATTACTGCCCGTTCAAGCTGACCGAAAATTACATTGATTTATGAGGAAGATGGGTTTAGAAAAAAAAAAATTACACCAGCATCCACCTGGAGAAAGGATAGGGAAGACATATTATAAAGGGGAGGACCATCTCTTTTACACCCGGTGGAGATTTGTTTTAGGTCCGTCGTCAATTAATCTGACAAGATATTTTGCCATATGACAGTCCGACGATGAATTTTACACGTTGTTTAAATCATTTGTCGCACACCGAACTGACTTTGTCATATGGCATCATCTGACATTCATATGATATCGAACTTATGACCGATGGGTTTTACTCGTCTGATAAAACCATCCCTGAAGCAGGCCATCCCTATTATTATTTTTTCTTTCATAAATCTTTTCTCGTTTGCTGTGATACTCTGTTTATAGTTTGTGTGAGCTTCCTAATCATGTCTTCAATTAACAAACGAAGAAAATCAAAAGTTTTCTACACCTATGCGGGTGAAATTTTATAACTTATTTCCATCTTCTCTCAATTTATTTAAAAACACTAAAATGTATCTTTCTTTACACATAGGATGCACCCAACATTTTCTTTGTCTGGCCTCCTCTTCTTTTTCCAATATCAGTAAATAACAACTTCTTACAAGTAAAAGCTCTATATCATCTTCACATGACGCCATGGGGTTTGAATTTTGTCCGGCCTTTGTCACATCATCGTCGATCAACGGCTCAAACCATTTGTAAAATGACATCATGGGACGTTTTGTCAGCTTGGTGAGTGACTGGACTTAGTATGCCAGTTGAACACTCCGGCATTAACTTAGATAAACGTTAACGTCGACATTAGTACTAGCGGTATGAACTCTTCGTCAGCGTGTAACTGATTTTAATCTTACTTCCAGGAGAATATTGATAAATATAGTTTAACTGACGCTCTCATCGCCACCATATTTGATAATGAATACACGTCAAATGTTGAGCTTCATTTTCATAATTAATTTAATTTAATAAAACTAAGATTTGGTTTAAATGTGAACGCAGAGTAATATGATTATATATTATAATAATGTGTGATAATTTACGTTTAAATACAGTGTATAGGCTACGTCTAATAAATAATAAAACATCATGAAGGTCGAATATTATATTCTTAGAAAACGCGATACATACTTTTTTATAAACACGTTTTTTAAATACTAATAGCTTATCTGTAAGCAAATATCTACTTATCTATACCAATAACTACATTAGTGAACATAAGTTATAGTATAAGATGCAGGCTAACAAAAGACAAGAAAATTGGGAAAACCAAGATAATGATTTGTGTCTGGGAAAAAATATGGAAACATAAGTAACACCATAAAAATCTAAAAGACAAATTAGATTATTTGTAAATCGTATCATTATATGGAAGCTTTAAATAACAGGTCTTTGATTTGAAGTAAGTATGAAGTTTTAAGCGCGTGGATTGGCCAGTTCATAGTAAAATATTAGAAATGAATACAATAATTCGCCAGGAGACTTCAGTTCTGTATAATTCATCCAGCTGAACGTCAGCTACTCCGTACATTATGTCCGAGGTAACATTAGTTCCTAGTGAGAGGGGAATCATAGTTAGGTTAGGATAGATTAGGTTAAGCTAGCAGTCCCAATCTACCTTTAAAGGGAAATGTGTGTGGTAGCATGTCGTCAAAAGCAGTGCCCATTCTAAAACCAATAACATGACCTCAATCAAGTCACTTTTTTTTTAGAAAAAAAAGATTTTTTTTTTTCATTATAACATTAGTTCTTAGTGAGAGGGGAATCATAGTTAGGTTAGGATAGATTAGGTTAAGCTAGCAGTGCCCAATCTACCTTTAAAGGGAAATGTGTGTGGTAGCATGTCGTCAAAAGCAGTGCCCATTCTAAACACCAATAACATGACCTCAATCAAGTCACTTTTTTAGAAAAAAAAGATTTTTTTGTTTTCATTTATAAAGCAGGGGGTGTTCGACCGATCTATCATGTGACAATTTTCAGTCGATCGCACAAGAAAACTATTTAGTCATCAAAATTTGATCTCTTAGTCTTCCAAACTTGCAAATATATCAAATAATTATTCCTAATAACATTTGAGTGTGACACAATTAGCCTTAATTCATCATAATTGGTAATGTTATTAGAAAATTAAATAGTTTAATATGAAAGTATGCGTTTAATTTATTCAATTATTCAATACAGAAAGTATTTGAGGAAAGATTGAATTTAGGGAATAAATATAAGATGTATAGACAAAAACAGGAAATAGACGTAGAGGGAATAAACGATGGGTGATAAGTTTGTAAGTCGATCAGTGTCAAAAATAGTCCCCGACTCTTGTTCTATCTGAAATGTTAGGAATGGGAATTTTTCAGGAAAACCTAGAAAATACAGAGAGTATGGTATAACGGTAGGAGCGTAGGTGACGCGAAAAAAGACCAGTATATTTGCAGTTTTAATAGCAAAATATTTTGTTTGTCAAAATAAATCAAATATTTCTCCATTAGAAATAATAGTTTAAATTTCTTCAAATGGTGGTATCAGAACTTCATGAATATCTGTCAAGAGTATCCTGGAATTTAATAAATGACAACTTTTCTCTTTTTTAAAAAAAAAAAAAGTTTCTCATCTAATGCCATTATCCTCATGAGAGATATTCAACAACTTACTGTTGCTATCAGTTTGTGAAGAAAATTAAACTCTTTATTTCTAATGGAGAAATATCTTATCTATTTCGGCAAAAAAAAAGTTTTGCTATAAAAACTGCAAAAAAAAAACACAACTAAACTTTTCGTGTTTTCATGTTCGCTCCACCTTAAGAAGACGGAGGTGTCTCGGAAAAATTGGTATTATGAAGTTGCATGATAATAACAGGAATCTTATGAAGGCCATGCTAACTTTAAAACTTCATAGATGTCCCTAATAATTGGCCATTTTGTCCCAACATTGAACATATCTTTCTTCATCTACTGAAACCAAGTTCAAGAGGTTCAACACCTATACTCTTCTCCTGATATTTTCTCGTTTCTTAAGAAAATTTAAATTGAAAACGACTGTGCATAAACTATTCTAATTTAATTCCTCGAAAACTTTTTTTTATCATGAAAGCGTTTCTCTGAAAGTTCTAAGGGAATCGAGAATTTTGATCCACGATTTTTGCATAGCATAGAGATAATCCTATCCACTTTGAAAGTTAAAGATAAAAAAAAGTCTTTATCTTTTCTCCCTCCTCTTCCTCTCCTTTCATATTCGCTTCCTCCTCTCCTTCTCCTTTCATATTTCTTCGAGGGAGTTTTTAAGTGGGTTTATTTGTAATCTTTGGATTTCTTTACTATTTACTGCTCATTTAAGCATTTAGGCTTTGTATAACATCACTTTAATATAATTTTAAACGTATAAAACATACAATCCTCTTCTCGCCCTCCCCCAAATATATATATATATATATATTATATATTATATATATATATATATATATATATATATATATATATATATATATATATATATATATATAGAGAGAGAGAGAGAGAGAGAGATGCAGGCCTCATTCTACATAACTTTTCCCAATTAAAAGTTTTAAATACATTTCAGCGCGATAATCTTTATCCATCGCTGAACGCGGCCTACAAGTTAGTTTCTTTATAATTTTAAACAAATTTATCATTTTCTCCCATTTTAAAGTTTATATGCTACTTAGTGGCTTTTTTTTAATGAGTTTAAAATAAATTTATATATTTATCAGAACTTAAAAACTCCGTATATATTTCCATATTTTAAAAATATTGAAAATATTTTCTTGATAATAGTAAAGAAAGACATTTTATTTAAATACATTTTTAAAATTAATTCGTATTATTTGTTTATATGTAAGTTGTTAGGCCTATCTGTGGATTTTTTTAGGGTACAATGTGAAACAATAAAAAAGTGGGCTAAACAACTGATAGTTAATTCCTCGGTCCCGACACAGATTTATCTGATTACCAAACTCTTCCTTCACTTCCGACAAGACGTGTATTAATCACAACTTGTGAATGTGGGGAATGCCAGGCCCCCACCGTGGTTCGGATTCCACGTTAAACTGTAGGTCCTCCATTTCATCTCACAATCACCCTACCGTTACACATTAGTGTAAGTGCGTACCACCTGAACGGGTAGTAAGACACGGTGCTATTAATAATGATAGTTCAAACATATATGGTTTTCACTTGAAAAAAAAAATGACTTTTGAAGTCAAATTTAAAATTAATATATTTGAATAAAATGCTTTAATTGTGAAATAATTTGAAAACATTTAGTTTTCGTAACCATCCTCCAACACAACTGCGGAGTCTTCAGGTATAGGAAGTAGTTTCTTCCTTGCAGACATCTTCAACATCTTCAGCATAGAAGAAAGCACTCATTTCTGAGAATCACCCCTCGTAGTATTAATTTTTTTTTTTTGGGTGACCTGGCGGTCTAGGGGTAAGGTGTCAGACTTCTATGCTGGCGGCCGGGGTTCAATCCTCGGTCCCGGCACAGATTTATCTGATTTCCAAACCCTTCCTTCACCTCTGACAAGACATCTTGTGAATGTGGGGAATACTAGGCCTCCACCGTGGTTCGGATTCCACGTTAAACTATAGGTCCTTCATTTCATCTCACAATCACCCTACCATTAAACATTAGCGTAAGTGCGTATAACCCGAACGGGTAGTAAGACGCGGTGCTAATAATAATAATAATAATTTTTTTTTTAAATCAACTCCTCCTAACTTGGTATTTTGGGGACCAACAATTTATTTCCATTGATATTTTTCTTTGGATGTTTGGTAACATCTGCATTAACCTGACCTACCTTTTTTTTATCGCCGCATCTTACTACCTGTCCAGGTTATACGCATATATATTTACTCTAATAGGGTAGGGATAAAAAAGGAAACATTTTAGAGGTAATTTACCTACATTTGCTTGGAAGGAGAGTGGGAAACCAACTTGGAAAAAACTACCCTCAATAGTTCTTACCAGGATTTGGACCCCAATATCCCCGTTATAAGCAGACCAGTCTAACACGAGAGTGACGCCTTAGACTGTTCGGCCACTGAAGTGGGTGATTCAATATGGTTTTGTCAATATTTAACATAAGCGCAACATCTTATGGGAAATATATCAGCACCTAAATAAACCCCTGTTCTCATGGTACTAGCTCATAATCCTTTCTCGCCTCTAGTTTAAGTCAACTAATTAGTGGTTAATTAATCGGGTGGAGCTCTCCCTTTAATTTAAAATCGTATTTTAAGGGTTTCAAACAAAAATGTGTGAATTGAAAAATAAATCATGTATTATTTTTCAAATAAACAAAAATATCCACATATAAAAATATCACATACTCGTATAGTCTTAAAATAAAAATAAAATCAGCATCTCTTTTAGTAGCCCTAATACATTTCTTCTTCTGCCTATTTAATAAAATTAATAACTTCATATATTTACTGTTAATAATGGTTTACATTTTTCTTCGGCACGGGACTTATATTAAACACACATGACCTAATTTTTGTTTCTGGTAATGGGTTGTGTAATGTACGTCCTCACAAAGTACAACGCGATTTCTTTGATAGCAATGACTATTTGAGAATTCCTGTCACTTCGCGGCTAGTGTGGCTTCATAGGAGAGTGCAATGGGTTATCCAAGACTAGGAAGGCCTGGTTCTTATGGAGTTCTAAGGGTCCAGTATGTTTGTAAATACTATGGTAAAAGCGAACTAACGTCGTAATGATTTTGGAAGAACTCTTCTCATCCCAACACCACATATTAATATGAAATCTGGTTTGTTTCCAACGCATTTTTGAAACTGTTTGGTAGTCAGCAAATGCAACCGATCAAACCGCCCCGACGACACGTAAAGAGTTCCTTCCATAATCCGACGCTTTCTTGAGGTTTCTTTCCTCTCTACGACAGTACCGGTCTGGAATGTCTGCCGGGCTGCTTCTTGAAGAGTAGACAGACGAATATGACTTAGCCTCGAGCCACAAATTCCGTCTTCTCTTTGTGTGTGTGTGTTTTTTGTTTTTTTCGGAGGTTGGGGGAGAAAGGTCCGTTGCTCGTTGGTAGAGAGAGGCATTGGGCGCAACCTCCCCTTACCCTCCTGGTTTATTTTTCCACTCTCCCCCTGCAACCTTTGACCTTTAGACAAGGAGGGAGGAGGATCGGATCTGGACGAGAACTTATATTGCTGAGCCTTTTCGTTGATAGTGGAGGTATCATGTTGCTAGCCTCATGTCGTTGGAAATAACCCTTGTGGGGGCGATGCTTTAATTCATACGTTGCGCGACTAGCTCTGGAGATTCCGAATCCCTGTTGAATTTTAAGGCTGCTTTTTATGGTCCAAGTCTCGGGAGTCACCCGATCTCCCGGTAAACGAATAACAAACAGTTCCGTTCGAATGGGGGATTAGCTGACGTCCATAATATCGATCACACGACCCTTTGTTTCTAAGTCTTAATTCGAGGTCAAAGCATGGGAGGGTATAAGTGATTTGGAGTTCACGTCTGTTCTGCGTCTTAATACCCGTCAGGGCTACTCACATATTTTTATTTATGTGGTATGGGTGAGTATGTTAGAATTTAGAGGGAAAATATTAATAATTTGGTGAAGATGCAGTGGCCATCCATTTATTAGGGGGTGACTCTGTTCCCTGCCCTAGTAAACTAACTCTGATCTCCCCATCACAAGCTAACAACCAAACAAGACGTGACTGCTACTTTGTCCGTGGTCCCATATATTGTGTGTGTGTTTTAAATTGTAATAGCGGATATTTATCTTGCCTTCCGACCCACTGACCTATCACCGGGTCTGCGAGGAGCCACGCCCAATGAAATGCCCGTAAGGTTACTAATTAGTCCCAAGGGCGTCGCCCAACAAAACACTCCTTGTTCCACTGCGGGGTTCTCAGGGGGCTGGTGTGGCACCCGCTCCTCCTCCATTTTGTTTTTACTATCGGCTTGCTGACAAGCTCAACTTTCAAATTACCCGCCTCTGTGGTGTAGTTGGCTAACGCGCTTGTCGTGTTGAGCTTGACGCATGAGGACGGGGACGATCGAGGTTCGAATCTCGGTCGGGTGAACTGGGAGTGGTTTTTCCAAAATGGTTTTCCACTCTCCCTCCACGAAAATGTGGGTTTACTTCCTCTAATTAAACCCTTCTAATTCCTAATCCATTAGCGTAATTAGTACTTAAAGCGTATAACCCGAATGGGTAGTAAGACTGGTGCTAAATATTATTATTAAATATTATTAACTTTCAAATTATCCATTTCATATAAACACTTTTTTTATATATATAAAATTAATCTACCTCGGCTGTCTTGGGGTAATGTGCTCACCTCAGGACTCGGATGTTTGTGGGTTCAAACCCAACTGAGATCGATTGATTTTTTTAATGATAAAAATCCGTAGCACAACTTCCTTTGAAGGGGAAGTAAAGCCATCTGTCCCATGTCGATTGTAGAATTTAAAAGAACCTTGGTAGGCTATTTCTCTTTTGCTCATAGAAATCTTAGTGTGCTGATATAGTCAATTGGTTCAGAAAGTGCACGTTAAATACCTCGAATAAATTTAATGCAATTTATAAATCTGACTCCATAATCTAATTTTGTAATTAGTAAATTTAACTGCCAATGGAAGATAACTTATTTATCTTTTAAAAAATGTCGCCTTATATATTTTTGAAACAGTGCACATTACAATTTATTTAATATTTCATGTTTCATCCCCTGACATCCCTGATTATAAAATATTAATATGATTACATTTTTGATATAATAACGTATGAATTTAACTATGTCAATTTAAGAGACTTAATAAAATAAGCTAACACTACCTTTCCCTTCTCACGCAAATACTGGTACATTTAATCTAAATTCTACATCTTTCATTCTTAAAATAATAGTCTAATTAGTAGCTTACTTATACGTATAGCCAAATAGCTAGTAAAACGCGGAGGGATAAGAATAAAATAAAAACCATCTCATCCCTTTTGATGTCTTGCATGGATTGTTTTCTGCTGGTGGTTCCTTTACTAACCAGGTGTCAAGAATACATTTACGTTGTTTGAGACTTTACATCTTTTTATACAACACTAATATTATATTAGCAATAAGCCGCTACTATTTTACCACCGATTCCCTTCTATAACACAACCTTTCACAACCTTGTATTAACAACTATCGATGCTGTTAAAATTTTGTGCACGACTACAACCATTTTATAGTTACAAAATAATATTTTGAGTAAGTAGGTGTATTGCAAGAATGGTTTGGAAAGGTAGTAAGCCCACTTACATAATTTATAAACTCTATATCTGTAAGTCGATCTTTTATTAAAGCTGCTCTTTCCTCTTGTTAATTCCTCAAGTAGGATCTTACAGGTGATGATAAATATGTTTGACTTCATTTATTGGATCCTAATTTACTCGGCTCATTAAAAAAAGTCCTTTTTTTTAACAATACCATATTGAATGTAGGGCGATAAAGGCATTTACAATGTTGAGAAAGCTAATTTTAAAATCAGCCCTTTTACAAGGTGCGTCTTGAAGGTGAATTTAAAAATATCAATTAACTAGTATTTAGTTGATGACAGATACAATTAAAACTGTAGTAAAAGAAAAACTCTTTAAGTTGGTACCATTTGACCCTTTAAGGTCCAACAGATCGCACGGAGATCCGCCCCCCACCCCCTCCTTCTATACCCTTGCCTACAGGTCCTATCACGATGGCTTAGTTAGCAACGTTCATTAATAAACTCCCAGGGTTGAACGGTGTAGGAGGAAGAAAGGTAATTCGAGACCCGTATTTTGTATGTAGGCGCGAGATAGAGAGGTGTTGGTGTTGAATATTTGAATGTTGTAACAATAGATCGTTTGAACCATTAAGTTCGAAGCTTTCACCCTCATTTCCAACACGATGTATACGGGCGTCGCGTGTTTATTGCTTAAACTCCTCACGCTTCGATAATTCTCATGATATGCTTTTCTTTGATTGTTTTAACAAAACTTCAAATAATATGTTGATAATATAACAAGTTATTTTCTTACCTTGTTTGTTTCCATTTTGTCGTAAAACATATTTTGAAGTAAAATAAATATCCTGTGGTATTTGAGCGTTAGCTGTGCTTTTCAGAGAATGGGTAGTTGTCCTCCTTAAGGTTAAATGGAAGGGAAAGCATTTTTTATGTTAGTAGAAAAAAATTATTTGGCCAAAAACAATATCGCGCTATTAGATACGTTAAGGGGTGAATTTTTTTTGTGTGTGTAAAAGTAATTTTAACAGTTTTCTAATATGTCATAGGCATAATGGCATTTGAACATAAGTTTTTAAATGAAAATAAAAAACTCCCGTTTAGATATACAATTGAACGAAACGTATCTTCTGAAATATTTAATCTATTTGGCAATTATTTTTTGTGCACATATTTGAGTACCTTTATAACAAATCAAGTTATGCGTAGGCTTTAGGCACTACTTCATGAAAGGCGCGCAACTATAAACGTTATTTTGGAGTGATTTTACCTAACACACCTTTAAGGTTTGATTTAAGTTCAAATAATGTAGAACAAATTCTTATCGAGTGTTTTAAACTTGTTCTATAAATATACGTTCTTAGAATCAAGTCTTTCAGAATAATTTTTAATTTAAGACGAAAACCGTTGTTTTTCTCAAATGTAACGTTATTGACTTAAACTACACTTTATTATAATTAACCTAAAAATTCCCAACTAATTGCACAACTATTGTTATTATTTTATTTTATTTGAATTAGTTTAAACCCTTTCCTATAGACGGGGATAAAGGAGCACATAAAGAGGTACAGTCTGTTCGCCATAGGAATGGTGTTATTATTATTTTGCACCGCGTCTTACTACCCGTTCGGGTTATACGCTTTAAGTACTAATTACGCTAATGGATTAGGAATTGGGAAGGTTGAATTATAGGAAGTGAACCCGCATTTGCGTGAAGGGAGAGTGGAAAACCATTTAGGAAAAACCACCCCAGTTCACCCGACCGAGATTCGAACCTCGATCTCCCCGTCCTCAGCAGTCAAGCTCAACACGACTAGCGCGTTAACCAACTACGCCACCGATGCGGGTGGGAGTGGTGTTAACTGACAGGTAGCAGAAGATTTTTATTGCAAACATTGATTGAAAGTAACTAATATGAAAATGGTTATTTAATTGCTTAGTAATACTATATTATCAATCAAAAGTGTTAATAAACGCTTCTAATAATACTTATATAAAGAGTATTATATAAATAATCCTTTACCTACCTTATTGAAAGAACAATAAATATTGATAAAACTATTGTTTTTGGTTTCGCTGCCGTAGAATCAAGAGATTTAAGGTGCATAAAATAATAACTTGGAAAGTATTGTATTTACACTTTTATTTTGTCATAATTGATCACGTAAATAAATAAATAAATGTTTCTTTATAATTTTATAGAAAAAACCTTATACAAATATTAGTTTTTTAAAATAAACTTTTTTATTTTGTAAACATATGCTCATTATTAACTCAACCAATCATGGTTTGTATGACGTCATTAACCACCCTTATTTATTTTGGTTCACGACCTCAATTTATGAAGAGAATGCAACCTTTTAGAGGCTTGTTTTTAAAACATTTTTTAATTGAACTATGTAAGGCACCGTTTATACCAACAACAAAAAAACAGAAAAAAAACATCCAAACTGTTCTTTTTCTTAGGTTCGCTTCAAAAACATATGATTTGTTGTGAAAGTTTTTGATTGTTAAACGTGACAACAATTATTATTATTATCATCACCGCATCTTACTTCCTGTTCGGGTTATACGCACTTACGTTAATGTGTAATGGTAGGGTGATTGTGAGATGAAATGGAGGACCTACAGTTTAACGTGGGATCCGAACCACGGTGGAGGCCTGACATTCCCCACATTCACAAGATGTCTTGTCAGAGGTGAAGGAAGGGTTTGGTATTCAGATAAATCTGTACCGGGACCGAGGATTGAACCCCGGACCCCCAACACAGAATCCAACACCTTACCCTAGGGACAACAATTCAACTCATGGTCTTGCAGATCATGGGATTTGTCGAATGGATGCACGAGATTAGATCTGGTGACTTTTTCTAGTTGTCACTTTCCACCACTCCTGTGATGATTATAGTATCTAACACTATCACATGTTAACTCAAGTATCTTATCTAAGTCTAAGACATGGATATTGACTTATTAAATAGAGAGTTAAGTGACACTTTAGGTAAATTTATTATTATTGTTGTTATTATTATTATTTAGCACCGCGTCTTACTACCCGTTCGGTTTATACGCTTTAAGTACTAATTACGCTAATGGATTTGGAATTGGAAAGGTTGAATTAGAGTAAGTGAGCCCGCATTTGCGTGGAGAGAGTGGAAAACAATTTAGGAAAAACCGCCCCCAGTTCACCCGACCGAGATTCGAACCTCGATCACCCCATCCTCGGTGGTTGAGCTCAACACGACCAGCGTGTTAGCCAACTACGCCACCGAGGCGGGTATTTAGGTAAAAATATATATAAAAGTAACGTTTAAAAAATGTAAATGGAATTAATAAATAGAGAACAATGTGAAACTTAAAATCACCACCGGAAATCAAAGCAAATACTATATTGTCGTGTGCAGTAAGTTTCATTTAAATAAAATCTACCGAAAATTATAGGCCTTCTTGTCGACACGTTGTCAATGTTTTATCCATTATAATGTGTGAGTGATTTTTATTTTTTTGCTCTTTTCAAAGGGGTTTTAAGAACGTAACCCTAAATTAGTTTTTGTTTTCTTATTTGTTACAGAAGAGGAATGGGGGACGGACGGAAAGAACCGAGGGCCGCCCGGATGCGAACAATCAGGTAAGCTTGAATCAGAATATCTGTATTACTGTTAAGGTGGCTTGAAATATAACGAGAGTTAAGCTGTTTTAAGACACTTTTTTTTTTTTTTTACAAAATGTATAAAATATTGCTAAAGTTTATTTCTCTACATATTGTAATATCAACAGTTTTTGAAAAAATTTCATGGACATAGCATAGTTTGAACAAAAACTTCTCTCGTTCTATTTTAAAAGTTTTTGTTAAAATTCCAGGATGTTCATGGCTTAATAATCCATACTGTTCAGCTTTATCTTTGGAGAAAAACTAAATATAGCTACTAGAGCAATACTTTATTTATTTTGGGCCAAAATAGTATGTCATATAAAAATTACACAAATTAAATTGTGTCTTCTTTCAGCCCACCCTAACACTTGCTTAAAATACAATTGTCTTTGTCATTTTCTGAAAATACTTCTCTATTATATTTAAGCCTATACTCCTTTACACCCTTCGCCTACAATCACGCTTTGCCATTTCAATAAGAAACAAGGGGAAAATTATTATTATTATTATTAGCACCGCGTCTTACTACCCGTTCGGGTTATACGCTCTTACGCTAATGTGTAATGGGTAGGGTGATTGTGAGATGAAATGAAGGATCTACAGTTTAACGTGGAATCCGAACCACGGTGGAGGCCTGGCATTCCCCACATTCACAAGATGTCTTGTCAGAGGTGAAGGAAGGGTTTGGCAATCAGATAAATCTTTGCCGGGACCGAGGATTGAACCCCGGCCGCCAGCATAGAAGTCTAAAATAGTTTTTTTTTTGTCATAGCTTCTCAAACATACTTAGAATTGTTTTGAAAGTGAGCTAATGTCACATTTTAACTCATATTGTTTATATTAATAAAATTCTAAATATACGATTGTTAAGGAAATCTTTTGACATCAATTTTTGAAATAAAGCATCGTATCGTATAATTAAATATTGCGTTAGAGCTGAACGTTTGTGCAGAAATATATCGCTCACCGAGACGACCATCTTTAGAGGACACCTAGTTTATAGTTGAGACGCATTACACACGTCTATAAATATTAAGACGTTCGTTTGCAGGTTTGTTTTTTCGCATATAACTCTAAAACTGTAACGAATTTAGACACGGTTTTCACTAATGTGTTAAGAGGCGTAATTAGGGTTGATGGTGGTCGATGGCGGTTGATGGCATCCAGGGAATATTAAAAAAGGACGCCTCTCAAAGCTGCTCTTTAAAATTTGGCTGAATTTTTTATAATGGTACTCAACTTGTTACTTGCTATAATATCGGTTAAAAATGTAATAAAAAGTAAAATGTATATAGTTGCTAATATTGCTGATGAATTTGGTGTCTAGGCCATACGACCTCGCTGACTCACCCAAGTTACGCCATTATATATAACCTATATTTTTTTCCTGTTCAAATTCATAACTTTGGCGATATTTTTATAGATTCTTTCTTAATAAATAACGCGAGTAATAATATTCTCTATTAATAAAATGGAATATTGAAAATAGTGTCATTTTGTGTTATTTATAACTTGATCACCATATCTACAGTATTTAAATACAAAGAATAATAAATTTCAATTTTAAATCCAAAGAGAAATTAAAAATCCAATATAATTTAATATATATGGTCCAACCCCCCCCCCCCCCACCCTCCAACCCCAACCCCCGCCTGTTTTGGGAATTAGTTTAACCTATGATTTATATCCTCCCTTTAGATGAATGCAGGCGCAATTCATTCTCATCAAATAATGACCTTGAGTAAGATAGTCACCGTTAGCTGTTACTGACACTAAAACATTGAAATAATAACTAATCATTCAAGGTGGGTATTGTTGTTATTATTATCATTATTATTATTATGCAATGCGTCTTACTACCCGTTCGGTTTATACGCTTAGGTACTAATTACGCTAATGGATTTGGAATTTGGAAGATTGAATTAGAGTAAGTTAACCCGCATTTGCGTGGAGGGAGGGTGGAAAACCATTTAGGAAAAATCACCCCAGTTCACCCGATCGAGATTCGAACCTCGATCTCCCCGTCTTCAGCAGTCGAGCTCAACACGACTAGCGCGTTAGTCAACTACGCCACCGAGGCTGGTAAGGTGAGTATTAAAGGTAGCCCCTGTATAAATTGTATTATGTTAGACGCTACACGTAATTACACTGCATATTGCCTCCATCGGATATAAGGGGTCCCCGTGGACCTGACGTATTATATTAGTTAATAAAAAAAGTCTTACATACTTGTCTGTGAGTTTGTTCATACTTTGTAAAAAGGCATTTCCCCCGCATTAGTGGGCATATAGTCTCAGTTGTCAGGTTCACAAAATATTGTATTTTCCCATGATTGGGCACACAAGGTTGGAGTTCCTTTCCTCATGTGATTTTTATTTTATTTTTCCAATCTTCTCTTTTTACCGATGCGGATGCGTTTTCTCTTAACTTCTCCCTTACCGCTTTCCCCAACACCTACTCCTTGGATGAAGTCATCAATAATATTGGTTTTGGACGTGAATACTTTAAAATAATCGCAGGAATAACATTTACACTAGAAGTTAAACAGTGAAAAATCACATCGGTTTTTTGTGAAGTTTTTCGATCATCATGATGTCATTTTCTGTAGTCGAACTTGTATTTATGGGGCCACCTTGGCAAGTATTTGAGGATTTTACTTACAGTCCCATATTTTATAGGAAGGGCCTTCCTTATCTGATGGCTAAGAGAAATAATAAGATTCGCTTCAACACAAAGGTTCCCATAGTTTCTCGGTTCACGACGCCCTTAGTATATCAGTAATTATTTCATGACGCCCCTAGAGCTAAATAAATGCCAATAAATACGGTTAGGTCCAAGCAACTTTTTTTTTTCTTAACAGTTTAGTAGCTCTTTGAAAAATAGTACACATAAATTAGAAGATTTTTTTTATTTCTCTATTAAAAAAACACAACTACTTATTAATGGGATATGTGCACCTGTTGTGCACTTCAAATTATTGATTTAAAATATCCTGCGGTGCCCCTGTGAGTTTGATGCAACGCCACGTGGTGCTGTGGCCCACAGTTTGTACACCACAGCTTTGATGTATTCTTAAAATACGTCATGTGCTCTACAGCCCTCTCACTGTTGATATTAATTATCGCCACCCTTATACCCTTTTATTGCTGTTTTGTCAAGGGTGTTATGGGGAGGGTTGCAGCTCACGAGACTAATAAATATATATATATATTTCCTTACTTTTCCTTTAGCACCATGTCTTACTACCCGTTCGGGTTAAACACCTATTTACCAATTACGCTAGTGATTTTATTCATTAGGAAGGCTGTATTTACAGGAAGTGTAATAGTATTTGCATAGGGGAGAGTGGAAAACCACTTTGAAAAAAAAAACTCAATACGCCTGACCGAGATTTGAACCTCGAACTCGTCATCGGCAGTCTAGTCTACTGCTAGTGTAGTGCCTTGGACAATGTGGCCACCGAAGAGTGTCCTTTTGATGTTATTTATTGAACAATTTTACTAGTCTACAGAAATGGTTACATTAAATGTTATGATGTTTGAATGATTCTAACTAGACTCAAAGAATCATGGAGATATCGTAATACCAGTAACCAACGCGTTAACTAACCTGTCCAGGTTCGAGACTCACGTGACAGACTATTCTCTACCGCACACGACACCCCGTGCTCGTGCGTGGCGTATGAACCACGTCTATGCAGTTCTTTGGATCTTATGGGGAGAGAGAGAGAGAGAGAGAGAGAGAGTGGGAGTGGTTTTTCTCTCCGAAAACTACATCCTACATCAATCGCAAACTTGAAAGGTGTCTGCTTCCCCTTAATTGCTATGTACTCTCGATTAATTAGCGAGGAGCCGGACCCTTCGAGTAGGGATAATATCAGCGACTCTCCACTCCAAAGGAGGCTTGGTCAGTGTGGCATGTGCACTTAGGAAACCATTACTTGGCTTACTGACAATCTAGTTTAGCATGTCTTCATCAGTTACGTTACACAACTTAACTAGGTCTGCGAGAATATTAATGCAGCCAATTAGAGAGCGTTACAGTATTATTCATAATAATAAAGCAGTACAATATTGTAAATTTTTGTCATAGGTGGGGGATCTAGGAGACGCAAGAAAATGTCAGTAATTTTGCAATTATTTGGGTCAAAATAAATAGGGTGTCCTGGAATTTAATGACGACTTTTTCCTCTTCATTTAAAATGTTTCTTATCTAACGCCGGCCGCTGTGGTTATTTGTGTATTCAACCACTGTTGATATCACCCTGTGAAGAAAATGAAAATTTGTTTCCACTGGAGCAATATTTTATATATTTTGATCGAATTTTTTTTTTTGCTTATTAAAAAAACAGGCCTTTTCTCGCGTCCCCTACTTCTCAACATTAAATATATATTTATTTATTTGTATTTTCTAAAATATCCTTTCTATGAAAATCGGATTGTACACTCCACTCAAATTTAATATTTAAATATCTAGCGTGAAATAAATAAATTAATTAAAGAGTTTGCTTTTAGCTTAGTTGAATATTGAATAATACACAATGGAGCTAATAATATTTCAATTTATAATCATTGATTTATCGATATTATATTTTCCTTTAAATAATGATTGAATTAATTACATTATTATTATTATTATTAGCACCGCGTCTTACTACCCGTTCGGGTTATACGCACTTACGCTAATGTGTAATGGTAGGATGATTATGATATGAAATGAAGGACCTACAGTTTAACGTGGAATCCGAACCACGGTGGAGACCTGGCATTCCTCACATTCACAAGATGTCTTGTCAGAGGTGAAGGAAAGGTTTGGTAATCAGATAAATCTTTGCCGGGACCGAGGATTGAACCCCGGCCGCCAGCATAGAAGTCTGACACCTTACCCCTAGACCACCAGGTCACCTTAATTACAACATTATGTTGATTGTTGAGAACGTAATAATTCGTAGCTTGTGCCTCTTCAATTTTATAAAAGCATTATAATTTTCTTATTTTAAAGCGTTTGTCACTTAGTCATTTCTAGTCTTCAACTGTCAATGGCGGTTATCTAACCGTTATCTGAAGGAGGAGAAGACTGTGGATGCGGTTATTTCGTTCCAATGAGATGATGATGATGATGATGATGATGATGATATGGTTAACCTTAGAAGTCTTAAAACTAATTTAAGCCTGAATAAACAACCATGGTAATCATATTCCCCCTTCGAGGAAAAATAACCTATGTTACCGCAGGGAATCGAACTCTGTACCTCTATATTAGTAGATTGTATGGGTGACCGCTAGACCAAGAGGCCATTTTAGAATAGAGTTGTCTGACATAAACGCAGTCACAGTTTAGTACTTCTGTGGTAGAGTACTCAAAGTCGTCACGCGCAATAGACGAGACTTCCAAAGAAAAGGAGATCTTTATTCGAAACCCGGTTGAGTGTAATGAGGATAACTTTTCATAAATTGTTTTTTTCTCTCTTTTTTTTTAACTTTCTCTTTTTATTTTTCTCTCTCTTTCTTTATCTTCTTTTAACTTTCTTTATAGGTGACCTGGTGGTCTAGGGGTAAGGTGTCAGACTTCCGTGCTGGGGGTCCGGGGTTCAATCCTCGGTCCCGGCACAGATTTATTTGATTGCCAAACCCTTCCTTCACCTCTGACAAGACGTGTATTAATCACAACTTGTGAATGTGGGGAATGCCAGGCCTCCACCGTGGTTTGGATTCCACGTTAAACTGTAGGTCCTCCATTTCATCTCACAATCACCCTACCATTACACATTAGCGTAAGTGCGTACAACCCGAACGGGTAGTGAAACACGATGCAAAAAAAAAGTGGTTTGCCATAAATAACAAATAAAATGAGTCTCCACTCACAGGAGTGGATGAGTAGTCTCATTGTATTTGCTTACCATTTAAGGAATAGGTTTTTTTTAATGCAGCTATGAGTATTGGGTGTTATATTCCACGTTTATTTTTTCCGTCCTCCCTCTCTGCGGTAACCTGAGTGCATTTATTCTAAAATACCCTCCACCCCAATTGTATAAAGTATTTGATAACCCTTGTGTTATACTGATTAAAAACAAATTGTACATAACTCACAGATTTTCTCTCTTTTAGCTTAATATAGAGACATTGATTAAAAGCTTCGTAGGATTTTTGGGACGAAATAATATTTATTGCTGCAGAAAAACCCCACAAAAGAGCATAAATTAAATCATTTACACTGTTACATAAAAAGAGTAGCATCTCTGTCCACCTAGGCGTATGGCAATCATGTTCACATTTCAAATGCCTCAATACAATATATATTTTTTTTTATTTGCTTATAGCTAAAAAACCATTAGTTTTTTAAAGAAATTTTAAAATAAAAGATCTTTATTTATAAAAGTACTACAAATTTACAATGATAAGTTATTTCGAACCTCAAATGGTTTCGGAGATATGATCGAAGTTGTAAATGTTTGCTATATTAAATTCTTCTCCCCAGTCATTTTTATGATAAAATGAGAGTTGCCATTTTGTTTGTAATGTTAAACAGTCCTAAGATATAAAATGTAATCAAAATCGTTAGAGTGGATTATGCTGAGAAAATAGTTATTTTCTCTTTTTGCCTTTCAGTAAAATACCCTTAAATTTAAGGTTAAATATCTAATTCCAAAAAATCCTTGAGGGAACCTTATGAGAACCCTGGATACCAAGTATTAACACGATCGGTAAAATAGCTTTGGCTCTACGTCGAGATACAGACAGACAGACAGACAGACAGTATGGCGAAAACAACTTTTTTGGTGTCAGGGGTCATAAAACAACACTTACTAAAATATATATTTTTGTTTTTATTTTTTTACGATCACAATACTTCTCTCTGCGAGGAGTTGAGAGAGAATAAAAACAAACTCAATTTTTTCAAAATGCTCAAGGCGATATTACACAACTAGTAGCATATAGTTTAAAATTAAAATAGCAATTTTAAAACTAATTAGCTACTTTCCTTTAGGTATAGTTAAACAAATTAAAAAATATTTTGGCTTTACATAAAAAATAATAAATGTATATGTCAAATTATAGCTTACAGGTAGACCTAATAACTCGCATCTGTGGGCACGTGGTTTGTTAGTGATGACAGGTTTGAATCCCGGATAGGTATAAGTTTTTATTTTCGTTAGTGAATCTGATTTCCTTTAAAAATCAACCCATCATTCCTGTCTCATTAGCAGAACTAAAATGCTTACAGTCCGTACCATTAGTAAGATGTGGTGGTGATGTTGGAGAAAAGCCAAGGGGGGTGCGTAGAATGTAAATTCCTAGTGCGGTTCTTGCGCAGAGGTATTTTATCCGCGACCCTCAAAACCTTCAAAGGTTGAAAGTTATCTGCCCCTAAACCTGTAGAAGCGCTCGTCTAACCGTTAAACCGTTGGGACGCGCCCTGAACGTGGATAGGTTGTGTGTGTGGGGGGGGGAGGGGGGTGGTGGTGTGGTGGTGGTCCCTGTGACGCGGGTGTTGGCGTGATCGACCCTGTGTTATCTGGCACGATGAACGTAACGTGAGCGGTAAGGTGAGACGCCCTTGGTGAAGCCCCCCACTCGCCTTGATGAGATTGGAGGGCTAGGGGTGAACATGATGTAGGCCTACATTGCCACCTCCTATCATTTTGCCCAATCAACTTAGAGCTTGAGGCAGGATACTACTCCTCTTTTTTTTTCATTTATTTGCGGTATTTAAGGTGCACTTTCTGAACCGATTGATTATATCAGCTTAAATCTAGAACATACACAACACATAGCCCCCGGAGTTGATCATCACTATGAAAGGTTAAACCCATATTTCATCATTGATACATTTTTGGCCATGCCAGGAGTCAAACCCGGGACCCTTAGCTCAGTAGACAAATACGCTACCGACTGAGATAAGGTGTCGGAGATTCTACTTATACTATTATTACTTGGCATCTCGTTCTATCCTTCCCATTCAGGTTGTACACACATGTGTACTAATTACGTTAGTATGCTAGGGATGAGAAGTTTTAATTTAGAGCAAGGGTACACGAATCTGCGTCAAGGAAGATTGGTAAACCATTTAGGGAAAATAAACTCTGTACATCCTGACCGGAACTCTTTTGAATTTAGATTGCGTGTACATAGTGAGAACAAATAACTTTCATCAGAAAAATCCCTGAACATTTTTTATTCCTTTTCCGACGACAACTTATATGTACGGGAAAACCATTTCTCCTCTTTGTGATATTAAAAATGTTAAAAGAAATCGCCTAGGTGTGGAATCAGACTTAGGAGAGGGCCAATAAAATTGCTACAAATCCCAATGATGTTCTTAATTCACATAAGAAGTTCCATTGCATTAATTATCAGTGATTATACGCGTACAAATATAATTATATGTATTAGTTTATTTATTGTAATTATTTTTAAATAAAAAATGACTAAAATGTACAAATATAATAACTAAATTTATTTTATCTTCACTTATATTGTCATTATTTTTACATTTAAAAAATATGACTAAAAATACATAATTTTCACTAATTTATCCTTATAAACTTAATGTTTATTTTTTTATAATTTGTCTTACACTAAGGGGTAAGCGAATCAGCTGATTTGTGATTAGAGGGTCCGCGTGACTAGGAACCAATGGCATAAGGCGTTACTCTCGCAATAGACTGAACTGCAGATGAAGAGGAGGTCGGGCTTTGATCCCGGTCAGATTTACTGAGGGTGGTTTTCCCCTAAACTTTTTTCCACTCTCTCCCCTTTGAAATGCGTGTACACCTCCTCTAAATTAAACCTATCTCATCCCTAACACAAAAAATTAATAGACCCTTCATAATCGTATAACCCAAACCATTTGTAAGACGTAGTGCTAAAAAAAACTATCAATATTAACTATAGCCTGATTACTGTCGCAAGATCCTTACAGCTCATAAAGTAATTCTACTTTTACCCGCTTCGGTGGCGTTGTTGGCTAACGCGCTAGTCGTGTTGAGCCCGACTGCTGAGGACGGGGAGATCGAGGTTCGAATCTCGGTTGGGTGAACTGGGGGGGGGGGGTTCCTAAATCGTTTTTCACTCTACCTCCACGCAAATGCGGGTTCACTTCCTTTAATTTAACCTTCCCAATTCCTAATCCATTAGCGTAATTAGTACTAAAGCGTACAACCCGAACGGGTAGTAAGACGCGGTGTTAAATAATAATAATAATTCTATTTTTCACCTTAGATATACGTATTTTAAACATTTGTACTAGTTTGTCGGTAAACAATTTGCAAACTCTTGATATTCACACTTTAATTATAAAATAATAATTGTTGGG